>JAAFCE010009126.1:13184763-13606054 GCA_013389805.1 Trigoniulus corallinus | reverse complement strand
AACTTTCCCCAGTTACGATTCGGAAGGCACTGAACAGGCCACACCCTCACGCATGCCCAATGAAGCTCAAACATCAGCATGAAGCAGCCATCTTTAGGAACGAAGACGTCTGGGTCTTAACGATGTCACATATGGGAAATTCTTCAGAAATTCAAAATACAGAACATATTCAAGAGAGTAAAAATAAAGTGTAAAGTTATAATTAGTAAATTACAATTAGGAAACCATTAAAATCATTAAATTACATGAAAAAATGATCTCCCAACAACGTGCAATGGGATTAGCACACCGTGCTAGTAAAATCACACTCAACTATAGCACATAGTCTTTTCCAATGAGTGCTAGACGCTTTTCCCTAGGTGGCGACATTCGCTTTGGACATCTCATTTCAACGTCCCTTCACAATTACTAATACGAACGAGTTCATCATTCGTATTTGTGATTTGTAGCATTCCTGCAACTAATTTTCAATGCCCCTATTAATAAATGTTAATACCATATCATATATGGTTCACTAAATGTAAGGGGCGGTAAGGCATGTACTCATCCCTTTGTTAGACTGGTGGTATCGAAAACTTTGCTTCATACTTTCAACATTAGCTACATTTCTCTCGTATGGTGGGTTGAAACGATTGCCGGTTGTGGCTAATTTTTCACCAGGCATCTAATGGACAAAGTTGGCCCAATTCTCTACTGCAGTGACCATGACGCGCCTCAAATGTGCTTGAGGTCATGCCTTCTCTGTGGCAACACTTTTTGGGGGTAGGTGAAACTCGCGATTCCTGGACTATTGACCAAACACCTACCATTGTCTTCCGGGCACCTCGTTCCTTAACATGGTATCCCTTATAGTCTGGGGCGTCAGGTTACCCAGGTCCCCTTCAGGGGTTTCTCATGTGCAGCCCATCTGTTACAGATAAAGAATGCTTGATGGGCATCATCTGCCAGCAGAACACTCCTAAGTAATGGACAAACAACCATCCTAAAAATGTAGAAATTAAGATTATTATACATCGGGTGACCGATCACCTGAATGAACTAGTCTATAACCCAGCAGCATATAGCCCGGGTTGCCAGGACAGATTAGGTCCACTACTGGAATAACTCTCTCTCTCTCTCCCTCTCTCTCCCTCTCTCTCTCTCTCCCTCTCTCTCCCTCTCTCTCTCCCTCTCTCTCCCTCTCTCTCTCCCTCTCTCTCTCTCTCCCTCCCTCTCTCTCCCTCTCCCTCCCTCCCTCTCTCTCTCTCTCTCTCTGTGTCTCTATGTCTGTCTCTCTCTGTGTGTGTCTCTCTCTCCCGAAAGAAGTCAAACCACCTCTATCCATTATCGAGGTTGGAGGTACTGAAGCAGTAGTCGAGTACCACTAAGGCGACATTATCTGCTATTTGGGTGACTTTAAAAATAAGACAAGTTTTCGATCGAACAATCATTACTGGCAAAATTTTTTATCACAATGTGATTTTTAATCAATTGAATAAACAACTCAAAAAGTGCGTAATAATACTGAAATAATGACTATGATGAAAATATTTCTGGTACTAAATGAATGGATATATACAACGCTTTTATTAACTTTTCTTATATGTTATACTGCATATTGGTATTTGTCTAAGCCAGAAAACATACCACCAGGTCCTCCAGGACTTCCAGGAGGTGCAGGACGAAAAAGATCAAATTATTGGTCACGACAGGGTCCCAACATGGGATGACAGATTTAGAACGCCATATACGAAAGCAACACTTTGTGAAATCCAGAGGATATCAAACTTCGTTCCCATTAATTTCGCTCACAGGTGACACACTTTAAAGTATATATAGTACAAAAAGGAACTCCTAACCCTTTTCCCGCCTATGGCAGGGTCGGGTACCTGTCTTGTACCTCTGAATGGCCACAAGGGCGATATATTGGACAAAGTTTTCCACAGCCTGTTGCCAATCAAAGCTGCAATCCCTATGCTTACAGTATTTATCGTCATTCTACTGTTGGTTGGGTCACTCCACCGACGCCAAGTGGCGAGCTCCTACACCTGGAAATTTTGCCTCATCTACCCTTTGCATAGTAGAGAGGGTTCTACACCACGCGGGACCTCGGTTTTACTTACTTCTCACCCGAAAGAAGTCGACGCACCTCGGTCCAGTATCGAACCTAGAGCTACTCACTGTGCCACCGAGGAGGGCTAAAGTATATGCGGTACATGATACTATTTTTACACATACTGTTACATTTCCATTGAATAGAAACATTGAAGAATGTCAATTGATGGGCTACACTATTCCACGTGATACTTGCATCTTAGTTCTTCTTGGAAACATAATGAATGATCCCAAACTTTGGGGTGACCCTCAGAATTTTAGACCAGAGCGATTTCTGAACGACAAGGGAGAAGTAGAACGACCAACCCATTTTATTCCTTTTTCTACAGATAAGTCATTTGCGCTTATCAAATAATCTAAATATACGAAATGCTTACAGTTTAATTATTTTTTATATCAGGTAAACGTCAATGTTTGGGCGAAAATTTGGCCAAGATGGATTTATATCTGTATTTTACTTCTATGCTGCAAAGGTTTACTTTCGTAAAACATACATCTGAGCCTCCAAGTCTTGAGAGCCATATGGGATTTACCAATATTCCTAAAAAATACCTTGGTATGCGCAGTACCAAGACTCTAGGTAAACCCCTGGTTATCACCTCTATTCTCTGATAACTTGCCTCAACAACGCTATGTCAATAACTTCTGAAGAGTAAAATTGTTTTAAGAGTTACATGCTATAATAAGATGTTTAAAAATATATTTCAAGAGTAAGCGAAGTAAGATTTGATCCCTAGTCTATCTGCTATCAACATTTGTAAGTTAAACCATTTAATATGGAGATATTTGCCCCCCCCCCCCAAAAAAAGGAAACTTTAAATACCATAGAATTATTAGCATAATGAATCTCATTTGCAGAATTTGAAGCAAGGACATTTCCTGGTTCTGGAGCAAGGACATTTCCTGGTTCTGGAGCAAGGACACCGTCAGGTTTTGAATCAAGGACGCTTTGGACCAAAGACGATCACAGAAACGCATGTGTCGGATGTAAAGTGAAGCTAGTGGAAACAGTGAAACTAAAAAACAACCCTACCAGTAATATATCGCTCTTAAGTTCCAGCTGCTGGGAGTGAGAGAGAATAGACTGAGGTGGTGTGGAAGAGGGGCTAGTGAAGAGGAGGGAAGATCAAAGCAGACGTGTGAGCAAGTTTTACGTAAGGACATGGTAGTATGTGGAGTGGAAGGGAACCTGGTGGGAGAGGCGGGAGGGAAGGGCTAGAACCCATAGACCCGACTCCACCGCAGGCGGGATAATGGTATGATGACACTTTCGCTCATTATGCTTTAACTGGAAGGTCAAACCCCATAGCTCATTTTCTATCTCAAAACTAATGAATCTCCAATTTCAGACATCACTTTTGGTCTTTGCTCGGCAAGAAACTTCATCTGCGCAGTATCCAAATGTTAAAAGTTTCTCTTTACAAATTTCATCTGGCATCTGACTGGATTGTCACAAGCCAATAAGAACACTCTGTGAAGGTCAATAAAAGTACGAGTAATAATATAGGCCTACTAGAATATAAAATGTTAGTACAGTATATTTCAAGGAGATGATTAAACCTTCTGTAACACCTACAGTAACACCTCAAATTCTGATCAAAGTGAATTGCAACAGCGGGAAATCATTTTGTCATAATAAGTGAAATGATATCCATATTTAATTTTGTTCTTAACGGACAGGTACTAATTATTTTTATAATAATCGCAATCTTATTCGCACACTGGTATTACTCATCACCAAACCACACACCTCCCGGTCCAACAGGACTCCCATTTGTAGGATACCTCCCGTTTTTGGGACGTATCCCCCACATTACATTCAAACACCTTGGACTCAAGTATGGATCAGTGTTTAGGTACGTCTTTACATTCAAATTTATGATAATATCAACACTGAGTTTAAATGTAATTATTTTGCATAAAACAGCATATATCTAGGCAGTCAGTTGGTTGTAGTCTTAAACGACTATAAAGCTATTTATGAAGCCTTCGTTAAAAAAGCAGAAATCTTTGCTGGACGACCGATTGGTTTTAATGATTCATTTCCAATCAAAGCTCACGAAAGTAAGTTTTTACATACATAGTCTATACAGGGTGTTTACTTTAAAGTAACCAACCCCTTTTTTAAAAAATCTATGAGATATGGGATAAAATGGTTAGGAAAAAGTTACAGTTGATGGAGGGAGACATTCACTTCTGAAAACAGTTCAGAAATTTTGGCAGTAGTTTTTTCAGGACAATGCAAAGTTACATTTCTTTCAATAGATAGTAGTTTTAACTATCGCATCGCATAGCTCTAAAAAAAAATGTGAAATCTTGATGTAACATGTTCCTATACCTAAAATTAAAAATAAACCCTCAAAACTGCATTAATGAGTGTGCACCAATAGCCCACGGCTCCAGAATGTTGTCTCAGGTATGGAGCTCAGCAAATTGTCGCTTTTAACCATCATCGTCCCACCCTTGTCCCGCCTAAGGCGGGATCGGGACTGCGGGTTCTGATCCTCCACTCCCGCCTATCCCCAACCAGGCTCCCATCCACCCCACATGCCACCATGTCCCTCTGTACCACCTGCTCCCACGTCCGCTTGGGTCTCCCCCTACTCCTGATGCCAACCACCACCTGTTGCCCCATTATATACTGCATGAGCTCCTCCTCCCCCTTCGCATCACATGCCCATAGCACCTCAACCTATATTCTCTCATCTTCTCTGCAATGTCTCCCACCCCCAAGCTGCCTCTAACATACTCGTTACGGACTCTGTCAGCACGCGACACCCCACTCATGAAACGCAGCATTCGCATCTCGGCCACTTGCATTCTCCTCTCGTGGTTCTTCCTCACTGCCCAGAACTCAGATCCATACAGCATGGCGGGCCTAGCTAAGTTTTGTAAACCTTACCTTTCACCTTTATTGAGACTCTGCGGTCACACAGTACCCCACTAGCCTGTCTCCACTTTTGCCATCCAGCATTGATTCTGTGGATAACATCAAAGTCGATTTCCCCATTACTCTGAATCACTGATCCTAGATACCTAAATTCTTTCACTGCTGGTAGCTCCTCATTTCTACAACGAACTAGACCCCCTTGGCCCTGGCCACTCCAACTGAAAGCTAAGTACTCTTATTTCTTCATGTTCACCCTCAGGCCCCCCCCCTTTGTCATTGCTGTTGTAATGTCCTGCAAGCCCTGTTGAACCTCCTCTTGGGACTCCTCTAACCTTCCTACATCGTCAGCAAATACCAAGCAGTGGGGGGGCCCATTCCCCTATTCCTGTCAGCAGGTCATCCATTGCCAAAGCAAAGAGATAAGGGCTGAGGGCTGATCCTTGATGAAGCCCACCCTTCACCTTGAAGCCACCAGTATTCCCCCATGCCGTCCTCACCCTAGTGGTGGAACCATCATACATATCCTGTATTATTCTGATATGCCCTTCATCCACTCCCTTTCTTCTTAGAACATCCCATGCTACCTGCCTAGGGACACTATCATAGGCCTTCTTGAGGTCTACAAAGATTGCATGCAGGTCCTTCTTTACTGCTCTATGCTTCTCCACCATCTGTCATAGAATAAAGATGGGTACTATTGTTGACCTACCAGGCATAAACCCAAACTGGTTTCCTCGGGCACTAGTACGATTTCTGAGGTGACATTCTATGACCCTCTCCCACAGTTTCATAGAATGGCTCATTAGCTTAATGCCTCTATAGTTCCCACAGTCCTGGGCGTCACCTTTACCCTTGAACAGTGGGACAATCCAACTCTCCCACCATGCAGATGGCATTTGGTCACCACTGGCTATTTTATTGAAAAGCTTCCCCAGCCATGTAATTCCTGTGGTCCCCAAGCTATGCCAAACGTCAATGGGAATCTTATCAGGACCTACAGCTTTGTGTCCTTTCATCTTGTAGAGGGCCCTGACTATTTCTGCCCCACTCACTAAGTCCACAGCTACTGTGGTGGCAGGGATGTTGTTCATGACCATTTCACTGATATCTGTGTTTAAGAGATTGCTGTAATATTCCTCCCACCTCTTCATTACCTCTTGTGGCTGGAATAGGACCCCACCATCTCTATCCTTGATTGTTATGGCCCTGGGGACATCCTTACTGCTTCTATCTTGGGTTTTGGCTAGTTGAAAAACTTCCTGCTCACCTTCTTTAGTCCCTAAGCTTTCATATAAAGCCTCATACTTTTGGTGTTTGGCCTGGGCAATGGTCCTCCTAGCATGCTTCTTTGCCTGTATATACTCTGTCTTTGAACCCTTGTCCCCCATCTCCTGCCACCTATGGAATGCTGCCTTCTTCTGATGAATGGCTGCTTCCACCACCTCATTCCACCACCAAGTCTGTCTACCCTGGTATGAGCCTCCTACTCTAGCTGTGCCAAACACAGCCTTTCCACATTGTGTAATCTTCCTGGCCACCCTGTCCCACGTGGCATCAGTTGACCCTTCCCAATCCCAGTCAACCTGGCTAATAATCTCCTGCTGTAATTCATGTGCATTTGGTGGTACACTTCCACCACCTAATGACTGGTTCACCTTTCCATGGGTGATTCCTAGCTGCACCACTCACAAGTACCTCCATCATGAGTAACTTATGCCCACTTTCCTTCTGGAAATCCTAATGGGGAAGTGCCCAGCAATCACAAATCTCAGGCCTATGCTGTATCTTGACCATAAAGAAATCAATCTGAGACCTTCCCTGGGGTGACTGAAAGGTGATGAGGTGCTTTTCCCTCTTCCGAAACCACATATTGGCCAATGCAAGGCCATGTGCTAAATTGTCGCTTTTAACTGCTAAAACAAATTAGAACGTTTTAATATGCAGCTCAGCAAATTGTCACTCTTATCTGCTCCAACTAGCTAACTTGGAGCACAAGCCAAGGTGTCACGATCCACGTTAGCTCAATGCTAGCTAGTTGGAGCGGTTAAGAGCGACAATTTGCTGAGCTCCATAACTAAGATATCATTCTGTAGCCCTGGGCCATTGGTGCACACTCATTAATGCAGTTTTGAGGGTTTATTTTTAATTTTAGGTATAGGAACATGTTATATCAAAATTTCACATTTTTAGAGCTATGCGATGCAATAGTTAAAACTACCCCTATCTATTGAAAAAATGTAACTTTGCATTGTCCTGAAAAAAACTACTGCCAAAATTTGTGAACTGTTTTGGGAAGTGAATGTCCCCCCTCAATCAACTATTACTTTTTCCTAACCATTTTATCCCATATCTCATAGATTTTTAAAAAACGGCATTGGTTACTTTACAGTAAACACCCTGTATAATCTATTATTATTGTTTCATAATGACTATTATTTTAAGGTTTAACAACAGGTGATGGTCCGTTTTGGAAGGAACACCGGAAATTTGCTCAGACATTATTCAAGGAATATGGTGTCGGAAATCTTGAAAAGGAGTCAAAAATTATGGTAAACACCAATGTCGTCGTTCTGTCAGCTTAGCAGTTCAGTATGTGTTTCTAAGATGCTGGATGCTTACTCTACCTCGTTTAAATTTTCCGGTTTTGCAGCAACTCAAGTGACAATGTGCACTCACAAGCGTTTTCACGACTCTTACTACCTGTTAGAAAGGGATTATTTGGCATTTTATGGGGTAGATGAGGCAAAATTTGATGGGTAGATGAGGCGAAATTTGACGGGTAGATGAGGCAAAATTCCCAGGTGTAGGAGCTCTCCCCCTGGTGTCGGTAGCATTCCCCAATGAACACTAGACCGACGATAAATACGGATAGGGGTGCAGCTTTGGCCGGCAACCGGCTGCAGAAAAAACTATGACCAATATATCGCCCTATGTCCATTTAGAGGGACAAGATGGGTACCCGACCCTGCCATAGGGGAAAAAGGTTACGAGTTGCTTTGCTTTACTTTGGTGTACTACCTATGAAGTAGGGAAAGTGGTTGCCAGAAATTTGGCAAGTTGCTGTGTGTGAACAGGCCAAGATAACCAAGTCGACTTAATAGATTTGTTTCAATTTTTCGGGCAAGTAGAGCCTTTCGACAATCCTGACCAACACCAAACACGCCACTAGACCAGTGTGAACGCATTATATTTAGTCGAGTTCATATGTTACATTGTTTTCTGGTTTGAAAATGTCGCGTCAAAGCGAGGATGCAACTGACAAATTTGTATCGAAATATAGCGCAACAGGTATCGGGCTCGATTTACTGTGTCAGTGGTTCCATGTTCGATACCGGATAGAGGTGGGTTGGCCTCCTTCGGGCGAGAGAGAAGCCCCGAAGTCCCGGGTGGTGTACGATGACATTTGCACATCAAAAAACCCTCTTTAATATGCAACGGGTAGATGATCCCATATTTTTAGGTGTAGAAACTCGTCCCCCTGGCATCGGTGGAGTGCCCCAACGAACAGTAGACCGACTATAAATAAGATAGGGGTTGCAGCTTTGATCGGCAACCGGGTGCGGAAAAATACCGTCCAATATATCATCTGTGTGCATTCAGAGGGGCGGGATGGGTACCCGACCATGCCATAGGCATGAAAATGGTTAGGAGTCGCTTTCATATGTTATGACAATATGTTTGTACACATATTTTAAAATTATCGTCCATTTTCTTCTGCTTTTGCATGGCACCTCTTTTCGCAGTTGTGTATGGATATACAGCGTAAGTACATATCTACATCAACATCACCATCATTATATTCTCATTCCGTCTATGGCAGGGCTATATTCTTATCACGCCTTATAGACCCCACTCCCGCTGCTCAGCTTGGTTGGTGTTTTACGGCCCTTCAACTACTAGGTCATTATAGCCCCGTCCACTGCGTAGTTCTAGTACAGAGGCTACACAGACACTACGCTAATACGACGATCTTTGGGTATTAGTGGTACCCAGTTTTCCCAAGCGGCTACCCATGTCCGTACTAGCTGGGCTTGTGTTACTTAACTTCAGTGATCAGACGAGAACTGGTGTGTCCAACGCAATACAGTCGCTTCCCCACTCCCGTCTATCTCTCACCAGATCGCCGTCCACCCTACACACTACCACATCCTTACATAAAATCTGCTCTCACGTTTGCTTTGGTCTTTCCCTGCCCTGGTTGCTTCCAAAACGAGCTCCTCCTCCCCTCTTCTCATCCCTTGCCGATATTTCCCCGCCATGTCCCGTCACCTCAAAAGTGCCTCTAATATTCAAAGTTCCAATTCCATCTGTTCTCGACACCCCACCCCTGTAAAACTTTTCTTTCAACTTTATTGGGACCCTCTGACCATACAGGAACATACATAACTACAGTACATAATTTAAATGTGCACACCGTATGTGTGTATGTAAGTGGAACATATAAAAACACGAAATGAGAAAAAGCACCTCGGATTATTGGAAACTGGAATTATCGAGACTCCACTGTGTTTATCTGATTCTTGTTGTATTTTCTTATTATGCTATAGGAAGAAATTCATATACTCCTTGATGAAATACACAGTTATGAAGGACGACCTTTAGATATCCGTGAAAAATTACTGATCAGTGTTTCAAATAATATTGCCACTATGGTTTTAGGAAAATCGTTTGGCTATAATGATAAGGAATTTTTAAGATTTCATTCATTACTTCACGAAATGGTTAAGAAAAAAATGGCTTTATCGCCACTTCTCTATTTTCCATGGTTAAAATACGTGCCCGGAATAAGACATCTGCTTAAATACAAGGAATTGCAGTAAGAAATATCTCAACAAATTTATTTTCATCTCTGTTATAAATCTTCTAACGTATGTGATATAATTAACTAACAGTAATGTCTCACTTTCAGAAAGATGCAGGAAGACGTGTATAAATTTCTTAAAGTAAGGATAGACGATGAAAAAAGGAACTACATCAACGGTCAAAGAAATAATTACATAGCTGCATTCCTAACTGAACAAATCAAAAATGAAAATCAAAGGAATGATAAAATAAAATCCTTTTCAGGTTCATAACAACATTAGTGAATGAATACAGTTGTGCAAGACATTTTAGAAAACATTTCATAATCTTTTTTTTTACCTCTTTTGCTGTAGAAGACTCCCTTTTGACAAATTTGAGAGCTCTCATGATTGCTGGAACTGAAACAACCACTAATACCATCGTATGGGCAATTGTTTACATGCTGAATTATACTGAGGCTCAAAAGAAGGTTCAGGATGAATTGGATACAGTAATCGGATTCGAGAGAAGTCCAGCCTGGAGTGATCGCCTTAGAACTCCCTATACCGAAGCAGTACTTTGTGAAATTCAACGAATAATCGACCTTATTCCGTTAAGTTTACCTCACAGGTATTAAATATGCAGGTAATATTTAGGTAATTAAATTCACCCGATATGTATACTTCAAACATTAGGACGTTATTTGTTGCAGGAATACAGTTCAGTGTCAACTTCTAGGATACAATATTCCGAAGGATTCAATCATAATACCTAACATTTCTAATGTGCACACCGATCCCTCACGATGGAGAGAGGCTGAACGCTTTTGGCCAGAGAGATTTCTAAACACAAATGGAGAAGTGCAAACTCGAGAGGACCTTATCCCATTTTCACTAGGTACTTTAATCTTATTCACCTAACTCTGGTTCTGTTATGGCAAAAACGTTACGTATTAGTTTGGAAATTCCAAACAATTTAGAAGAATGAAAGAGGAAGACAAAATAGACAAGATAGGAACTGAAGGATAGTAAGACAGCTTTTTCAGAATATTCAGCCTTAAATGATGGGTCGCTGAAATCGCATTACGGAACTACGACTTCTCTTTCTCTTCCAAACTGACGAGAAGCGAAATTTGGGTCGATCCATATCAGAATTGAAACCACCATCATCCTAGTCCTGAGGACAGCCTTTGTACTTTGAACTTAACATGCACGTGCTCTCCAACAAATTAAATTAGCAATAGTGGTTAAATTTTCACCCTTCATTTTTTACGGAACTATTTGACTGTTATCATAATTGTTTGTCCAAATTGACTAAATCAAAATGAGAAGTCTTATTTCAAAATACATAGGGTATTTGTTGTAAGCGACATTAGGAAGTCAACAATTAGCAATGTACTCCAGGAGGAGGCATTATCTGTTTACAAACAGACTAAACATCAACTAAAAATCACGGGCTTTTGAAATCTTATCAATCTTCCTCTGTCGTCAGGCGTGAACATCATACTGTAGTTTGTGGTTTGTATTCTAATCTGAACGGTTTCTATCCACAGGTAAACGGCAATGCCTAGGTGAGATCGTAGCCAAGATGGAACTGTATCTGTACTTCACGTCACTTATGCAAAAGTATACGTTCAAAGCTAAAGACGACGATCCTCCAGAATTAAGAGGATATATGGCAGGCACTCATATACCGAATCACTTTGAAGTTTTATGCATTTCCAGAATTCCAGATGACTTTAAACTTAAATCATAAATATTTTCTTCCAATAGATTTTAACTACCTTATATTCCACACCCAATATTTGAACGATTTTTTTTTTTCAGATTCTTAGGGATGTTTATTAAAAATCTGAAATTCAACTATAGATTGAAACCAGCTAAATTTTTGTAAAAAAATTTTTTTGCAAGAATTTGAATTTCGCAAAAGAGAGTTTTGAACGAAATAGTGCATCCAATTTATTACCTAATGCCTAATTTTCGCTAGCTTCACTCCTAATTTATAGATTTGCACTTCCACACGCAGGGTTGGGAACGAGACCCAACCTGTGACAATCAATGAATTGGAGTACAAGAAGCTGGCTTTCTAGGGATGCTTTAGTACCTGCTGCAATGTACCTCTGTAATTCAAGAGATGAAATGAATTGTCAGCGAGTACAATTACCGTACGTCGGTATAGCAAAAATAAGGGATGGTGCCCCTTGGCAGCGCTCTCATTCGACTGTATATGAGTGACAATAAATAACATTAAAGATGCAATTTTATCTAAAAGTCTTAGTGACCTCTTCTTCAATCATGTATCCGATTTATTTTACAACCACATGGACCAAGCACAATTTACTTCAATTTCACCAGAGGGCACGTGCCAGCTTCTCACTCACCCGCTCGAACCCCCTCCCCCCTCCCAGGATCCCATGATGACTAGATCAAGCCTATGACCGTGAGTTTCACAGTTAACTACGCCACTAATCTAGTAACCATTAGCGGAAATAAACGTTTGGTAAAATGATTAATAACAAGTGAACTTTTACCGTTATTACAACACTTAATTATTACAACACTTCAAAATTAAGCTGAGAGATAAATTATTACATCTAGCGGAGTGAGAGATAATAACACGCTATTTGTAAACTTTAGAGTTAATGCTTCAATAAAACAATATATTTTGTAGAGAGCATCAAATCAGCCTGACGGAGAATTATTGGCGTCTGTTAAAATGATTCTGCATTTACTTCAAGGATTTAACGATATGTTTATCTTAATATTAACATTTTTGATAGTGTTATTATTAAGTACTGCTTTATACAACGAATTGTCATTACCGAAAGATTTACCACCTGGCCCATTCCGAATACCAGTCATGGGTCATTTGCCATTTGTAAAATATCCAAAGTATTTATCGCTAATTAACATTGGAAAAAAGTATGGATCTGTATATCGGTAAAGAAATCAATTTTTCAATAAGCTAACCAATAGTTATTTCAATACACTAACGTAATAACAACAGTGTGCATATGCAGTTGAAGATCATTTTTCCAGAATGGACGGGAACATATTATTCAGGAATTTATATCCCGTCTTCATTGCTCCTGAAAGATAAAGTGGTTAACTGTTTGCAACATGTTACTGACAATTCAAGTTTTTCCCGAACTCGGCATGGAAGGGTGATTTCACGAAACGGACTAATGCCCAGAAGCTTTTATTCCAGGCCCAGGCTAAGCAACAGTTCAGGGTGACATTAAAGAGGGCTACGTACGTAGTTGGGCAGTGAATTTGGATTTGTTTGTTTGTTGGAGTTTAAGGTCCCATCAACTACAAGGTCATTAGAGACCCGTCCACTGCATAGTTCTAATGCATAGACTGCACAGACACTACACTAATGCGACGATTATTGGGTATTAGCAGTACCCAGCTTTCCCGAGCGACCACCCATGTCAGTACTAACTGGGCTTGCGTTGCTTAACTTCAGTGATCAGACGAGAACTGGTGTGTCCAACGCAACTCGCCGCTCCCAGTGAATTTGGACAACTAGACTGTGTTCCTAGATGTTCAGACAAATAATCTTCTGCTGCATTTGAAATTTGAAGCATATTACAAAGAGCTGTAACCTGACAGGCATTCTCATATACCCTGGTAGTTGTTTTCTTTAATATCGCTATGTAATTAAAGATGAATTCATATAAATATTACTGATAAAAGGGTAAAGAGTAAATATTAACGTACACAGTATGTTCCAATAATAATAATAACGTAGACGAAAATAAACGTTTAATCTGTGTTTAACTCAATAACATTACTAACACTACATAATACACCAAATAATTTATAAAAGTCGCCTTTCAGAATGGCATTCTGAAGATAACATGTTTTATGAAGACTTTTTCTAGGAAATCGCTTAGTGATTGTTTTAAATGACTACAAAGCGATCAAAGAAGCATTTCTGGCAAACGCTGAAATATTTTCAGGAAGACCCAAAAATGATTTCATTACTGCATATCCCGGAAATGAAGGTACGACAATTTCTTCTACACAATGTGGTTCAGCGCTGTGGTTCGGACGTGTGGACTCAATGTCATCATCATCAACATACTATTATCCCGATTGTGGCAGGGTCGGATCTTCGGGTTCTAGCCGGCCACTCCCGCCTATCTTCCACCAGGTCCCCGTCTAACCCACATTCTGCCATGTCCTTACGGGCAACTTCCTCCCACATCCGCGTTAGTCTCCTGCCCCGGGTGCTTCCAGCTACTTGCATTTCCGTAATGGACCTAATGAGCTCCTCCTACCCTACGCCCCGTTTAGTCGCCTTTCACGACATGCACTGGGGAAGGCGCAGTGGGCCTATACTGCCCCGGACACACACGGGGTGTGGAGTCGGATCATCCATTCAATTTCTTAGCTACAAAGGAAGGGTTTTCAAAGCCGCTTTTCGTGATATCAAAGTGGAAGTTTTAGCAGTTGATCATTTTCAACAGGTGGTGAACAACAATATCCAAACATTCTTACCTTGAAGGTATACGATGTCGGATTCTAATAATAAATAATAATTATCTTTGCATTCACTTTTACATCATATCGTTGTAACAGTCGCCATTTTAGCTTCGAATGTCGCTACTTTGATGGTGAACGCGACATACTGTACTTTACCAGGTATAATAAGTGGTGCCTCTCTGAGTCACCTTACTTTATCTACCTTGATGTGGTTTATTAGTGACCCGTGTCCGTGGCGCACAGTCGCAGAGGTAGGATGCTCAATTCTGCGTGGCTTCAGGTTCGATACTGGATGGAGGTGGGCTTGGACCAAGACAACTCACTTTCAAACACCAAACTGAATTTATTGAATTATACGGTAATCCACTGACCTCATACAGCAACAAACCTTCGCAAGAAAGCAGCAGTCAAACTCTGTGATTGATGCTACCGAGATCGGCTGTTTTTCGGATATTATTATTTTATGAAGTTAAGAAATTGCATTATGCGGGTATGAGCCTGACTCTCGTTGCATTGCAGTCAAGTTGCGTTGGTCATACCAGTTCCCGTGAGATCACTGAAATTAAGCAGCGCAAGCCCACGTCAATATCAACATGGGTGGTTGGTAAAGAACGTTAGGTGCTGCAAATTATCCCTCTCCTTTGTCCTTTCACCTATCTCTTCATCTCCCGCGAGCAGCCTCCTAAGGGTGCGTCCTGTTGTGGCTGCCTGGCTTACTCCCCAACCCTTCAAAGTAATCCAGTTATTGTGCATTAATTTACCTGCCAAAAATTTCTATTTTAGTTGTGTAATGCGGTGTTGGAACAGTGGGGTAGCCGGCATCCAGGCTCCAGACGCCCTGTTGGGGCGCCCCCAGTCACAGCATGTTCAATGGATCCGCAGACCCGACCCTGCCACAGGCGGGATAAGGGTGTGAGGATGATGATGAAGAAATTACATTATGCATTTTCAAATTACTCCACTACAAATTTAATATCAACATTTTAATTTGCATTCAGATATTGCAAGTGTCGATGGGATTTTCTGGCGACAACATCGTCGATTTGCTTTAACTTTGTTGAGAGACTGTGGTGTTGGCAATATTTTGATTGAACCCAGGATACTGGTATTGTATTATATCAAGTGTGACAATATTCACAACGTACGAGAAATATAAAGGGCCAAGAGAAGGGCAGAGTGTTCTGTTGATAAATATTGAGGTCATCACGCGCGGATCCAGGATGGGATCTTTGGGGTTGCAACCCCAATTCGCATAATACAGTAGAACTTCGGTATATCGAACTCGCTTATATCGAAGCTTGAGCGCCGGTCCCACCCGATGTAAATTTTTGCTTTACATATAATTCCGGATTTGGATATATCGAACTATTTTTCACGGTCCCCTGAGGTTCGATATAACGAGATTCTACTGTATAAGCGAGCTTTAGCTCACCCCCCCCCCCCCCCATCCTTGGCGAAAATCCTGGACCAGCCACTGGAGGTCATAAATTTGAGAGAGGAGTACATCTTCATTTTATGTTCTCATTTGCCTTTGCAATACGGGAGCAGTGCAGTAACTGTGGTATGAAGCGCCTGTGGCAAGTATCTAACTTGCGCCTCCCCGTAACCCAATAAGAATAAAAAGCATAAAAATTTCGCGCCCCAAACCCAGTTGCGCCGTTGCGTTAGTAGAAACTTTAGATCAACAGAACTCTGGGACTAACGGCCGTAGTAAATATTGTCACCTCCCAATGTTAGCATTAATCTGATAATAATTCATGTCTTTGATATACAGTATACCCGACTCTTTCTATTACAGGAAGAAATTTTTAACCTGATTTCACATCTGAAACCTCTGAATGGGGTAGCAAAAGATTTAACCGCATTATTAACAATAAGTGTAGCAAATAATATATCCATCATCGTGTTAGGAAAGAAATTTCAATATACAGATCCGGAATTTTTAAGTATCAAGCAAGTATTAAAAACTGTTCCAACTTCGAGTAGCAGTTTAGTGGCACATAATTTCCTACCATGGCTAAAATACATCCCTGGATATAACTGGTTCTCTAGTCGTCAGGTTGTGCAGTAAGAAATTTACATATTTAATGTTATCTCTTTTAGCAGCAATCACTGAAAGATGAACCTCTGTGTTGTTATAAAAAAATTATTTCTGTAATCTGCAGTTCCATGACAAAAAAATTTAACGAATTTTTAAAGAAAATAATAAATGAACTTAAATTGAATCATGTTCAAGGACAACAGGACGATTATCCAAGAGCTTTTCTAACCGAAAAAAATGCCAGATTAATGAAAGACCCCAACGATACCATATTTAATGGTAAATAAATCTACTTCAGGGCTAGCTATTTCGAAAATAATTGTCAGTTGTTTCTTTTTGACAAGTAGATACAGCTCTACTAAGCAACATGAGAACTATAATGAATGCTGGAACCGAAACCACAACAACTACTTTATTATGGGGCTTCATTTATATGATGTTGCATCCAACCGTTCAAAAAAAGGTTCAAGACGAGCTTGATGCTGTCATTGGAGTCAACAGAAATGTATCATGGAATGATCGACGTTTAACTCCATATACTCAAGCGACTCTTTGTGAAATTCAAAGAATGGCAAGCATCGTGCCTGTGAATTTGCCTCACAGGTATGAAACAATAACAGTCTTCTATATACTGTACTTTTGCACTGAAATACAATATTACAATATACTTTCTTTCCTTGTAATCTGTCCATTACAGATGTAAAGAAGAATGTGAAATTTTGGGCTATAAAATACCGAAAGACAGCTTTATTGTATCCAACTTGCACAACGCCCTTCATGAGCCTAGCATCTGGCAAGATCCAGATGTATTCAGACCAGAAAGATTTCTAACAGAAAATGGCACCTTTACAAAACCAGAATACTTCATACCGTTTTCATTAGGTATTTCTAATTCTGATCAGTTAATTCAAAGTCAAAAATACTTCTGAATGGAAGATATGATTTTACCTTTTTCTTTAAACACTAGGGAAACGCCAATGTATGGGTGAAATTCTCGCTCGGATGGAATTATACTTGTACTTTGCAATCCTACTACAACACTTCACTTTTAAAGCTCCAGAAGGAGTAAAACCTAGCTTGGACTACAAACTTGGCACCATTCGAGCTCCAAAACATTTCGTCACCTGTGCAATCCCTAGAAACCATAATTGAAAATGTCTTTCAGGTAGATTGCAGTCAATGATAACAGTATCAACAAACTACATTCACTAATCAGGTATCAGAAATATAGCTCTGTCATGAATGAAAGAGCAGAAAATGGCCGATGAGCTATTATCCCAGGGCTAAAGACCACAAAAGAAGACAAACGGATTCTAGGCATACAGAAGAAAGATGCTTCTTAATGGGCGAAATGGAAGAAAGAAGAAAAGGCAGTAAAACTTCTTTACTAGCACTGAACTTATGAATAATCTTTCTTTATACCCGAAAAGTTTAATTTTTTTATCAACCCAAATCGTATCGTGTTAAAAATAACCACAATAAAATAATAATAACCCTTAAAAATGTGGCTTGTTATGATTGTGGTCACCAAGTGGCACAAGGGTATGGCAATGACATTTTCTAATCTAGATCCCTCTGGCACTTAGGACCCTGAGAGAAACAGACAGCAAAAAAGGATAAATGATTTCAGGTAATTTATTAAGGCAATGTGAAGAGCTAGTAAGTATATCACCTCCCTTATCAATTCTACAATGGGAGCGGCGAGTTGCGTTGGACACACCAGTTCTCGTCTGATCACTGAAGTTAAGCAACGCAAGCCCAGTTAGTACTGACATGGGTGGTCGCTCGGGAAAGCTGGGTACTGCTAATACCCAATAATCGTCGCATTAGTGTAGTGTCTATGCAGTATATGCATTAGAACTATACAGTGGACGGGTCTCTAATGACCTCGTAGTTGACGGGACCTTAAACTCACAAAAACAAACAAAATCAATTCTACACCTGAAGGCGCAACCCACCAATGGGCCAAGGACTCGACTATCATTCAGATGAAAGTCACCTAATTAAGCCATCGCTAGCAGTTGGACAATTAGCTGGTGTTTCTGCAGAAGAGCATGTAGAAACACCCACTCTGCATGCAGAGAGCAGCCTAATAATGATAATTACAATAATGGACATGAAAAATTAATGTGTATTACTTTATACTGCCCTGTTTCAAAAATCCTATTTTAGATAAGATTAATAGGACGTTATAAACTAGAAATTAAATTGATCATTATTTGATAAAACTTGGTATCTCAAATTTAACCTTTCCCATTAGAAGCTTGAAGAAAATAACATTTCTTTATCTACAGACCTTGTTAAACTTTTTTAAAAATTTTAAATCAGGTCTACTACACCTCCCACACGTCTTAGGAGGTTAGAAGAGCTACTGTGTTCTTATGGAATTCCGAGGGAGCAGCGAGTTGCGTTGGACACACCAGTTCTCGTCTGATCACTGAAGTTAAGCAACGCAAGCCCAGTTAGTACTGACATGGGTGGTCGCTCGGGAAAGCTGGGTACTGCTAATACCCAATAATCGTCGCATTAGTGTAGTGTCTATGCAGTATATGCATTAGAACTATGCAGTGGACGGGTCTCTAATGACCTTGTAGTTGACGGGACCTTAAACTCCAACAAACAACAATGGAATTCCGATGGGCAGTCAGCCATGTTTAAACCATCATTCAACATTTAACCCATAAATTTTATTCCCTGTTTTATTTACCCCAGCTATCTGCCACTTTCTATTCTACTAGATGCTATTCATTTATCAGCACCAGGAGCAAGTTATTACCAGCTCATCCATAACTGTATTTCTATTAATGAATAAAAGGTCCTGTTACCCTTCGTGTGGGTTCCGGTATAGAATGTTCAGGCTCATAAGACCCGATAGCCAGGTCAGCAGTTCACCCATGAGATCCTGGTGCCTCGTTTCCTCATGGCTCTTCCCTTCTATCTCTATCCTGCCCGTTTTTCATTTTCTGCCTTGAAATACCGTTCTCAGAGGCACATGATATTGTAAGACACCTGGGATAAAGCACGACTTCACTTTGTACAGTAGAGCTCCAATTTTCCGAACTCCTACTATCCGAATCGCTTTCAGAATTTCAGAAAAAAATTAAGAGGGAACACACTGCGATTTGCAAAATAATGCGCGACTTGGCTGCCTGAAAACGGATACTGACAGTCAAACAGCTTACTTTGACCGAGATGCTCAGCAAGCAATGACTTTCATACTCATAGTGACTTTCATACGTACATACTGTACTAATGTACAGCCCTTTTAAGTACGCTTAATATGTAAAAGTGTTGTCTTTTCGTTTAATTAATTAAAATTCATCTCCGCGGGCAGCCTCCTAAGGGTTCGTCCTGTTATGGCTGCCTGGCTTACTCCCCAACCCACAAAGTAATCCAATCCAAAAGCTTTTTTTATTTAAATGTAGTTTTTTTTCTCCCATTTAGACCCTTTTTTCGGAAAAAATCCAATTATCCGAATTTTTGATTATTCGAATGGGGTCCGGTCCCAATTGATTCGGATAATTGGAGTCTACTGTACTTGACAGAAGGCACTTGGGAGTTACCTCTCACCCTTAATAAACCCCTTCCTCGGCCAAGCTATCTTGATTTCCAAAGGCGGAGGACCGACCGCCTGGGTAAGCAAGAGTTTTACAGTAGCATTAAAGAGAGTTACCAGAGTTTCACCACTCGAGTTCCAAACTATTTTGCCACCGCTGCCATTCCAAGATGATGCAAAGTAATTCAGCTTTCAATATAATAATCTTTTTTATTTGTAAATATACTATCCATTAACTGAAGTTCAGCACTCCATTATAATTAGAAAATACCGTGGCAATTTACTAGTAATTATAGCGTGAAATTGCGAGATAAATGCAAAAAGTTGATATTTTGCAATCATTGTTACCAATAACACTAGTTCAGGATATGTATGATGTTTCCAATAGCCAGGGTAAGGACATCTTCAGGAAATACTGGGAGCTTCCCCGTGAAGATTGGCTGGGGTGTACCAAGGTTCAGCACTAAGTCCATACCTTTTCATTCTGGTTATGGACGAGCTGCTGACGGGAGTAGGGGAATGGGTTCCTCAGCGCATGGCATTTACCGACGATATCGGAAAACTTAGTGACTGCAGAGAAAAAGTTGAAAAGGGCTTAAACGATATTAGAGGAGCGATAGAAAAGGGAGGGCTAAAGATAAACATGAAGAAGACAGAATATTTAGTTTACAATTGTGAAAGACAGGAAAATAACAGTGACGTACTTTCCAGGGGCGAACTGGTGAAAAAGGTGCAAGTGGTAAAGTACTTAGGTTCAACGTTCCAAAGCAATGGGGAGATAGATTCGGATGTCGCCCATAGAATCTAAAGGGGATGGTGGAAGTGGAGACAGGGAAGCGGAGTCCTGTGTGACAGGAGGGTCCCAATCAACTTGAAAGGGAAGTTTTACAGGGCAGCGGTTAGATCAGCTATGTTATATGGATCAGAGTGTTGGGCAGTGAGGAAGAGCCACGTCAATAGATATTAGAGGTAACCTGGGGGTGGTGGACATCACCGAAAAAAATGAAAGGGAATAGGTTGAGGTGGCATGAACACATAAAGAGAAGAGCGGAGGAGGAGCTCGTTAGGTTCATTTCAGGAGTGCAGGTGGTCGGAAGCACTCGGGGCAGGGGGAGACCAAAGCAGACGTGGGAGCAGGTTATCCATAAGGATATGGAAGTGTGTGGGGTGGACGGGGACCTTGGGGGAGATAGACGGGAGTGGAGGGGTGGAACCCGCAGACCTGACCCTGCCACAAGCAGGATAAGGGTATTATGATGATTATGATGTTAGCAATAACAGTAAATAATAGAGCTTCGGATAAGAGCTAGCAACAGATGACATTCACGAATCAGTTATAAAAGTAGCTCTACCAGAAACGCAAGAACACAAGATTGCCGATGGACCACAGAACTAGGACGGAAAACTGCAAAAAATTTTACGCATAAGGAAGAACGATGTTCCTAAAGAGAGAAATGCGAGAGAAAATTACAGTTTTTATTAAAAGAGACAAAAATATTGCGTATCCAAATTGATAATCTGCTCTTCCTTTTTTATTTCGCACAAGTTTAATTAAATTTTTGTCACAAAAAGACAAAGATAAATCGTGTCGTGTTAATAAATAGACAAGCAATAATGTAATAGGACTCTAGAATATTGCTACATGTTAAGTCAATAAAGGTCAAGAGGGCATGATAATGACATTTGCTATAGGCACTTACGGCAAGGAGATCCCAATATTGGTCACATTGGCCATGAGCGACCTATTCTACACATAGGGACTAATAGGGCTTAAGCCCTGCGCCCCCAAGTGTCAAGGGGCCCCACAAAAATTGAATTATCATAAACTTTTAATAATTTTTGATTAAAAATGAGCACTTATCATATAGTAAAAATAGTTAATATTAATAATATAATAATAAGGATTATTTATACTACATGAGGGTTAAACCCACCAAGAGGTCGTCGCCACAAGGACTCACCTATCATCCCATGAAAAGGAGCAAAACTTCGTTTAAAAGTTTTCAAAATAACTAGTTCTAGGTGAAGTAGGCTGAAGCCTAGGGCCTCAACATTTAGCGGGCTTCAAAACTTATGAAAAGGGCCTCAAAATTGAAATAGCCTTGGGGCTCTCAATATCTAAATCCGGCACTGCCTGATAGTTGATAGAACCTGATAGTTGTGCATTAGCATAGAGTAGAAGCATGCTATTATCTCTGAATAATTTAAAGAAATTCTGCAATTCTTGTTCTCAATTTATTAAACAGAATTTTATTAATTAGTATTGACAAAGGGAAAAGCGAAAAATGTTGATTATTCGTTCTGGCAGATCGGGTTGAAGAAGGATCATTTACCGAGACCCGTTGTCTCAGTTGGAGGTTACCCAATGTTTCAGTTGGTGGTAAGACACAACGTCGATCTGACAAAAACTTCAACCCCAATTTCAAAAAAAAAATCGTCCACTTTGCACGGAATTTGAAACATCATATGATCCTCAGTAAATATATTTATTGAATTAATCCCATTAGATAAAATGCGCATCATGAAATTCACGCTCACGGTTGGTTGTAAGGCATCAGTTAATTACTGAAACCATTTTTCGATATAATAATTGGTTAGGGGACGTCCATAAAGGACGTCACGCTTTACGAGGGGGGAGGGGGGGTAATGCTAAGATGGACAATAAGTGACATAGGGGTGGGGGAGGTCATGACTAGAGGACGTCACATTTCTTTTATTATAGATTTTAACCTTCAATGCAGTGTTTTGTAAAATATTGGGTTGAAAAATATTTCCTTTTGTCTCAGGTTGACATCTAAGAGGGAGATGAGGGAGAGGCGGTTGAGGTGGTATGGGCATGTAATGAGGAGAGAAGAGGAGGAGCTTATTAGGTCCAGTATGGGTTGGCATGTGATTGGGGGCACCAGAGGTAGGGGTAGGCCAAATCGGACGTGGGAGCAGGTGGTGCTGACGGACATGGAGAAGTGTGGGGTGGAGGGCGACATAGTGGGGAATAGGAGGAAGTGGAGGAGGAGAACCTGCAGACCCGACCCCGCCGTGGGCGGGAGAAGGGTGAGATGATGATGATGATGATCAGGTTGACATCTAAGATAATGCCGTTCAGAAAATAAAACTGTTTGCCGAACTAATATTACTATGAAGTGCTTGAGAAAGGAGGGGGGGGGGGGTGATACAAAATGTGACGTCCTACTGTAGGTGGGGGGATCACCCAAGTGGAACAAAATGACATGGGGAGGGGGAGTAAAATGTTGGCAAAAAATATCGTGACGTCCTTTATGGGTACCCCCTTATAAGAAAACCTTGATATTGGTATCAATTTAAATAATACCAAACAGTTGACTTAAAGCTACAAATGTTGTTGGACGCATGCTTTTTGATTCTGAAAACATGATATTCTCATTGCCCGAAGTTTTGAGTGCGAATTACGTTTTTGCGTTAGTACTTACGGTAATAATTGCTATATGTTTTATTCTCTACCATGAATTATCGTTCCCGAAAGGAATGCCACCTGGACCATTTCCAATACCAATCGTTGGTCATCTTCCATTTTTGGGAAACTCAATACATCTAACTTTTGAGAAACTTGGAAAAAAATATGGGTCAATATATCGGTAATAAAATTCTTCTTTTTGAAAAAGTAATTTGTTAGCTAAACTAAATTAATATAAAGTAATGAGTTTGTAGAGATCAAATGATATAGTTCTCAACATTTTTTAATTACAGGTAATTTAAGTAGCTATTATCCCATTAAAATGACAAAATGGGTATTCCATGACATTTGATGCCTACAGGCTTTTCACATGATATCTATTTATTCAATAGTTATACAGGATGTAATTTTTAATGTAACCAATGCCTTTATTTCAAAAACTATAAGATATAGGAAAATATGGTTAGGAAAAACTTGTAGTTGATGGAGGGGGACATTCATTTCCTAAAACAGTTCAGAAATTTCGGCAGTAGTTTTTTCAAGAAAATGCAAAGCGGTGTTTTTAACTATCGCATCGGGAAGCTCTAAAAAATGCGAAATTTTGATATACAATATCATGTTCCTATATCTAAAATTAAAAATAAGCCATTAAAACGGCCTGTGGTTACAGGATTTCGTCTCGGGCATGCAGCTCAGCAAATTGTCGCTCTTGGCTGCTCCAACTAGGTAACTTGCAACGCAGACTTGGCTATCTTGCAGCATAAACCAAGTCTGCACTCCAAGTTAGCTATTTGGAGCGGCTAAGAGCGACAATTTGCTGAGCTGCATACCTGAGACAAAATCCTGTAGCCACAGGCCATTGACAAATACTCATTTATGCAATTTTGAAGGCATATTTTTAATTTTAGTTATGCATCACCATCAAACCCTTATACCGCCTGTGGCAGGGTCGGGTCTGCGGGTTCTGCCCCTCCATCCCCTGTCTGTCGCCCACCAGGCCCCGTCCACCCCACACACTGCCATGTCCTTACGGAGAACTTGGTGCCTCGGTCTCTCCCTGCCCCGGTTGCTACCAACCACCTGCATTCCTGGCAAGGATCTAACGAGCTCCTCTTCCGCTCTTCTCATGACGTGTACATACCACCTCAATCTATTCGCCCTCATTTTTTTCGGGAGCGACGAGTTGCGTTGGACACACCAGTTCTCGTCTGATCACTGAAGTTAAGCAAAGCAACCCCAGTTAGTACTGACATGGGTGGCCGCTTGGGAAAACTGGGCACCGCTAGTATCCAAAAATCGTCGCATTAGTGTAGTGTCTGTGCAGTCCCTGCATCAGAACTACACAGTGGACGGGGCTCTAATGACCTTGTAGTTGAAGGGCCCTAAAACACCAACAAACAAACAAACAATCATTTTTTTCGGCAATGTCCACCACCCCCAGGCTACCTGTAATATAATCATTCTTAATTCTATCAGCTCTCGACACGCCACTCATTTACCATAGCATTCGCATGTCGACCACTTGCATTGTATTAACGTGGCTCTTCCTTACTGCCCAACACTCCAATCCATACAGCCAGGAACGGATCCAGGAATTTCGCCAGGGGGGTCACAGCATAGTTCAATTATTTGGAAACTCAAATAATTGCGTAGGAAAGGTATAGGAACATGGTACAGTATATCAAAATTTCGAATTTTTTAGGGCTTTCCAATGCGATAGTTTAAAATACCCCAATCTATAGAAAAAATGTAACGTTGCATTTTCCTGAAAAATCTATTGCCGATATTTCTGAACTGTTTTAGGAAGTAATTGTCCCCCTCCATCAACTATAAGTTTTTCCTAACCATTTTTTCCTATATCTTATAGTTTTTGAAATAAAGGCATTGGTTAATTTAAAAATTACACCTTGCATAATGTAACAATAAACTACTAACCGATAAATCTTGATATTGTCACTGTTTTCTCAAGAATTTTTCTAGGAAATCAACCGGTGATTATTTTAAATGATTACAAGGCTCATAAAGAAGCTTTTCTTACCTTTGGAGAGATATTTTCAGGAAGGCCCAAAGAAGAATGGGTTTCTGCTTTTCCTGGAAATGAAAGTATAAAGTCAAAACTCTGTTTTCTTTTTATTTATCTGTTTATTTTAAGCTAAAGTTTACCTGACATTTAGATATTATCAATTCCGATGGAACTTACTGGAGAGATCATCGTAGATTTGCTTTGACGTTAATGAGGGATTGTGGCGTAGGAAAACTCAGTATTGAACCCAGGATAATGGTACTGTAAAGCTAAATGTTGAAATGACAAAGCAATTTTGTATTATTACCGATAATAATTCTTCTTTGCTACTACAGGATGAAATTTATAATTTTATTGGCCATCTGAAAGCAACGAATGGGAAACCGACAGATATAAGGGACTTATTAGGAACAAGTGTTTCAAATAACATTTGCATCATAATCTTAGGGAAAAGGTTCAAATATACGGATCCTGCATTTCAGGAAGTTAAACGACTCCTAAATGAGATAACATCAACGAACAATGGTTTAACCGCCATCAATTTTATGCCCTGGTTAAAGAGTATCCCAGGACACCACTTGTTTTTTAAACAGAAGAATATTTCGTAAGACTACTACTAATTTGATGACATTTCATAATCAAAGAGTTAATACAAAATTGACTCTATCGATTTTAATAGTTCACCTGATAGGATACTTGCCTTATGGGCAGTGCCAGATTTACCACTAGGTTAAGTAGGCTGAAGCCTAGGGCCTCAATATTTATGGGCTTCAAAACTTAAGAAAAGGGGCCTCAAAATTGAAATAGCCTAGCTCCTCTGAAAATCTAAATCCGGCAATGCTTGTGAGCCAAGTAAAGGCTGGTGGTCTCATTCTGAATTTTAAATCACAAGTATACAACTGAATATCACCACTACCATAGCTTTATCAGGTCTCTAGTAGGATCATGCCTCCGAATTCGAGTCCTGTATTCCTTCCGGTCCTCAGCAATAGACTGTCCATTCTCCGCTCTTCCGTATTACTAGCAGTTCCCAACTTTCAACCCCTTCGTCCACATAATTCTTAACACGAAACTGTTCCTTGCACATAACAACAATGGCATACATTTAATCTGAGAGGACATCCAGGGCCGTCTTAACAGCATTATTGGCCATTGGGCAAAGCAGTGTGCTGGGGTCCCTACGACAACCACTCACGTGAATAATATGTAAATGGTCACTTGACATACACAGATTATCATGGAGCCCCCGGGCAACTGCCCAGCGGGCCCGTACGTTAAGACGGCCCTGAGAACATCATTTCCCTGACCTGTTTTTACCACATGTGGAGATAAAGTGAACGTTATGATTTCATCTCGGAACCCTCACGAAGATTCGTTGTTATTGAAATAACTACATTGTTTTCTTAAAATTCAAGGAATATGACAAAAAATATTGATGATTTCGTGAGGGTAATTGCAAAGGATCAAGAGACCAATCATACTGACGGAGCACGGGACGATTACCCAAAAGCTTTTCTTACCGAGAGAAAAGCAAGACTGCAAAAAAATCCTAGGGATGACGTATTCAATGGTAAATATAATAGTATTTCAAAACCAAGACTAGAACTTAGCTTAGTTATAATAAATGAATCTAGATGTGGCTTTGATATCAAACATGAGAGCATTAATGGCTGCTGGAACTGAGACGACAACAAGTACTCTACTCTGGGGTCTGATTTATATGATGATTTATCCTGATATTCAAAAAAAAGTTCAGGATGAATTGGATGCAGTCGTTGGATCTGAAAGAAATGCATCTTGGTATGATAAAGCGTTGACACCATATACTGAGGCTACTTTGTGTGAAATTCAGAGAATATCAAGCATTGTACCCACAAATCTGCCTCACAGGTAATAGTTATTTTGAATTATCTTTCTAAAAAAAATATTTGTCAGTTCTTCAATATTGGAATTATGTATGACTCTTTTGTTTTCCACAGAAATAAAGAAGAATGTCAAGTTTTAGGTTACACAATTCCAAAAAGCAGTTTTATTGTCTCCAATTTGTACAGCGTTCTTCATGATCCGCAATTATGGAAAGATCCGGAAACATTTCGGCCAGAAAGATTTTTATCAGCAAATGGCACTGTTGAAAAACCAGAATATTTTATGCCTTTTTCCATAGGTCCTTTCTAATTTTAAATCAGTTATTGAAATATTATATATTATACTTAAGCTGAATATCATTTTAACTATAACTTACTATTAATTTAGGGAGACGTCAATGCATGGGAGAAATTCTAGCTCGAATGGAATTATATTTGTATTTTACAACTCTGCTACAACATTTTACGTTTAAATCACCAGTAGGAGTTACTCCACGTTTGGATTTTAAAGTTGGTACCATCAGTATTCCAAAATACTTTCTAACCTGTGCTACTCCAAGAAAAACAATATAAAGACATTTTCCTAACCATTTGGGTAGGGAGAAAGTTGCATTCATTAAAATGATTTAATTGTAAAATGAAATGTATCACGATGTGTAAGCCTACTGTTTAAATTAACATAATTTAATATCTACAAGTGTAAAGCATGCATACCTCGTCATCTAACTCATTTCCAAGTTATGGCATAGTCAGACTGGAGAGGAATTTATTATTAGGGGAAGTCTGCCAATTATCGCACCTTAGCCTAATTTCACACCCCTCATTATCTCGCGAATTAGATGCTGCTGCCAGGTGAAAACCGGCTCAATTGGTGTCTGACAACATGCTACCAGTCCTGTGAGAGCATTGTTTAGATTAGCAGTTGCATTTAGCTGGCATTAATTTTTAAAAGTTTTGAGAAACCCAAAAGTTTTTGACGACTACGTCATAACCTGATCAATCTTCTTAAAGGTCCGTGATATTCTTAATCATTATAACGTAAATACAACCACATGATTATGTAGCATAAGTGGATATAGCTATAACGTTTTGTCTATTCTTAGTTAACCTGAAGAGTAAGCCATTTTGGAAAGTTGTGTTGTTCCTAATATCGCACCCCTACTGTAATCCTAATATTACTCTGTGCAATATTATGCACACTGTTTCATTTCATGAAACACTTATGCACACTGTTCCACTGATTATAAAACCTATATTTTTGACTTCTGTTTGAACAGCTAAACATTTAAACATGTAAACTGTGGCAGTATATAGCCTCTCTTCTTTGTAATATCACAAAGGCGATAATGATAAATAACTATGATAAATAATTAATGATAAATAACTATGATAAATAATTAATGATAAATAACTATGATAAATAATTAATGATAAATAACTATGATAAATAATTAATGATAAATAACTATCTTTAAATTATTTTGCCTTATTAAATTATATTACACAGGGAGATAGTAGGAACACCCCTGGTGCGATATTAGGAACACATTTTTTGTACCTACCAAAATGTACTCATTGTGGTTTTACATGTTTAAAATATATTAATCCTTGAGGTATTAGATTTATTTTTTTAGGTATCAAACGGCAATAATGTCTTCAAAAATCACGTGAAAGTAATTTGTTAACTTGACAAATAACAGAAATATATCAAATTTTAAAAAGGGGTACGATATTAGGCACAGTTCCCCTATTATTATTATTATTTATTTATTTCAACGTACTAAGTACACTACACTAGACAACACAACATAAAATTGAGATGAATTTAGATCTAGAGGAAAGCCCAAACAGATACAAAGCCAGTCAATAAAAATTGAGCAACAAGAGATGAATTCGTACAAATAGCTGCATGCTTTCCCAACGATCCGTTGTTCAGGAAGGTTATCATGAATTCGAAATACTGTATGAGTAGTGGTCTCAGAGATAAACACAGGAGCGGCGAATTGCGTTGGATACAGCAGTTCTCGTCTGATCACTGAAGTTAAGCAGCGCAATCCCAGCTAGTACTGACATGAGTGGGTGCTGCTAATACCCCAAACTCGTCACATTGGTGTAGTGCCTGTGCAGTCTCTGCATAAGAACTATGCTGCAGACGGGGCTCTAATGACCTTGTAGTTGAAGGGCCCTAAAACACCAACAAACAATCAGAGATAAATGAGGAAAATAGTGGGAAGCTGTTCTTCTGAAGTTCTGGCCTTTAACTTTTTAACTGTTTGCTGACAACATTGAGAAATTTAGTGGCAACAAGTGTTGACGAAGGAAAGCACGGCTTCAGGTGGGAAAGAAAGGATAAAAATGATACATGAACACAGCTTATGCAGTATAAAATTCAACCTCTTACAACATGGACCCTAATTTTAAAACTTATTCAGAATACCAATTAAACATTTCAGAGGTAGGCAGTAGCTTAGTGTTGATGTTTGCTGATGTGGCAACAGTGGCGTAACTTGTAGGGGAATGGGGTCAAATTGCCCCGGGCGCCGGACAAAGCACCACCTTTGGGGCGCCTTGTCCGCCTTGTTGGAAATCAGCCACCACGACACAATAGTTAGTGGTGAACGTTGACGAAGGCGATACAGAGGCAGCAATACGATACGAGGCCAAATGAGGCAAATACGCAAGCTCAATTGCTGGTCTGTTTTTTCGTGAGCATGCACAGTTGCCTCATTTGACCTCGTATCGTCTTCGTCGACGTTCACCACTAACTCTCTAATAGAGAGTACGACGACTTTACGGCAAATAGAGAGTTTTCTGGCTGCGGTTCTATCCGACGTACACTACGCAATGCAGACGAATCGTAAACTGCGCAGACGTACGCCGTATCTGAGTTTGCGCAGTTGACAATTCGTCTGAATTGCGTAGCGTACGCCGGATAGAACCTCAGCCAGAAAACTCTCTATTAAGACGTACTCTCTATTGCAACAGGGGAGGGGGCGCTTCGTATGCCTCTTTCCCCGGACGCCACAATTCAAGTTACGCAACTGTGCAGCAGTTCATTTCGAATTCATCAGTCATTTGTACATTGCCTTTATCGGAAGTACAACCATCGTAATAGGTCCCGACACCTCGTGCAATTCGCAACCACTAACTCATCTGCCACCTACGCGAATCCAGGGTTAGGTACCCATCTTTGTCCGTCTGAATGAACACATTGGCGATCCATTGGATGGTATTTTTCTGCTGCCGGCTGCAACCTCTATACTTATAGTCGGTCTACTGTTCGTTGGGGCAATCCACCGACGCCAGGGGACGAGCTCCTACACTTGGGGAATTTTGCTTCATCTACCTGTTTGCATAACAGAGTAGAGAGGATTCTTTTACGTGCAAAAAATATCGTACACCACACAGGACCTCCTCGGCTTTCTCACCCGAAGGAAGGCGCACTCGGGACATCTCTCTCGCCAGAAAGAAGTCAACGCACCTCGGTCAAGTATCAAACGTAGAACCACTGACGCAGTTACCGAGAACGCTGCCTACTGCGCCACCGAGGCGTGTTCTGAACGTTTTGAACGAGTTACCAACTAAATTTCGACGTACTTTATCATTGGCTTGCTGATTCTTGAGCTTTACGTTGAACAATCTTAACACGAAACATAAACTTATATTGCGTTTCACTTTTAGTATAGTTGCATGCGCATCATTTTAATCTTTAGTGACAATGGTCTCTTTGCTAAGTCAAGTTTTTAGTGGAAATATCATATTCGCGTTGATATTAATATTAATAGTAGTCATATGTATGCTTTATTACAATGAATTTTCATTACCAAAAGGAATGCCACCTGGACCATTTCGAATACCAATCGTAGGACACTTGCCATTCTTAGGAAATTCACATTATATAACTTTGGCAAAATTAGGAGAAAAGTATGGATCAGTATTCAGGTAATGCACTCAAAATATTCTAATCGCTTAACTGAGTTGGCCTTTTCAACCCGCTTCGGTGGCACACAAGTAATGCGCTCGACTATTGATCGAGGTGGTAAGAGTTGAGTTATGCGGTAGTACAAGTTGGTGATAGGAGTTATTTCGAAAGAGGGAGAGACCCTTCCATGGGGTGAACTAGGGCGGCGCTCTATTTTGCGAGGCCCTGTGCAAAATACTGAATCGGGGGCCTTCTTATATGAAATGAAGGCTACATAGAAACATTTATCAGAATCATCACACCCTTATCCCGCCTGCGGCACGGTCGGGTCTGCGGGTTCTAACCCTCCACTCTAGCCTATCTCTTACAAGGTCCCTGTCCACCCCACACACTACCATATCCTTACGGACAACTTCCATGTCTCTTTTCCTCTCCCCCTACCCCGGGTGCTTTCAACCACTTGCATTCCTGTAATGCACCTAACAAGCTCCTCCTTCCCACTTCGCATTACGTGTCCACTCTTCCTCATTTTTTCCGCGGTGTCAGAACGCCTCGTCAGTGCAAGGCGGCCCAGAGACGTCGTAGGGGATTCGCCCTCTCAACCACCAGGATCCGCTTTTCCCAGGATTCGGGTCTCCACCCACGGCAAACACGTGGGTAGGCGTTTTGTCACGGTCACCTCCCGGAAGAGCCTACATCGACCAAAACCAATTAGGATGTTTCAGGCTGACCTTCCCTGGGTCTGCCCCGTTTAGACGCCTTTTGAGACATGCCCTGGGGGAAGGTTCCATGTACCTATTGTACCTCGGATCCACACGGGTAATACTTGGAAAAATTACACATTGAAATTTTTATTTCGGCTGCGCCTGTGCTATGAAGTGTCGATCCCAGACAAAACATCAACTAAACTCTCCTAATGCGCGGGGCCCTGTGCCATCCCACAGTTCACACACTCATCATGCCGACCCTGGATGGACAATGAACTCGTGACCCCGTGCGATGTGTACGATGTAACTTTGGCGTTAAAGAACCCTTTCTATATGCAAGAGTACAGTAGATGTTCCAATGAAGAAAAATAGCCCGACGATAAATACGGTAAGTATACGGTTTGCCATATTAGGTTGGCATACGGCTGTGAGAGAATATCGCCCAATAAATTGCCTGTGTTTATTATCTCAAACCTGTGTTGATGCTCTCGTGGGGTTCATGTATTACTAATTTTGTAAATTTGTTGTTTTTCAAATATTTTATTACTGATAATTTCTAATAGACACTCTCAAATAAATAGGCTGTTTCTAGGGAATCGTCCAGTGATTGTTTTAAACGACTTTAAAGCTGTGAAGGAAGCTTTTATACAAAACGCAGATATATTTTCAGGAAGACCAAACGAGGAATGGGTTACTTCATTTCCCGGAAAGCAAAGTAAAAATTAAAACTATAATACCCGATTATTTATTTGTAGCGGTTATAAAGGTTCCCTTCGTAAAATGAAATTTTGAACCGTCTTCAGATTTCATCGGATCCGATGGAATTTTCTGGCGAGATCACCGTCGATTTGCTTTAACTTTGATGAGAGATTGTGGAGTAGGAAAACTTGGTATTGAAACCAGGATAATGGTATATCATCACAATTTTTCTGAAATACTGTATATTTACTTTACACAAGTACTCATTTACTACTTCTTCAGGAAGAGATAAACCACTTTATTACCCACTTGAGACCTCTGAGTGGAAAACCGGCAGATATAAGGCCCTTATTAGGAATGAGTGTCTCAAATAACATCTGTACCATCACTTTAGGGAAGCGATTTGAATATACAGATCCAAAATTCTTACAAATTCGACGACTGCTAGGTATAATACCTGCTACTACAAATAGTTTAAATGCATTCAATTTTCTACACTGGCTGGAGAAAATACCTGGAAGTCGTTTACTATTTAGACAACACAATGTCAAGTAAGTTCATTGGTTACAAATATCCCATGACATGAATCTCGAATGCCGTGCTTCTACATTTGAAATTGACCCCTGCACCTCAGGAATTTCATAAGAAATGATAACACAGCTAATCAGTGAAACTTATCATCACAACTCAGCTACTATCCTCATCATCACAACCTCATCCCACCTGTGGCAGGGTCGGGTCTACGGGTTCTAGCCCTCCACTTTCGCCAATCTTCCACCAGATCCCCGTCCACCCCACCCACTACCAAATCCTTCCGGGCAACTTGCTCTCATTTCTGCTTTGGTTTCCCTTGCCCCCGGGTACTTCCAACCACCTGCATTCCACAAATGGAACTAACGAGCGCCTCCCCCCCTCTTCCCATTACGTGACCATACCTCCTCAACCTACTCTCCCTCACCTTGGTGTACCCCAAGCATCACAGTGAATCCTCCAGTATTTGCCCAACGAGTCCTTACCCTGGTTATGGGCCATCATACATATCATGCACTATCCTAACAAACCCTACTTCTACCCCCCCATTCTCATAATACCTCCCAAACTACCTGTCGTGTAACATTGTCATAAGTCTTTTCCAAGCCAATAAAGATAGTGTGGAGACCTTTCTTTGCTGCCCTATACTTTTCTATCATCTGCCTCAGAATGAAGATTGGTTCCAATGTGGACCTACTTTGGATGAAACCAAACTGATAACGGAGGCGGCATTCTATTACTCTCCCACAGAGATTCCTGGAATGATTCATTAGCTTAATACCTTATAGGTAACACAATCTTGAACATCACCTTTGGCACCTTTGTGGTACTATCCAACTCTCACGCCATGCAGAAGGCATTTCTGTAAATTTTCTCTCTCCCCTTCCTTTTTCTCTAACTGATCATAGAGGGCCTAATACCTGTGGTCTTGGTCTGCCTATATTGTATTTTACACTCCTGGTCCCCAATCTCCATCCACCTCGTCATTCCATCACCATGTCTGCTTGTCCTGGCGTTTACCTCCTACTCTAGTGTGACCTAAAATGGCTTCGCCACATTTTCTAAGTTTTCTGGCGACGCTGCCCCACATGGCACCACCTAATCACCTACTCGCCTTTCCATGAATGTGCCTCGCCTGCCGATTTCACTAGGATTTGTTTTATAAGCAACCTATGGCCACATTCCTTTTGAAAATTTTCACTACAGAGTGCCCAGCAATCATGATCCTCTGCTCTATGTTGTCCTCTGACCATAAAGAAGGGAGCGGCGAGTTGCGTTGGACACACCAGTTCTCGTCTGATCACTGAAGTTCAGCAACGCAAGCCCAGTTAGTACTGACATGGGTGGTCGCTCGGGAAAGCTGGGTACTGCTAATACCCAATAATCGTCGCATTGGTGTAGTGTCTGTGCAGCATATGCCTTAGAACTATGCAGTGGACGGGTCTCTTATGACCTTGTAGTTGACGGGACCTTAAACACCAACAAACAAACAAACAAAACCATAAAGAAATCTATCTGTGACTTCCTTTGTGGTGATTGGAATGTGATCAGGCGCCACTGTCCAATAGATCACCCTTGTGTCCATTCAGAGGGACAAGATAGGTACCCAACCCTGCCATAGGTGCGAAAAAGGTTAGGAATTGCTTGTTGGTCCTTCAAGGAAGTAATGAGCAATGCTCTCAAATAAATATTTAGATGTCGACTCCCAATCGACGCCTTGATCATCATTGATCATCACAGACCATTCTTTTTCAAATTTTTTGTTTTAAAAGTCTATATCAGAGAACTTTAGATTAATGATCAAAGGTCATAGGGCAAATTTCGAGAAAAATATTTAAATTGGCAACATTAGACTCAGTTGAAGTAATCAGAATTAAAGTTGTATTATTGATGAAATATTATTTACATGAAGAAAGACTATCCTTGAATGACATGCTCTTTTATTTATCCAAATGGTAATATTAATTTCGGAGTTTGAAATTACAAATAAATACAGATTATGACTTTTAATTAATATCCTTTAAGGTCCATGACAAAGTCCATTGATGAATTTGTGGTAGCAACTGTTGATGAGCAAAAATTAAACCATGTTGAAGGCCAAAGAGACAACTACCCCAATGCATTTCTTACTGAGAGGCAAGCTAGACTGAAGAAAACCCCTAATGATACCATCTTCAATGGTAAACTTGTGAAGTCAAAATCCTTTGGCAGTTACCAATATTATCATTAAATCTAATAAAATAACAATAATTAATTATTACAGATGTGGCTTTAATTACCAACATAAGGGCAATAACAGCTGCTGGAACCGAAACGACAACAATTACATTACTTTGGGGTCTTATTTATATGATGCTCAATCCAGATGTTCAGAAAAAGGTTCAAGATGAACTGGATTCTGTAATTGGATCCGATAGAAACGCATCGTGGAGTGACCACCTATTAACTCCATATACTGAAGCTACTCTTTATGAAATTCTAAGAATATCAGGGATAGTGCCTATTAATTTACCTCACAGGTATCAAAATCATTATCCAACTAAGGAAATACTGGCTAAGTTTTCTAACACTTATTTTACTTATTATTTCTTTTAACAGAAACAAAGAAGAATGTGTAATTTTGGGTTATACAATACCGAAAAGTAGCTTTATTGTATCTAATCTGTATAATGTGCTCAACGATCCTAAAACCTGGAAAGACCCAAATACCTTTCGACCAGAAAGGTTTCTAACAGCAAATGGCGCCATTGAAAAACCAGAATATTTTATTCCTTTCTCAGCAGGTATGTCATTTTAAGCTTTAGGGTCACATCTATGAAGTCATTAATTCATATCGTTTTTTTAATTTAGGAAAGCGGCAATGTATGGGTGAAATTTTGGCCCGAATGGAATTATATTTGTACTTTACAACGATGCTGCTAAATTTTACTTTTAAAACACCAGAGGGAACTAAAACCAGCTTGGACTATAAGGTTGGTACCCTCCGAAGTCCAAAATATTTCCTTACCTACGCTATTTCAAGAACTAAATAAAAGAAATTAATCATTGGTTGGTGGGACAAGATTTTGCCACCCTTAGCAATGTTCCTCTCAATGCCAGTCCTCACAGTCGCCACTGTAAAGGCAATAAACAGTAATGCAATCGCCATGATATGCGCTTTATTGTTTATCATGAATAAAGTTGTCAAAAAATAAATGTGCCTCACGGGTAAAGTTTCATATCCAAAAAAAATCAGTTTCTACAGCCGAAAATTCTTTAATGTTATAACTTTCTTCAGTTGACTAGTTATTTGATTACATCAATAAAATGAAACAGTACTTTTAACGCAAATTAATGTTTTCAAGTTTTTTGAACCGAGACCCACAGCAAAAGTACCTTTTTATAATATGACTCACTCCATCAGCCTTATTCCGTAGGCTTGCATTCTTATCTCTTCTACAGTGTATGTAACAGGACCGGGTCCTGTCTTACATTCTGCTCCTACGTTTGGTACTCTACGTCTACCACATTTGCTACCCAGGACCCGCTTTGTCGCGATGGACCAAGCCCGCTCCATATTTGGGATGAACTGTACCAATTGTATTGTTACTCAATCTAGCTTTATCGACTAGAGGGATTGACATTTGAGCTCATTATTCGCATGTTTACTCCTGAATGACGTTTTTGACTTCTGTAGGGTGCAAGGTTAGCCATCAAGCGTGTCTTCCGTCGGCCTAGCAAAATGTATACCTACCCTGTTTATACGGAAACAAAAATGTTTGCGTAAACAATGCATTAGCAGAATTCCCAGGGATAGGTGCTCCTTCCCTTAAATGGTCTTTAATTGCCCTTAAATCCCTGGGGACTCAGCGATTCAAAATGAAAATTCGTTAGCAGCGGCAAGATATACTTTTCTAATGTTGGGATGGGGTTCTCCACAAAACATCTTATAGTTCTAAGGGTTCTATGAGCCGACAAAGTTTGAAGACCATTAGGTTAGGGCAGCGGTGGCGAACCTATGACACGTAGAGCAATTTTGTTTGCACGTGGCAGGTACATGTACAGGGTAATCTACAGTATATAAAGCCAAACCAATCAGCAACTCCTAACACTTTTCCCGCCTATGGCAGAGTCGGGTACCCATTTTGTCCCTCTGAATGGACACAAAGGCGATATACTGGCCTGCCGGTTTTGCCACCCACCCTCGCTAGAGGGCGAGCTCCTGCACCTGAAATTTTTTGTCTCATCTATCCGTTGCAAAGTAGGGAGGGTTGTTTTACGTGCAAATGCCATCTTACACCGAAAGGAGGCGCACTCGGGGTCTCTGCCCCCTCCACAAAAGCAGCCCGCCCGCCTCGGTCCAGTATCGAACCTAGAACTACTGACGCAATTGCAGAGAATCTAAATATTCCTTTAACACGCTACTGTATGTGGCACGTTAGTAAATCAAGAACTATAACTATTTGACTTTTGGCACGCAAGCAGAAAAAGGTTCGCCACCCCTGGGTTAGGGGTTGCTTTTTGCATAAAAAATTGTTCATCAACTCCTCAATATAAACAATATTTCTCATTTGGTCATTAAAAATGTCTACCAGGCAGTGCCGTAACGGGGGTATAAAGCGCCTGTGGCAAGTGTCTAACTTTCGCTTGCCCGTAACCCAATAATGATGAAAAACTTAAACATTTTGCGCCCCAAACCCAGTTGCGCCCGTGGCGGCCGCCTTCTTCTCCACGCCCTCGTTACGGCCCTGCTAACAGGTCAGCATACGTTACATACTACTGTACATCATTACTGACAGACGCGCCTCAAAGGACCAAGCCTGCAACTATGGGTGCAGAAGTCGAAGGGCACTGCCACTGCGTCACCGAGGCGAGTTGCTATAACGTTTCACCAACATATCAAATGGAAGTAAAGTATTCGTTCATGTTGTAATTCGGGCAGTGGTCTTTAAATGTTGGCATTTCAATTGAGTATGAATTTTGGATGGTAGAGCTACTGTAATTCATAGTTACGAAGTTGAAACATCTAATCACAATGTCACCACTTACAGATTTTTTTGAAGGAAATTATTTTTTGTTGATTTTCGTAATCATTGTAATGTTAATAATATGTATGAGTCTTTACAACGAGCTTTCATTGCCGAAAGGAATGCCACCAGGACCGTTGAGTATCCCAATCGTCGGTCATTTGCCACTGTTAGGATATTCACAATATGAAGCTTTAACTAAGCTTGGTAAAAAATATGGACCAATTTTTCGGTAATTGGAGCTTTAATTGATTTAAGTAATGTGCTTTAATTTAAAATATCCTAACTTTAGATAAATTTAATTATAATACTGTTTGTCGACATTTTAAATTATTTAGCATTTGATATGTTATGTTTTTGAGTGTTCTAATAATTCAAAGTTCAAGAAAGTTAATTTTATCTCTAAAACATTAATGTGTATTTTAACTGACATCAATTGTTTTTGTAGTGTTGTCGTGTCGGAAAAACTTTGACGCATTCTTCTACATATGTATTTCAATGTAAAAATGCGTCTAGGCTTCTCCGACAGTCCAATATTTTATTTTTTAATTACATATAATGACCCCTTTGCGTTCCTCAATCAGAGCTGGAGGTTTACTCCTGTTACAACTGGCAGAATGGTACGCACCCACGTCCGGATTTATGGGTTAATCCCTCCCCTACCCACCCTAAAGTTTCAGCCGACCTATAGTAAACTGACCAATAGAAAAGCAGATAGCTTGTTACAGATGACATTACTGTAAATTAAATATAGTGGTTCTGGTTCCAGTAGCCGGCTGCATAAAAATACCGTCCAACATCCCCCACTGGCCACAATGGGCAAAAATGGGTACCTGACCCTGCCATAAACAGAAAAGGGTTAGTAGTGTGATATTGTATCCTTTTCTATTAACGGTGTTGTCAGTGAGTTGAGTCATGGTTCCGAAATGTTAAAACCATCATTAGCTCCTTGTTCCGCCTGTCAGAGGGTCGCGTCTGTGGGTTCTGGCTCTTCATTCCAACCTATCTCCCACTAGGTCTCCATCCACGCCACAAACTATCATGCCAATTCGTATAACTTGCTTGCCTTCCGACCTTAAATAAGCGCCCCTCCTCGCATTTGGAATAATGTTGAATAATTGTTAAAGCATTGAAGTGTCTGTAAAACAAAATAGTGCCCGCCTGCAGTAGAGGCCAGGTTAGCAAACATTCCATCCTGTATGGACGGTCCTCTACAGCAGTGGTTCTCAATCCTTTTGAAGTCGGGGAACACTAACCTGTGACATTTTACTAGCACGGAACACTTACAATTCAACATAAACTTTAAAGCAGGTTGTACACCTTCTACACTTGGTACTTACTACATCATCATCATCATACCCTTATCCCGCCTGTGCCCTCCACTCCCGTCTATCTCTCCCCCAGTTCCCCATCCACCCCACACACTGTTGCATACTTATGGACAACCTGTTCCCACATCAGCTTTGGTCTTTCCCTGCCCCTGGTGCTACCGACCACCTACATTCCTGGAATTAACCAAACGAGCTCCTTTTCCACTCTTCGCATAACGGGTCCATACCACCTCAGCCTATTCTCCCTCATTTTTTCGGCGATGTCCACCACCCCAGGCTACCTCTAATATGCTCATTCCTAATTCTGTCAGCTCTCGACACGCCACACATACAGTATGCCACAGCATTCGCATCTCGGCTATTCTCATTCTAATTACGTAGCTCTTCCTCACTGCCCAGCACTGAGATCCATATAGCATAGCTGGTTTAACCACTGTCCTGTAGAACTTCCCTTTCAACTAGAGTGGGATCCTACCATCACAGGACTCCGCTTGCCTGTCTCCACTTCAGTCACCCCCTCCTACATTGATTCTGCAGGTCACATCAGAGTATCTCTCCATTACTTTATTTGTGCATTAAATTTTTTTGCGGAACACTTGAAGTGGTTTCACGGTACACCAGTGCTCCGCGGAACACACTTTGAGAACCACTACTCTACAGCAGTGATTGTCAACGAGTGGGCCTTCAGGGTCTGTACTGTAGGTGGGCGTCACTAGAAAAGAGGTGCTGCTTCAGTTGGGCAGAGGTAGTGCACCTGACTATTGCGAGTTCTAGGTTAGATACTGGATCAAGGTGGGTTGGTGTTTTTGATCAAGAGAGGCTCCTCAGTGCGCTATCCGTCACAAAAGAAGTATAGACCCTGTATGGTGTCCATGATGTCATCTACACGTAGAATAGCACTTTCTATATAAAACGTGTAGATTGGCAAAATTCCGCGGTGTAGGAGCTCGCCCTTTTTGCTATGCTCTTCTTTGTTACTATTTTTGTTCATCATAATTTAAGTGTACCGCAGAAGTTTTGCAAATGCTTTAAGTGTGCCGTGAGATTAAAAAAACGATTGAAAATGCTGCAGTCCACGGCCTCCTCTTCTAATAGAAGGTGTCTTCTTTATGTTGTACTAATATCCCCATTTTTATAGTCTGTTTGTAGGTAACAGTGCAACGATTGTACTAAATGATTACTCGGCTGTTAAAGAGGCGTTTCTTACAAATGCAGAAATTTTTTCGGGACGGCCCAAAAGCGAATGGGTTGGATCTGCACCTGGAAATGAAAGTATGGGCACAGAGATTTCTATTGTATGAATTTCATGAAATTAAATAATAATGTTTCTTTTGTGATTTCTTCACTCTTTCAGATATCATCGGATCGGATGGCATTTACTGGCGAGATCATCGCAGATTCACTTTAACACTGATGAGAGATTGTGGAGTAGGAAAAAGCAGTATACAAAACGGAATAATGGTGCTAAATTATTATAACGTATTTATAATTAATTAAATTACTAATTAGGTATGTTGTTTACTTTAGGATGAAATTCACAACTTCATATCGCATCTCATCCCACTGAATGGAAAACCAACAGATATAAGCAACTTACTTGGAGCAAGTGTTGCAAATAATGTTAGCCTCATAATTATAGGGAAAAAATATCCCTATACAGATTCGAAATTTGTTCGCATTAGAAATCTGTTATGTGAAATTCCTGCCAGAAGTAATAGCATAAATATATTTAACTTTTTGCCATGGTTAGAAAAGATTCCAGGTAGCAGTTTGGTATTTAAGCAACTACATATTAAGTAAGCTATTAATGAAACTATATACCGTAAAATCTCACGTAAAGTCCGCATCTCAAATATAGTCCACATTAGCGATGGGTATGTTTCAAATATAGTCCGCACTTTAAAATTCCTACTGTAGCAGTGGCGCAACTTGTAGGGGCATGGGATCAAATGAATTTGGACATGAAATGTCAGATTGCTCTGAAGATAAAACTGAAATGTGAAAGATTTTACATTGCATTATCATATAAATAAGAACGTACAGTGTAAAGTCGCGTTGTTACGTGTAATAAAATGTTCAGTAAATGAGGAGCAGTTTTCATTGAGAGCCCCTGGTTTCATTTAGAGTCCGCACTCATATATTGTCCGCCTTCGCATATAGTCCGCACAAAATGACCCTATGTTTCGCGTATAATCCGCGGGCACTACGTGAGATTTTACGGTATTTAATTTAATTATCAATTGTTGTCGTTTAAGTAACAACTTTTTGCTAACTTAGCTTTAATGATAGCCGCCAGTGATGTTCGCATCTCCAAACAAGAAGTGAGAAAAGAATTTGACCGCTACAATTTCACCATTCAGAAAAGTGCCTGTCTTTTATACATTTAACGAACCCACCACTCGAACTCCTACACCTGCCAATTCTGACAAATGCAGGCAGAGAGGTTCCCTTTAGGACATAGGCCTGGTATGAATTCTCCCCACCTAACAGGTGGTCCTTTCAAAATAAACAAAATAACATCTACCATGTGACAACATGGGTAAGTTAGTACCAACATGAGATCTTGGTAGGAAACGTTGGGTGCTGCAGTCCCCGTTTTGCATCCCGTACACCTACCTCCTTCTCACCCGTGAGCAGCCTCCTTAGGGTTCGACCTGTTATGGCTACTTGGCTTAATCACTAACCCATTAGCATTACGTAAGTTACATAATAATTGGAGACCTGTCTCGAGGAGGGGCCCGCCTGTGAATCTCAACTAAGTGTCCCTCACCGCATGGTGAATACTATTGAATAATTGAGAAAATATAGAAGCTGCGGCCACCTGAATTGCAGATATTGAAGATCCACTTCCGCCAGCTCTGGTCTTGCTAACGAAAACTCTTTCAAAACTTTATTTTATTGGTGTTTTAGAGCCATTTAACTACACTGGTCATTGGAGCCCAAGTCCACTGCGTAGTTGTAATGCAGAGCCTGCACAGACACTACGCTGTTACGACGATTTTTGGGCATTAGCAATACCCAGTGTTCCTAGCAGTCATCCATCCCAGTACTAGATGGGGTTACGTTGCTTAATTTCAGTAATCAAACGAGAACTGGCAGTGGATGCATAGTTTTTATGATATGGTACTAATAAATAGTAACTATGGGGCCTGACGAAAGTAACGACTGTGGAAAGTCAACTGGTGGTGTAAACTAATTATTAATGTTTTCCAATTCAGACGTATGGCACAGGAAGTTGATGCATTTATGGCTGCGGTGGCCAAACAGCACATACAAAACTTCAACGACATTCATAATCAACGAGACGACTATCCAAATGCTTTTCTTTCGGAACAAAAAGTGAGATTAGAGAAGAATGCCAGTGATAGTATGTTTAGCGGTAAATAGATTTGATTTCATAATATATTTCTTTTAGGATTTAGAAGTGAAATCACCAGATTTTGTATAATGAACTTATGAGAGGTAGATAAGCCTTTCTTAAAGTGCAGTTCTTTATGGACTGGAAATTCTTTAACATATAAATATCTGACCTCTTCATGCTAATTACTGGGTTAGGCCCTACTCACAGTAGTGGTTTCCAATCTTTTTGACATGCCCCACCTAAGCATTTCTAAAATAAGTAAAATCCTGATGCTCCCTGTGACATATAAACTTACTGTAATTCTTATTATTCAAAAATTGAACTCTTATTCACGTGGAGGAAGCCATTAACTAGATCTAAACAAGCCTCCAAAAAACACGGCATCCTTGAAAGGGAAAATAAAACAATGAAAGGACAGTTGAAGTTCTAATCTAAGGAAAAAAATCACCAAGAAATTGTTTAAATAATAATATGAAGTTATACGAAAAACACTAAACAAAGTTTAAAAACATAAAATAAAGACGTGAAATGCATAAATATAAAATAATATATATTTAGAAACTGCATATGAGGCCACTAAAATCTTAAGAAATGCAAAAGAAAAAAACCACTGTTAATAACTCTTTTTCGAGTTTAAAAAGCCAAAGTGCCCCATGTTGGGAACCACAGCGTAGGTGCTCGCCCTTTTCGCTTCAGTAGAGTAAATGTGCACCGAAAAAAAATAGGTTGGTGAGCAATGTTTGAGGAGCATTGGGATAGAATGATGTGGAGGTAGATCGATGACATCAATTTCCGGTGAATTCAGACAATATACCTTAAGTCTATGATCGAAAGGCAGTTGGGACGTACGATATAGTAGAGCGGACCACGGTATCATGTGACAAGGATGCGCTAAATTCGGAGGTATGATGAGAGAGAACAGGGAATATAAAATTAGGGATGAGTAATTTAGGGGCAGCTGAGGACTGGTAGCCGTTAAAAGAAGCAGAGAATATATGCATCTCAACGGGAGAAGTGCCCCAATCCAGGTGCACCCCCTATCATTTGTAGAATTCATACAATAATTCTCATAATAAATAACAAATTATTACAGAAATTGCGTTGGTCACCAACATGCGAGGAATACTGGGAGCTGGAACCGAAACTACAACAACAACGTTACTCTGGGGTCTGATTTACATGATGCTCAATCCTCACATTCAAAAGAAAGTTCAAGAAGAAATAGATAATGTCATCGGATCTGAAAGGAACGCATCATGGAACGACAGACACTTGACACCATACACTGAAGCTACAATTTTTGAAATACAAAGAATTTCAAGTATTGTGCCCACAAATTTACCTCACAGGTACATACGAGTTGAAAGCAATATCCTAGAAACCTAATGCTTGATTTAACTTACGAGCTTCATTCCTGAAACAGAAACAAAGAAGAATGCAAAATTTTGGGTTATACGATACCAAAGAATAGCTTTATAATATCCAACTTATATAATGTTCTTAACGATCCTAAACTTTGGAAAGATCCAGAAACGTTTCGACCAGAAAGGTTCATAACAGAAAATGGTACTGTGGAGAAACCAGAATATTTTATTCCCTTCGGGATAGGTATGTTTTAATATTGGGATGGAATGTTGTGCTATTTACTTATCCAACACAAAGTATAATCCTATCGTTGTTTTTCTTGAATTCAGGAAAGCGTCAATGTATGGGTGAAATATTGGCTCGAATGGAACTGTATCTGTATTTTACAACTCTGTTGCAGCATTTTACATTCAAATCACCTGAAGGAGTTACACCCCGTATGGATCATAAAGTTGGAACTGTACGAAGTCCAAAATATTTCCTAACCTGTGCTATTCAAAGAAAACGCGTCAATTAGCCTACGACGTTATGTGAATGGGTAAACTCGTTACATGCTTCAACGTGTCCTCCAGAGTGGAACACCCATTATCATTGGCACTCTTAAAAGAAACCTATAGATCTCATCAGACTGCATCTCATACACTTTCAGCCAGGGCAAGCCTTGCTTTACAGTAGTTGGACAACCATCATATGCTGCCTGCCAGAAATCAAAGTATGTTTACCCATCTCCTGTGCTGACCCGAAATATAAAATACAGCAACGACAGACTTTACAGACTTCAGCTTTCCAAAATTCACTGGCAGCTAGCAATGCAAAGCAAGCTTTGCAAAACTGAGTGATGAGCATACGTTGAAATCCTTATTATCAGCAGTGCATTTGGTGCTACAAATAGAAATCTACTTCACGTGAGTTTCCGTTCTCTAAGCACAAAGAAGAGATTGCAAGTTATAAAGCATATGTTAAACAACCTTAAAATGTTATTGCACATGAAGACACATTGGCGCAGCAGATGCCAAGTGCAACTGGCCCTAATTAATCCTTTGAACCACGCCCATCCAAATGTAAAACAGTGATCCGTGTTATGCCTACAAATAAAATCATACCAACGATCAGAAAACTGAACAAATATGGATAACATGTTACCAATCAGGCGAAGACGAAATAATATTTCTAGTTGAGATGTGAAAAAACAACCTTTGTTAACTCTTTATGTCACAACACAACAGCCAAAACAATTTTCTGTAATAACAGTGTTTTGTAGTTCATATACATATTAACAACATTACAAAGCCGTTTATATAACTGTTAATATCTGAATAGCAGTAACACTTATTAGTATTTAAAATGATATTATTAATAAGAAAGCTACGAGTCCATCGCAAATGCTACCCGATGAAAAAAAACGACCACCATAAAAACTTCTTCACACCACAGATATTTTGAAACGCAAATTTGCTTAATGATACTTATAAGGGGTCATTTAGATTCTTGTATGGCTCCTTGTTGCGTAACCGTTCTAGATATGCGACATATTGATCCAACGTTCCTAAAAGAATTATTCTGTCATTCCTCGTCTTAATGATATCAGGGATGTCATTAGAAAGCCTTATGACTGTATCCTACAAGCAATTTAGGAAAAAATATGTCATTTTATCAAAGTATGATGTGCCATTGGATTTCAGCACTAATGAATACTTACGTGGCCTTTCCAAGGAAACACTAAAGTACTAAAAGCAATAATTATTGGATGAAAAACGAAGATGCAAACGCAAAGCGCTACAATTGCAGAAAAAGCCCAAAGCATCGCTTTTGTATGACTGATTCTTGAACCAAAGACAACATTAAATATGAATAGAACCAAACTGATGGACCAAATAGTAATTAATACCAAATATATATGTCTATTTTTGGTTCTTGGTTCTCTTAATTCATAGTAATGTTCGACTGTCAAAACTTTGCGATATTGAGAAGAGTCTTTATCACTGTCATGTGGGACTGTGCGTTTCTCGGACACATTCCTTTCAAGTAAGACATTCAGAATGCTCCTCTTCGAAACGATATAAGATTCCTTTCGTCTTCGACAGCGATTTACTACATCTACCTCGTCAATGAAAAACTCAAGATACTTCCTTCTTGAAAATATGTCATAAGATTCTATTCGTCGTTCGCCATCGCCTGCACCTCCTGGATTCCAGTTGCTATCCAGATCGATGAAAATAATTAAACTTTCTTCGCTAAACAAGCACCTGTAATACATTATTATTCCATTGTATAACTTTCATGAACACTGGAAGATGGTCGTACAATTGAAAAAGTTTCCAATTGAAAAAGGTCTTCAAAAGTCAACATCTTCATATTTGGGACTGCAACGGGCTAAACATTGATTTTTAGTACTATTTTATTAAGTAAATTGATGACATTGCTTAGCATTTCGAACAAAGGGGTCTCAAAAAGTGATTGCGTTTGGGGTCATTACCCTGTAATGCAAGCAAGATTCATAAACAATAGAAAAACACAAGAGTTGTGGGCAATAAATAATTCTATCTTTCAACCTTACCTCAATATGTAGAAGATTGGCAGAAAGAAAGACAAAATCGCCGCTTCTATAAGTCCATACTTAACATCTCTCCAGAGAACTTGGAATCCGTATTCTCCGATATGTTCAACGGGACTGTTACTTGGAAAGCCACGTAGAAAGAGGTTAATAAAAAATGCCGTCAGAATGAATAGCAGAATTAAGGAAAGCCTCATCAAATTTGGAACAAAGTACTGCCTTATCCTACAACAAAAGAATAAAATGAACTCTTTAGCAATCATTCTTTTATCTTGCAGCAAAAATTCGGGTTTTCCTCATGTTCTCTCAAAATATTTGATTTCTCACACAAATCATAAGACAAACGGTTATACAGTTTAGAAAAGACATATTGAAAGGAAACTGCTTTCTCCTAATAGATTAACTTACTTAGATGGGTATGAGTCATTTTTATAAATCATGAAAGAGTTTATATTTACTCATTTCCTAACTGTGCCTAACGGCAAGAGTCCCGTATGGCAGAGGGACCCCGGGCCATTGTCATCATGCATCCGCAATGCCATGAGGAATGGAGACCTTGGCTCCCATGGCAGATTATGCATCGAGTGGCATCTGTGGAGTAGGCCAGCATCCCCCTGACAACTCGGTCAATATTTCTGCAGGGTACCAGACGCCTGACTAGGGTGCTCCCAGGGAGAGCTATTTCACCAAGGAAAGGGGCAAATCTTAGCTTAGGGGCGTGGAATATGGGGGCCCTTACAATGGAAACAATGTAATGAGTTAATAGTTTAAAGCGCAAGATTAGTGGATCTTCACTGCAGGAAACGAGATGGAATCGGAATTGATCAAGGACCCTTTAGGAGGGATAGAAGCTTATCGAAGCACGTAGTGAAGGACGAAATGGGGTAATTACACCTTACTACAGGACCCACAAAAGTGAGTTTCTTTAATTAAGGATTTGATGAGTAGGTGCATTTAATAGATTTTCAGGCAAAGCAGTGCAAAGGTAATTAGTGTCTAATTAATAGTCATAATGGCAAGGATAGTTAGTGATGAGGAGGTTCATGAGAGATGGGAATATGGAACAGTCAATTCGGAGGGGGTCTCAGGTGGGGTAAGGGTAGGATGATGATATCATATTGTGGGAGATTTATAATACATTCAGCATATAATTTTGGGAGTAGGCCGTTTCGTATCTTACAACGAGTGGTTCTTATAGCAGGAGTCAACTGTATACAGACTAAAGATACCATAATCGGCATATATTGACTAGGAGTTATGCTGAACAATGAACTCAAACAAGTGAAAACTAAAAATAACTATAGGTTATGTTGCAGAAAATGTTAATTCCAGAGAAAAATTTGTCCATCTCCGTTGACATAATAACGAGAACTTCAGATGTGCGAGTCGGTCTGCTGTGAGGGCTGTTGTTCGAAAAACGGATTGTTTCAGTGTCTGACGATTCCGTGGATGATTTCGGTCAAGCCCCAAATGTGTCTTTGGTCAGATGGCGAGAAGGCTAGGGTCCTTAAGGCTCGCTTCACACCAAGCGAATCTAAATCAATCAGAATCAATCCAATCAATGTGAATCTGATTTGTGCTCTCCTTGCCTTCACACCAACTCAATCCGAGTCAAACCAAGTCGCACTGTTTTCTTTCACATTCATAATTAAAAGTTCCACGTACATTGCGCCTGATGTTGATTCGTGAATGACTGAAGGTAAAAGATATTGACAAGCCGAATCATGGGGAATCTTGAATCAAGATGGATTGAACCAGATTCGATTGGTGTGGAGACAGGAACTTATTCTGGGCATATTTGAGTGGTGGAGCACTAAGCTGAATATTAGTGAGTCAGTTTCACCTTCATTCGGACTGATTCTGATTGATTCAGCTTCATTTGGTGTGAAGGCGACCTAACGGTGCACGAAATATCAAGGCACCTCCTTACATTTCGGATTTCCGGGGCTGTTTGGTTATTCATGTTTGTCCTCTACTACTGTCGCTTTCACATATGACACAGTAAATCTAAACCAACACCACAGATGTCCTTCTAATCTAAAAAAACAACGAACTCGCACTTCGGGTATTCTACTGGGATACAAAGCACCAAATTCGGTCAGGTTTGAACACACCAAAAATATGAAGTCATGAATGCTAATCAAATAAAAGCCAACCTTATAGCACAATCTCATTACCTTTTTGAAAGGCCAAACCAGATATAATCTTCTTTGAATTGCATTGTCAAAAGGGTCCTGAATGACATTTCTTCCACACGCACAACTTTACTAATAGATTCAGTCACCTTTAGGTAATGTTTTTCTAAATGTGCTCTCCTATCAAATAGCAGCCAAGAGTTAAATGTAAACTTCCAGCCTTCCCTTGAAATCAAGTCATATACTAGTATGTCTTTAAGAAACCTGTCAGACAGGAGAGCATTTATATCATTAAATGTGGATCCAAAACTCTCCAGATAGGAACATATTTACCACTTCGTGGAATCATCTTGAGGTTGTAGTCTAAAACTTAATCCTTTTAATGATCCTAATGGTTTCTGGGTAAATATAAGAAAATGATTTGCCGATCCAGTTTTGAAAAAGTTAGTTCTGCTGTCCACACAGAGATGAACGTCGCTGTTCCCGTCAGATCCGTTAATTTGAATAATCATCTTGGCATCTGTACCAGCCTTATATCTGATACCAGTCTGAATTATCATTAAATAGCAATAATTCATGAAAGGACTATTATCCCTCAAAACGGTAATTCTCAACTGTAAAGTAAACAGCAGTGGTAAACGTGAACTTTTAATACGGCTTTCCCTACTACTGTTCCTACCGTTTGATGAATTCTTCTTTTTAGCAACCATGCCAAGAGAATGAGCAGGAAAATAATGAGCAGTATTAATATTTGGATAGTTAAGATCAAGTAGCATGTTGGCACCGTCAATGTCATTGCAAATGGATCAAACTCGGTAGACGTTCGGTGAAATAAGGGAATATCTTCGACAGTGGCGGAAACAGGCGATAATGATGAACATTGACAGCGAATAAAAGTTTCATTAGGATCGGTTTGTTTCATAGCCTGTTAACAGACAAATTATAATGAGAAGACCAAGAGATATAGCGGAGTTCACAAAGTAATAGCCAAACTAACGGACTTTTCGCATAGGCAATAATTAAAGAATAATTTTATCACCCTAAAACATTTATAGAGAATTAAATACCCTACTACATTAGAAACCAAATTCGTGTGTCCTACTTCTAATCACTAGCTGGTTTTCGAAAATGATTACCGTACAATGTTCAGTCGACCATAAATGTTCTCTTTCTTTATACCGCACACACTGAACTGCCATTAAAGAGACGAAAAAAGACATATATGCTGGTGAGGCAGTATCGCTTCGTTCTGTTTGGAAGACAGGCCAAAAACTAAAATGAATTTAAAAGAACGAACTGCTATCATAGTACAATTTCAAAGTAAAGCTACCTTTAAACAATAATTTTGCTGTTTCGTTAGATGGCAAAAAACCAATGTACAGGGTTTGAGTGGCATTCAATTCATTAACACTTATTTGAAAAACGCCGCGGCTAACACCTACTAAACCCCTCTGAACATCTTTAACCCGTGGTCGGGTATCAAAAGTAATCACAAACTACAGCGGAAATAAATTAAAATATGATCAAAAAGAATCAAACGTTCACATACAAAATTAGTGAAGAATATATAATACAGTTTAGAATATAATTTTTCATAATAAGGCATTTTTAAAATTTGATAACAAACGCACATTTACTGAATGTCGTTTGTCAGTCAATCCAATAACTAATATTAGCTGCTTTAACTTTAAATGGCTAGGATTAAGGAGTGTCTCGTATATATAGATATCGTCTTCTATTACATTTTCCGAGGACCTAACTTTCATTATATCATTCGCTGTCCAAAAAGGGATTGCTGTTTAGATGAGAAGTCATAATTTACAAAAAATAATGTATTACAAGTAAAACAACAAAGGGTTTATATTCGATCACAACCTGTAAGATGATAAATCTGAATTCCTCCGCTTATATTGGATGTCTCTTCATTAGGTACAGCTTTGTGTAAAGAAATTTCAATCGGCAGCATTCCGTTCTTCAAAACTGACTTAGGACCTTCTATGAAATTTTTACTATGATGTATAATCTGAAATGTTATGCATTATAGTGTAATTATTATTGACGTTTGATGCTCATATGTCGATATCAATGGCTCTCAAAATGCGGTCCCTCTGGTCCCTATTGTGATTTGATAAAGTATTAATGTTTAATACTACATAGTTACATATAATTTTTATAAAGCACGATAATCATTAATCAACAGTCGAACAAATACCTTCGATGAATATATTTCTGGATAATCGGTGCTTTAATGATTCTACGGTTCTTGGAAATAAAAAATTAGTTCCAGAACAGCTTACCTGAAGGTCAACGATTAAGTCCTCATCCTCCGATTGAGGAAGAACGATTCTAAACACGGTGCTTTTTTCATCGAAAGGAAGAGTTGAACGCAACAGATTGCTGTAAAGAGCTCGTGTGAAGGACAGCGTCAATACTTCTCCTTCAAATTGATACATTTCGCCCATATATGAAGTTGGTAACAATGCTTCTTTAATGCGTAAGAAGCTATCCCTTTTCTTCTGATAAAAAATAGCCCCCTAAACAAATTAATTGTGAATTCCATGATAAATATACAACATCCACGGCATCCTTGCATGTCGTTTTCACGACTTGCATATACTACGGGCGACGGGTATTTCTTTAGTGGTTGAATTATCGTAAATAACAATCAAACATGGCAGCACGTCAAACTGTCAACTACATTTAAATAAATTTCGTTTTCAAACCTTAGCGTTCATCTCGTCTAAAGTTGCATCCACAAAGTTTTCTAAACTACTGTTTACCCCTTTATTACTTTCGTAAATATCGTACAGATGTCTAATATATGCTTGTTGAGACATACGATAAAAGGTACGACAAAGATTGTCAACACTTAAGAACAGAAGCCTGTGAAAGAAGAATAGGCATAATGGATTTAAAGTTTCTCCAAAGACTATTAGTTAAAAATCACTTATGCTTACTTGCAAACTTCCATTATTTTATTTCGTGATCGATGATATTTAACTCTTGAAAAGTTAAGAAGTTTCGCTGAACAATCATTTATGATCTCCCATGCGACATACTAAAGCATAAATGAATGAATATAAAACTTTATCTAAATTAGTACTAGATATGTGTTTTAAGGTCTTACTAAAGTGGACAGATCGAACTCGACCGCAGGTTTGCTGAATATTATTTTAACAAACGTGACAACCTGTTTAACAGTGGCTATGGTCAACAGCGGTATCGTCCTAATTTCTTCAATGATTTCTTTTCGAATCTATAGGATGTTAGAGTGCATAATTAGGGTGCGATGTGGATGAGTTGATCTACGTAATTTACTTAACAACTCATCGGTATTTTTTATACCTGCATATTTTGCAAAGCTGTTTTAAGATCTTTAGCCGGGCTGCTAATCGAAAGAAGGATTCCATACCCATACTGAATGACACCTAAAATTCAACGATATTGATGAGATATGAATAAAACTGTACAGAGACTCTCCCCAGGATTACATACGCACCTGAAAAATGCCTACAAGTGGAGAAGTTCTTTGTGGTAGTCATTAAATTATCACTAAGTGGAGTTGGACGAACCTGAAATAACAGAAACTTTTCAGGATTTTCTTGAAATTCTTCAATTTTCTGCAGAATTCACGGTGCGTTACCACAACATCCATTGTTGTTTTGAAATCAGCATAATTAATGTCAATTGTTTTCACCATAACTTTGGTGGAATAATTTTTACTAGAATTTCCAACAACCAAGTAAAGATCCCTAGCCTCTAAGGAACCTGTGTGATGCAAAACAAGTTCTGCAAAATAAAACCATTTAGAAAATTTTAGAAATCATTTGTCATATGCCAAACTGAATTTTCTCATATTTGAACAATGCAATGAGGAGAGAAATTTTAACTAATAAGGTACTGTAGAATAAATAACTTTTCATGAAAGTCAAGAAGTGAAAAAGGTTTGCATAATATCAATAAACAAATGTGTCAATCGTAATTTCTGCTCTATACAAACAGGGTTACAATATGGTGTCCTGATTTTAAAAACATTTTTGAAATTTTGCATTCATTTCTAATTCTTGAAAAATTTTTGTTAACCCTGTTGTTGCAGGCCATAGGAACTATGCCTGAAATGCCCATTGGATAGGCGGCTTACGCAATCCGAAATAATAAAAGCATCATAGTTGTGGGTCTCCTAATGTGGGGTAGGCCGGCATCGCCCCCCACAGGCAACCGTTTGCTGGGATGTCTCCAGTAAGAGCATTTTCATCAAGAACACGGGATAATCTTAGATTAGGAACGTGGAATGTGGGGACCCTTAAAGGCAAAACAGCAGAATTAGTATTCTAAAGCATAGGAGGATTAGTGTAGCTTTTTTGCAAGAAACCACATGAAAGGGTGATAGATCAAGGGGCCCTTGGTGAGGGTTACAAGCTTATATACTGTATACTGGAGGGACTTTGATGAGTTGTTGCACTCACTAGATCAGCGATTCTCAACCTTTTTTCGTCACGGTACATTTTTAATAATTTAAAAATTTGGCGACACACTCACAACGACACATTTTGGGGCACACAAACGCCAAAGAAAATACCGTATTACCTCGTGTATAATACGCAGTTTTTTTCCCAAAAAATTGGGTGCAAAGTCTGGGTCCATATTATACATAGGAATAAACATTTCAGTCATTTTCAGAGGAACACTAAGCACGCGTAAAGAAATTAGTCACCTGATGCTTTCAAAATGTTAACAACAATGCTAAGCTAACTGGCAAACTTAACCTGCATATTATACATAGGATTTAAGATTTTTACATTAACTTAAATCTTGAAATTTGGGGTGTGTATTATAATCGAGATAATATGGTATATACCGGTAAGTTGTAACCTAACCCTATTCAAAATCAAATACTGGACGGAGGTGGGTTGGCTTTTTTTGGGATAGAAGACCTGAGTGCACCTTCTTTCAGATGAGAAGTAAAACCGAGGCCCCGTGTGGTGTACGATGGAATCTGCACGTGAAAAAAACCCTCTCTATTATGGAACGGTTAGAGGAAGCAAAATTACCAGGTGTAGGAGCTCGCCCCCTGGCTTCGGTGGAATGTCCGAACGAACAGTAGAAAGACGATAAATGGCATAGGGGGTTGCAGCTTTGGTTGGCAACCGGCTGTGGGAAAACACTATCCAATATATCGACCTTGTGTCCACTCAAGTTACTGTATTCTACTTGTAACCTAGCCCTATGCACACATCAAGCAGATGACTAGTAGAATAAACTACTATATAGGTTTGTTGGCCAGTAGTGAGAACTGTAATATTAATGCCCATTGGTTCAGCCTGTCCTCCTAGGAAGGCAGAATTGATTGAACTGCTTGCCTGACGTCACTTTGCATGGGTATTCGAAGCGGCGACACAATTCATGAATCTCGCGGCGCACTAAAGTGCTATGACACAGCGGTTGAGAATCGCTGCACTAGATTGTCAGGTAGAGAGTGTTAATGGACAAGAAGGGATTTTAAGAGGTTCATCGGGGATAGGGATATGGCACACTTAGCATAGAAGGGCAGCCAATTCTTGAGGCAGCAAGAGGGAGCAGGTTATTGCGTTGGACACACCAGTTCTCGTCTGATCCCTGAAGTTGATCAATGCAACCCCAGTTAATACTAGCACGGGTGGCCGCTTAGGAAAACTGGGTACTGCTAATACCGAAAAATCGTCACATTGGTGTAGTCTCTGCATTAGAACCACGCAGTGGACGGGGTAGAAAGAGCACATGGCCTTGAATTGGCAAACGCGTGGTTCAGGAAGTAATGTGAAGAGGTGATTTAACAGTACAAACACGTAATGTGAAGAGGAGAGAGGCTAGTTAGATCCATTACAGGAATGCAAATGTTGGAAGCAGACGAGGGCAGGTGGCTCGTGGGGCAGGCAAACCTAGGCAGCTGCCAAGGGCGGCAAATTTCAGACGTACTTCCTTGCCATGCAGTCTATCGGTCATTTCAAATGTTCATAGTCCTTGGGTTCCCAAACTTCTTTGATTGGTGGGGGCTTTTTTAAATGTTGGCTTTCTAGAAGGGCCTTATTGCAGTCATAGCAATGCTTTGGCAGTGGGAGAAATGCCAAAGGCGTGAGGAACGCTCGGACAATTTAGAACTGCATTGCATTTAATGAGGGGGCGGCGATGAACCCAATTACCTAGGGCGCCTGCACTCACGAGCCGGGCCTGGACGTGGGAGTAGGTTGTCCGTAAGGATACGGTTGTGGTTGGAGTGGACGGGGAGCTGGTAGGAGATGGGCGAGGGTGGAGGACTGGAGCCCGAAGACCCGACCCTGCCACAGGCCTGATAAGGATATGATGTTGATGTGTGCCAAGATGATCCTCGCTGATAACTACAATAGACGACTTGTAGAAATGCAGTTCAGATAACCTTAGATCAAGAACTGGAGGGGAAAATAGAGGTGAATTCTATAGCTTGATATCGTACCGTCGCCATCAACTTCTTGACTGTACTCAATGTAGTAACAATGACGATCATATCTTGTGTGCGGTGCTGAAGCTGGCGAGTCCCACGTACAGTTTATATGAAAAGTCGTCAAGAATAACGAGCCAGTCTTGGGATGAATTTCACAACGAACTAAAGGTATAAATTGAAGGAAGTTATACGACGAATCTTGCAATCCTGTTCTATTCCCTAATAAGTAATGTGAAATATATCTCGAATTAATAGACGAAATACTTTACTTGCAATTAGAAATATGTTAGTCAATGGGTATAAGAAGGTAGGGCTAATGGCTGGCGGGAGTGGGTTCTTCATTCCCACTAATGCCATATTCTTTAAACCATGCGAAATCTACATTTTCGGCGTCATCGCCATTTCCGTCTTCTCTACATTAATTCACAGGGTCTGTAATACATATTAAATCTAAACTTCTTCAGCAGCCGCTTTCAATCATTTATGCCAGGCTCGTAACAAAACATTATTGATCTGAGAAATGTGGACCATGCCGTTCAGTATTCTTGTCACTCAACCGTCTATAACTCCCTAATATTATGTCTGATCACTGAAGTTAACAACGCAACCCCAGTTAGCAGCTGCCAGTTAGTACTAACATTTGTGGCCGCTTGGGAACACTGGGTACTGCTAATACCGAAAAATCGTCGTAACAGCGTAGTGTCCCTGCAGACTCTGAATTAGAACAATGCAGTGAACGGGGCTCTAATAACCACTGTAATTAGTATGCTATGCCAACGGGTTGGGAGGTCGGTCAAGCAGCCATAACGGGTCTGACCCAGAGGAGGCTGCTCGCTAGTGAGGGTAGGTAGGAGTGGGGAAATTAGCAGCACACAAGATTCCCAACCAACCACCCATGTCAGTACTAACTTGGGTTACGTTGATTAACTTCAGTGATCTAATGAGAACTGGTGTGTCCAACGCAATTCAGACACAAGGGCCCTAAAACACCAACAAATCGATTAAACCTAATATTGTCTATATTTCAAATCACGGGGAAATTACGTCACCTACCTAGTTAGAGGGGTGGGAATGGTCGTATAATAAAAAAATATCACGAAACATAACATCATTAAGCACTATGTATTCATTGATAACTTACGAATAATATAATTATCGGTAAGAAGGTCGAGAATTGGTGCAAATTTAATTTCAAATTGCTCTTTTATTAAAGAACATCAAACAATTTGGGTAGAACTTTAAGTTATATTGACCTATACCAGTCGTGGCGAACCTGTGACCCACCCGAACGTGAATCATATCTAGTTTATCGTATCATAGTGTGTGAGTTAAACGGGGACCTGAAGGTTAGAACCCATAGATCCGACCCTGCCACAGGCGGGATAAGGGCATTATGATGATGTTCTCTATTTGCTACTTTAATAAACTAATATATTCCTTATTAATAATAATTTTTTTATTCATAAAATTAAATAGTGATTGCAACCGATCCGCGGACAACTTTTTTTCTCTTTTTTCGTGTTATTGTGACCAGTCTTCATAAAAAGGTTCGCCACCACTGACCTATACTCAAAACGTTATCCATCTGGCATTTTTGTGCATGGAGTGCAATAGCTCTTAAACAATTCCACACTATAAGTTTGACAAGAATACAAAATGACATTATGTAAGTGTTATTTCGGGACTGGGCAGACCAGTTAGAATTACTTAAATGTTATTGATTATTGAAGAACTTACAATAAGAAACTAAGTGAATATCCCCATTCTGTTTAACAGCAAGAGGAATGTTAGCCCACAAAACAAAAGTTAAGAAATTCGAGTTCTCATATGAAATGCTGTAATTGACAAAGCGGTCGTCATCGTCTAGTAGATATGGCATCAAAATGGACTTATCCTTAGGATTGCATGTTTTACAGATGAATTTTACAATAAATCTATCACCAGAGAGGGTGCTTCTTTCCCAGCAATTATAAATGCATCTGCAAGTACACAAATAAAGTAGCAGTCATGAAGTTTTGAATTATGGGCGACTATGATTTAACGATGAAAGTTATAGATGGTGTCAAGCAAAAATCAGCATAAAGTACAATGTACAGCATAATGTACAGTAGGGCCTATATTGTGGACACAGAATAAGTGGCTGAAGATGACGCATTTGTCTCGAATAACATATCCGCTTATGAATTTGTCTCCTCGCTAGACTGCAAACTACTGTTCCGTTGGTTCCAGAGAACACATAACGGGGCTGACTTAAGCCTGTACTCCAATCGTGCCAATGAAACCTATACTCCAACGTGATTAAAACGTAAAACTCTTTGAGCAGACATACCAAACAACTATTTTTACACCTCACTTACTGTATTGACACCGTTGGAATCTTCTCAATAGATGATATCCGCACAGTTTGAACATCACAATAAGGCACATTCATTTCCTCTGGTAGGAGCTGACACTCGTCTGGAAGTTGGGTTGGGAAGATACGTTCATATATGTTAACTACATGACATATAACCACATATTCGCCCTGATTTATAGTATTCTTTTCCACACGAATTACTGGAGAAGTGGAATCTAAAAATCGAAAAATAAATTTTAGTGTAATGTCTCGCAACAGTAATGAAATAAAAATGGAATGGCTGAACAACGCATTTGTAGAAAATTACACGTTCTCCTACTTCGTCAATTGCTATTCTCGCAACTACTGTAAGCTTCTGTCATGTCAGGGTATGTACGGGGGCGTTCATACTATGCTCCTTTTTCTCTACACTGAAAAGTGGCCATGCGAAACGGCGAACTTTGTGAACTTGGTGGTCACCACCGTCGAACATGATCGAACTTGTATCCATGAACTCATGAGCAAACAGCATGAGTCAGTTCAAGAATTTCTTATACCCATTAGTACCTCCTTTCGATCCCAAAGGCCCAATTTGTAGTGCAAATATACCTCGCTACTGATTCGCAAACACCTAAATCAAATGGTCTCAGAGCGTAATCACTACTGGAGATGCATGAGAGATGGATAGAATGATGACGGGTATCTGTGATGTTCAAAGTCCGACGATGCAGCACTGCCCTGATTTCAACAGTGGAAAAAACCAAAAGCAATGGAGTGCGAGTGTTGAGCTCAAATACACATCCTTTGAAATTGTATACAGTGACTGAGCCAGGTCATCAGAGACGGATGCATCACACATTCTGATTTAGTTTCTTTGAAGGGGTAGAGGCACTAGGAGACTAATGATGACGATGATTGTCAAGCTGCATTAAAGTGCAATTACCAGTTTAAAAAAACGCACAAGTCCGCCGTCACTGATTCTGGCTGCAGCCAAATATTCCTAAATCAACTTTATCGTCTTTTAAACAAAAAATCGCTCAATTACACGCCTTTGACGTACAGAATTTCCCGAAAATACCGATTTAGAAGGGTTTTGCCTAATGATGGCAAGCAGTCTTCGGATCAAATGGCCCGACATCAAAAATTACATAAGTATATCAAGCACTTAAAAGCAGAAAAACCCCAACCTGTTATTCTGGTGAAATTAAGATCTCCGCAACGTTCAAAAGAAGCGTTTGGATAATTAGAAGACCAATTACCTATATGAAAGATAAATAAAATAGGGCTCAGTTCAATCTTAAAATTACAACACGAGACTGGCTTGAATTAATCCTATAGTCACTGCTTACTTTCATTTAGTGATTCCAAGTTTGATATTAAATAATTAGTCTTGGAATCAATCGGAATATTATAGAAGGTGTCAAAGCCAAGGTATGAGACATACCGACCAAAGGGAACATCTATTAAAGTAAATAATTTAACCATCAAAATGACGAATTTCAAAACAATCATTCCAGGATGCTTTACTTGTTAAGCTTTTCGCATGACGTCTTGTAAAGTTCAGTTTCGTCACTTCCTTACTACAGTACCAATAGAATCTGCAAATCAAAATACATTTTACACTAGAATTTCGCTATGATTGCAGTGTTTGTGTTAAAAACTAATGTCTTACAGCATGTCTTTCAATTCCAAAGTCTCATCTTTATCATATGACTGGGTTGCATTTAATATTATATCATTATTAAAACTCTTGTAAATAACTTCGGGTGGCGTAATAACTAATACCGGTCGGTTTTTTTCCAAATTAACTTCAAACTAAACAACGTAAACAAGAGTGCCATTGCATTGATATTACATCTGGTAGATATTTACCAAAAACACTACAGATTTTAACATAAAAATGGCAAAATATAAGTATCCTACTTCACTTCGATCACATCCAAAACTGACGTTCACTACAGCCAAGGGAACCACCATTTATCGGGTTTGCACATAGGGACTCCAAGGAATATGACCCATACTTTAGTCCCCCCATTTCCTATAAGATTAGCAGCGCAAGCCCACGTCAATACCAATATGGGTGGTTGGTAAAGAACGTTGGGTGCTGCAAATTACCCCTCTCCATCATCCTTTCACCTACCTCCTCATCTCCCGCGGGCAGCCTGGCTGCCTCTTACCATTTCAGCTGGCATTCTATCCCATCAAGCTATCTTATTAGTTTCAAAGTTGTCTAACCCTAACGTTCCCAAGCTACTGTATACTAGACCTTAATGGGATTCCTATATGGGCCTACAGCTTTTTTGATTTTTGAGCTCCTTAGGAAACTAACTTTTCTGCATCCTGTCGGGGTGGGGTCTACATGACGCCAATGTCCCCCTACTCCCACACATTTACGAAATTTCAGAAATACTTCTCCCGTCCCTTGTTTATTTGGGCGGGGAGCAATATGACTAGCCTTTGCCAATTTAATGATTCTCCTCCCCATTGTTAGACTATTTATCTTTGATCACAAAGGAGCTCACATTTATGGAGCTTGGGTAACGCAATTGTCATTTAAGTGGTGATCATTCTTTCTTTACGTAGTGAATTCAATAATAATCATGCTCCCTATTCGATCCTTCTACTTCGTCATCTCATCGCATCTGCCTTATCTGGTCTACAATGGCTGCCCCACATTCGTGAATCTTTTCAGTTCCCTGTCCTACTAGCATCAGTATTCCTTCCCATTCCCACTCTACTTCAGCATCTTTTGTCAAAACTCATCTGTATTGCCGGATAACTGTATACTACTTAATAACCTTCTTTCCTTTCCATGAATGTGCCTTGCTGTTCCCTTTCCCTAAATTTCTAGTAAGCGACTCCTATATTGAACTAGGCATGAGCCTGACTCCTGGTGCATTATTGTTATTGTGCAATAGGTCAGACACCATGCAATATTATAACCAACAAAGCATTAATTTATCTGACCAAAAATTTCTATTTCGGTTGTATAATGCGGTGTTGAAACAGTGGGGTAGGCCGGCATCCCCCCACAGACAAATGAGTTAATATTTCCAGCGGGTTCCAGACGCCTGGCTGGGGTGCCCAAAGTCAGAGCATGTTCAGTGGGCCCGCCGACCCGACCCTGCTATAGGCGGCAGGTATGACGATGATTCCTATACTGAACTTGCGTCTTCTTTCGGATGAGAATTCAAACCGAGTCCCGTGTGGTGTACGATGGCATCTGAACGTGAAAGAACCCTCTCTATTATGGAACGGGTAGAGGAAGCAACATTTCCAGGTGTTGGAGCTCGCCTCCCTGGCTTCGGTCAAATGTTCCAATCAACAGTAGAAAGACGATAAATAGCAATAGGGTTGCAGCTTTGGTCGGTAACCGCCCTTGTGTCCATTCAGAAGGACAAGATACAATATGTACCCCACCCTGCCATAGGGGGAAGAGGGTTAGAAGTTACTTGTAACCTAGTCCTATGCACACATCAGTTTGTTAGCCAGTAGTGAGAACTATAATATTCCTGCCCATGGGTTCAGCCAGTCCCTCATAGGAAGGCAGAACCGATTGAACTACCTGTCTGACGTCACTTACAGTATGTATGAGTATTCGAAGTGGCGGCACATTTCATGAATCTCGCGGCACAGTGGTTGAGAATCGCTGTTCTAACTAGTTCTCTTTTCCTTGTTAAGATTTCCACATCGCATACCCCAAATCTAAATTGCGCTTCAATGACTTGTGCAACGCCTCTAGTTGAAGGCACCCGCCAAGGGTTTGGAGAGGTTGGCAAATAAAAGTAAAATTTGTGGAATTTTATATTAATTTTATAGAAGTTCACCTCTTGTTTCTTGTTGCTCATCTGAATGACCATAGGTCCTTCTTGCAGATTTTACTCTCCTCATTTTCTGACCTTTCCCACCGTGGATATACCTCGCTAATACGCACGTCATTCCACAGTAGATCAATATCACTGAACGCCGAATTTCAATAAATAACGAAAGCGCACACACCATATCAAAGGGGGTAAGTTTCTAATGGATGGCGATCACCATCAGACCCTCATCCCGCCTGTGGCAGGGTCGGGCCTGCGGGCCTTAGGTCTCCACTCCCGCTTATCTCCCACCAGGTCCCTGTCCACCTCACACGCTACCATATCCTTACGTACAACCTGCTCCCAACCCTGATTTGGTCTTCCCCTGCCCCGGGTGCTTTCAACCACCTGCATTCTTGTAACGTACCTAACGAGCTCCTCCTCCCCTCTTCTCATTACATGTCCGTGCCACCTCGATCTACACTCCCTCACTTTTCCGCGATGTCCCCCACCCCAAACCTACCTCTAATACACTCATTCTTAATTTATCAGCTCTCGACACCCCATCCTACTCATGTTAACGAAAAGTGACCAAAGTTTAGAAAGCTTTGCTTAATAATAACTATATTAGTTAAAGTACATTACTTGTGTCACCGGCTTATACGTAGTCATCGATTTATCATTAACTATGGCTTCTACTATTATTGTTATCCGGCACGTGTTTACAAGGTACAACTCTTTAAGGGTTAGTTCAATGTATGAGCTACGAGATTTCTTTAATTTATCGGCTGTTTTTTCTCCTATCACGTCGTGCGATTTCCAGGTCCACGTAACATTTGCTACAGAGCAACTTTTGCTAGTAATAAGTCTTGCAATGAAACTACGAGATGTGGAATACAATTCAAAAATGGTGCTGGATTGCTGGGTGTAGTGAGGACTTTCTATCATAATTTCCATCGTACAGTTGTCACTGACGCTTTGCATTTGTGGCAACTGGTGGCACCACACAATGACGAAGGCACCTGAAATAAAAGTTTGTTAACAAAGAAATACTATTAAATACCACTGAGGCTATGCCACGATGATATCATGCGCAGATATACCGCATACAGTATAAAACTATGGTTCTTTCTATTCTACCGAGTGACCAATTCATTGATTATCATGTGTGGGGAGAGTATTTTAGTTCCTTCCTCCTTTTGCACAGAGGATAAAAAAGTGGTGACATATTCTGATGAGCGAGGTGGTGAAAAAAATGGGGGGTTGAAGAGTTGGAGTCAAAAAAGTTGAAGGGGAGAGGTTAGGCCGGCTATGTTATATGAATCTGTACGTTGGACAGTGGGTTTTCGTTTCGTTGGTGTTTTAGGGTCCTTCATCTACAACGATCATTAGAGCCCCATCCACTGCGTGGTTCTCATGCAGTCTGCACAGATACTACTCCGTTACGACGACTTTGGGTATCAGCAGTACTCACTGTTCTCAAGCGGTCACCTATGCGATAGTACTAGCTGGTTGTGTTGCTTAACTTCAGTGATCAGACGAGAACCGGTTTGTTGGACAGTGGGGAAGAGTAATGACAATAGTGTGAGAGGAACTGAAACGTGCGTGCTGCAGTGCATGAAGGGGTGAGGGACATTGCAAAAGAAATGGGAACCTGGTGAGAGATAGGCAGGGGTGAAGGGCCAGAACTGCTGATTGGCGAAGAGGAAGGTGGGATGTCATGAGAAGAGCCAGTGCTGAGTAGATATAGAAAATAAAAATAGATTGAGAAAATAAAAAAAAATGAATGGCGGGTCTAACTGGCCCGACCTTGTTATAGGAAGCATAAAGGCAAACTGATTATTATGTTAGCATTGGAAGATTTGCAATGCTAAAGACGTTGTACAACTGCCCCGGAATTCCATTTCCCAAATACCTGTAGATACCTATAAATGTTAAAACGAAAAAAAAGCAAGCTTACCAAGAAATGGAATTATTTTCAACATATTGTATGCTTGCAAATCTGATTAATGTTCGATTTATAGCTCGTTATTCATCCTATGCTTACTATGTCTATTGCATGTATCAGTGTTTATTTACGCAGTTCGAGTCAGGCAAACTTTCACATCTAGCGTCCGGCGAAGCGTTGTGCCAGTCGAAGCAATAAGGTTCACACAGTTTTGCTCAACGATGGACTTCTGTGTGGATTAAAATGAATTTATTTGCACTTATGTTAGTGTGATAATATCAAATGCATAAAAAAACCAATGTCCGCTGAGTACAATTAGATTAAAGATTATTGTTCAACATTGAAGAGATAAACAATAAGCCTAAATGATAACCTAATGAGTACTATTCAAGCAATTTGGCTGCCAGCAACTTAATTAGTTAAAAATGCTACAATTTCTTTTCTGGTATTATCTGATGCAAACATATCAATCATAATCACGTTGTATCAAGATTAAAAAAACTCGTAAATTTTCTCGTTTTGAGAACCAAAGTTGAAAGTTCTACAATGGCAATCAGGACTAATGGGCATAAGAAATTTTAGGGGCGCATTCTTTTAAAAACTTTAAACCTTCTTGCTCATATAATTTAAAGAATAGTGTTAGGAAGAAGTCACGTTGATTAAAATCTATAGCTGAAACTATATTTTTCTTGTTCTAGTGTGAAAAAAACCCAAAAATTAAAACTTATCTTACCTCAAAGGACAATTTTATTCCATGTTCAACTCGACGAATACTGAATTTGGCGCTTTCTAAACCGCGTATAGACCGAACTTAGTATGGCGCTTTAGTTCCGTTTTTCCCATCACCACGCCAGCCTAACACTTCCCTTGTGAAATATCCGTTGTATTTCCTAGGCCTAATAGTAGTGACACACAGACTAATATTTAGTTATGTTAACGTGATAGTCTGCAATTCGATCTTTTCACACACTTGATAATCGAAGCCCAATAATGGCCTTCACTGTCTCTCAGTTACTCCCGTGGAGACGTTTTGTCCACGGGAGTAAGTTTTGTCTTACAGGTGTTAAATACTTTCCAGTCATTGTATAACGGCTGAATTGCGTTGGACACGTCAGATCACTGAAGCTTTGGCCGTCAACCGGCTGCAGAAAAAACTATGACCAATATATCGCATTATGCCCATTCCGAGGGACAGGATGGTTACCCGACCCTGCCATATGCGGGAAAAGGGTTAGGAGTTGTTTTATATCAGGTCACTGAAGCTAGGCAACGCAACCCAAGTCAGTACTGACATGGGTGGTCAGTTGTGAACATTGGGTGCTTCTAATCAGTGGTGTAGCTAAGGGGTGCAGGAGGAGCGGCTGCTCCCTCTGTGCAAATTTTCAAAACAGTGGCGCCTTTTTTTTTTTTTTAGAAATTTAACCATTAAAAAGTTAAAGCAAACAAATTATCAATCCTGAATGAAAAACGTCTCATTCTCATGCCGTGATTCAGGATGATTCATTAGTGCATATGGCCCATCATTGAATGTTTTTGGATTGACAGTTGCACTAGTTTGCGTTGAATGTACTACGTACATGTTAGGCCTATACCGATATTTAAAATTTCATTATTCCAAATTATAATTTGTGGATGATATAACTGATATGTGAAACGTGGGTAGGCCAATAATATAGATTGAAAAGATGGTGCCTTTTTTAATATGCTTGCCGCTTCCTTTGGTGCTTAAACCTGGCTACTCCACTGCTGCTAATTTCCCCTCTCCTACGTTCCCCCACTGCTACCTCCCCCTCACGAGCGACCTCCACAGGGTCCGCCGGCCCGTTATGGCTGCTTGGCCGACTCCCCCAACCCGTCAGGCGTAACATACGTACATACAATAAAAAATGATCGTCTTGAAAGACTGCTGAGGTTGCTTCAGCCTGCCAGGATCACTAGTCCGGAGCCCGCAGTGTGACGATCGATGACAGCCTTTCATTAGATCAAATTTGTAATGAATAATTCGTTGATTTTGCATTAATAAAAAAGTACCGGTAATCATCGCATCAAATACTGCTACAAGTTACAAAATCAGATAATTAATGTGGACCTCATGATTGTATGCAGGCAGTAATCGCAACCATACAGTAGATGCGGGCAGTGGCAGATCATCCAGGGGCAAAAGCCCGTGCTCGTTTCTTCTTCATATCTTGGACTACAAAAGACAAAGGAAAAGACTTTTTGATCATTATTTAGTATTAAGAAATAAATTAATTTGATATCACATGTATATAGAACGAGAGAGCCTCAACAGTGGGTTGCACTTGGGGCCCTCTCTAGCATTTCCTACCCAACCTTTGATAAGAGGTATGTTAGATTGAAGGACAAATCCCTGCCAGATTTGGGAATGAAAATTTAAGTCATATTTGGTTTGTTTCCAGGTTACGGAAAGCGGAACCCCAGCTAGTACTGACATGGGTGGCCGCTTAGGAAAACTGAGCACCGCTAGTATCCAAAAATCGTCGCATTAGTGTAGTGTCTGTGCAGTTTCTGCATAAGAACTACACAGTGGACGGGGCTCTAATGACCTTGTAGATGAAGGGCCCTAAAACGCCAACAAACAACAACTGAATCCAACCCCAGAAAGTGAATCTATATGCATAAGGATCTACGCTTCTCTAATAATTTGCAACATTTTAAATGAACGGATATGAAGACAAACATTAATCGTAGATGAATCTGACAACCATTATTTCAGTTAAATGTAATGACAATGAAAACCAGAGAATGCAAATGGATCACTTGTTATTGTCAACAAGAAGGAAGTATATTTACCAATGATGCTCACAATACATTTTATAACACTTATGTCACAACACTGAACAAGAAAGAAACTTTTCAGAAATCTCAAGTTCGTCTTGTAAATCATAAGTATAACGAGTTTACAACATTATAAAACAGTAATACAGTGAAAAACATTTGAATAACACGTACGAAAATATTTTTAAGTATATATAGCATAACAAGGAAAATGTGAATTCACAAAAATGCTGCACAAAACAGTTCAAGCTTCTTCAAATACTAACGGAAAGACAACCATTTGTATTAATGCAATACTTTTATGAGAATGAATTTTTTTTTAATCTTTATAAGAGATCTTTTAAATCTTTATATGGCTTTTTCTTTCTCATCCTTTTAAGGTATTTTGCATACTGACGAAATTTTCCAGATATTTTTATTCGCTTCCGCCTCATCTTAAAAATATCACAAATGTCGTCACCAAGCCTGGTAAATTTGTCCTATAGCACATTAAGAAAATTAGCATTAAATGTACATACGACGTGGAAATCATTATATTTCAAAATCAAAAGAAAAAATATTTACTTTGGCTTTCCAAGGCAACCATATAGTACTAACTATAATAATCAATGGATGAAATACGAAAACACAAAATATAAGTGTCACAACTGAAGAAAACACCCACAACCCCACTTTCGTATGGCTTATCCTCAAACCATAGACAATATTTAGCACGAAGAACAACAAAATGAAACCCCAAATTGCACCTAATGTTATATATATGTCGGTAGTTTCGATTCTTGGCGGTGTGGTTTCGTATTGATTCTCACATCCAAGAGCCTCAGGCTCCCCTGGTGGATTAATATTTTTAGGATTCCACTTGCTATCCAGATCAATAAAAATTATTAAGCGTTCTTCATAAAAAAGCCACCTGTAAGTATTCAGACCATTAAGTGTAAGGGTATCGAAAATACATTTTATGTAATTAAAACTTATGACAGGAACGAAAGGAAAATGGGAGCAAGGAATCATCATACAGTATCTGAAATGAAGAACTATTCTAATGTTTCCTTAAGGAATGTCAAAGTCGCATTACAACTCAACATGGGCCGATACAGGAGGGCATGAGAATAGAGACGTTTGAGAATAGTGCCTCAATGGGGCGCATATTTCAACTGATGCACGATTCAACATTGCAACTGATGAGGCATTTTTGCATTTGCTACCCCCCCCCTATTTCTATACTGCCAGTCCAATCAGCAGTTGGCTAAACCACTAAAGATAGGACATTGTCTAAAGCTAGGTTGACACGGTCAAAGTGCACTTGGTCCAAGTTGGTTTACACGGCAAGTGACTTGGACAGCGAGCTGAAGAAAAGACGGGATAGGCGGGATAAGAGTTAGGAGTTGCTTTATTCAAGATGATCTTTTGTGACCTATTGTATTGACCTTTGTTATGCTCTAATGCTGGTAGTGTTTTTGACCTAGGTACCCCTATGCTTATTTATTGTCGGTCTACTATTTCGTTGGGAATTCCACCGACGCCAAGGAAGACACCTGTTGCACAGTAGAAAGGGTTGGATGACAGAAAAGTTGATAGCATGCGCCTATCCGTAATAAGTGACAATATCGCCTGACCCTTACCTCAATACGTAGAAGATTGGTATAAAGAAAGATAGAATCACCGCGCCAATAATTCCATACTTTATATCTCTCCCGAGAATTTCAAATCCGTATTCTCCGATATGTTCAGCAGGACTAGTACTTGGAAGGCCCCGTACAATGTGATTTATAAAAAGAGCCAAGAGAATGAATAGCAGAATTAAAGAAAGCCGTGTAAGATTCGGAATAAAGTATTGGTTTATCCTACAATAAAAGAACAAAATGATATGCTACTCAAATTCAAGCCAACTTCATAACAAAATCACTTCATTACCTTTTCGCAAGGCCAAGCCAGACATATTCTTCTATAAACTGTATTTTCAGGCGGTCCTTGAATGACATTTCTTTAACAGGCGCATCCTTACTAATAGTTTTAGTTACCTCTTGATAGCGTTTTTCTAAACGTTCTCTACGATCCACTTGCAGCCAAGTGTTAAATGAAAACTTCCAGCCGTCCTTTGAAATCAAGTCATGTATGTGTATATCTTTAAGAAACCTGTCAGACACGAGAACATTTTCAGCATGGCATTAAATGTGCATCCAAAACTTTCGGGATAGCAATGCTCTATATTCATAACTCAACGCACCATGCCTTGGAGGTGCAGCCATTTTGAGGTTGTAGCATAAAAGTTAATCCTGTTAATGGTCCTATTGGCTTCTTGGTAAATATAAGATAATGATTTGCCGATCCAGTTCTGAAAACGTTATTTCGACTGTCGGCACAGAGATGAATATCACTATCTCCCTCAGATCCGTTAAGTTGCATAATCATTCTGGCATTTGTACCAGCGTTATATCTTATGCCAGTGTGAATAATCACTAAGTAACAACAACGTCTATACGGGCTGTTATCCCTCAAATAGATTATGTTCAGCTGTAAAAAGCAAACAGCTGAGGTAAACTTGAATTTAAATACTTCTCTTTAATACTCCTCCTACCGTTTGATGAATTCCTCTTTTTAGTAACCAAGCCAAGAGAATTAGCGATAAAATAATAAGCAGCAATATAATGAGGAGAGTCACGATCAGATAGCATTTTTGTACAGTCAGTTTCATTCCAAATGACTCAAACCTTTCTCTGGTGTATGGAATACTTTCTACAGTAGCTGAGATAGGTGATAAGGATTTACATCGACAGTGAATGAAAAGTTCATTAGTAAGGCCCTGTTCCACAGCCTGTAAATAGTTAAATAATAATGAAAAGACCAAGAAATATAGCAACGTGTACCAAGTGACACCTCTAAAAACAAAACTAGACAGACTAGAAAACATGCCACAAGCCTGGTTCAACACACCATCTGAACGGACTAATGCGTGAAATAACTGCATAATAACTACGTTACAAAATCCCAGGAAGTTTTCGAAAATATATTACCATGCAGCCTCGAGTCATCCACCTATGTATGTTTTCGTCATAATGTACACACTCAACTGCCAGTAAAGAAACCGAAAGAGGGATCGATGCTGGTTCATTATCTTTTTGTTCTGTTTGGAAAACAAACTCGAAAAGTTAAATGAATTTTTAAAAAGAAACGACTTGCAATCACAGTGCAATTCAAACTAATACTTTACTGTATACTAACCTTTATGCACTAATTCTACTGTTTTGTTAGATGGTAAAATTCCAATGTATAAAATGTGTTCGCCTGATAGCTGAACAAGAGGTATATGAAAATAGCCGTTGGTAACAATCACATTTCCTCTTCGAATATCTTTCACCCGTGGTTGGGAATCAAAAGTGGCTGCAAACTACAGTCGGTAACAACAATTAATATATGATTACAGGATATCCAACATTTCCATAAGAAATTAGTGAAGGATCAACGATACTTTTTAGAATATAAACTTTCATGACAAAGGTGTAATATTTTAAGTTTTTTGTACTAAACGCACATTTACTGAATGTCGAGTGTCAACCGTTCTAATAAATAATATTAGCTGCTTTAATTTCATATGGTCGGCATTAACGCTTGTTCTGTACATAAGGATATCATTATCATCAGTCTCTCCCAAAGGTACAACTCTGATTATGTCATTCGTTATCCAGTCACTGAATCCTATTTACATGAAGAGTTAGTCACGATAAATAATGTAGCACGTGTAAAATAACAAAGTAGTGTATTAAATAGCAACCTGTAAGAGAATGATAAATCTCAACCCCTTCGCTTATGTTAGATATCTCATCTTTATTTACAGCTTTGCTTAAAGAAATTTCAGCCGGCATCACGGAGTTCTTCAAAATTGACTGAGAGCCTTCTATAAAATTCCTACCATAATATATTACCTGAAATATTACACATTACAGTGAAATTAATATTGATGCAATCGATACTCAATTCTCAATTTATAATATGTCGAGATCTGTCGTTCTTAAATTGCGCTCCTTCATATTCCCTTATTGGATTCCGGTAAACCAGTGGTTCTTAAACTGGGTCCCCGGTCCTCTAGGGCAGCGTTTCTCAATGTGCGGTCTGCGATCCACTAGTGGGCCGCGAGAATTTCCTAGTAGGCCAAAAAAATATTGCTACATATGTACTTGATCAAGTCTCTTCATGTAAACACTGGGCTAGATTAGGGCGTTTCACATGCTTTTACCAAGTGGGCAGCGATCAGAAAAATTTGATTGTTGTTGTTGTTTGTTGGTGTTTTAGGGCCCTTCAACTACAAACGTCATTAGAGCCCCATCCACAGTATAGTTCTTATGAGGAGACTGCACAGACACTACACTAATGCGACGATTTTTGGGTATTAGCAGTACCCAGTTTTCCCAAGCGGCCACCCATGTCAGTACTAGCTGGGGGTGCGCTGTTTAATTTCAGTGATCAGAGGAGAACTGGTGTGTTCAACGCAATTCGCCGCTCCCCAGCAAAATTTGAGAAACACTGCTCTAGGGCCACTGCAAAGCGGTTTCATGGGGACCGTGAAGAGATCAGTTGAAACTTTGGGATATTTGCGATTATTGCCATGCCCTCATCCCATCTAATGTACATTTACCATTTTCTGAATTAATAATTGTTTGACAAAAATGTTAACGAGACCATCACGCAACAAATCCTAAAAAATTTGAGAACCACTGCGGACGATAAAAGTACTGTACAGTATCTCGAAAATAATACTAGAAATTCATGTGCTATTAAAAGGTAATTTTGCTATACTGTATGTAGTACCAGTGTATTAAAAATTATTTTTCTCCATTTTAATTGTCTCTAATGATAAATGCTGATTGCTGCATTATAAAAAACAAAAAAGAGTTAACGAACTGGAGGGAGGGTAGACGGGAAAAGTTAGTATACTGTAGTTGCTTTTGTTTGAAATAGCTGACAACAGGGAGATGCCTTAATATTGGTTCCTTTGTTGCAGTGATCCTGAATACAGATAATTTGCGAAGGACAAGAGGAGGTTTATAAGTCACACGATCGGAAGTTAAGGCTTCATTTATCAAAAACCAAGACCACAAACCCACGCACTACTGAAGAAGAGTTCTGACTACCGGTTTAAGCATGACTGAGAAACAACTAACAAATAGCAAAGGACATTATTTCTGATAAAATATTAACGTTTAGAACTGCATAACTGCACATATAATTCATATAAAAGTAATAATACTGTATTTAGGATGAAATACCCTTGATAAGTAGGTTTTTCAAATGCTGCTTTGTTCAGGTAAGTGAACTGGCATTGTAATAATCTGTGCTCTAGTGTATGTTGTGTTTCAATATTGAAACAATTAGGAGCTGGGTACTATAGTTACGGGGCATGAAAAGAAATTAATGTAGTTGTGGAACATCTTACCTGAAGATCAACGAGAAAATTGGTAGACTGCGAACGAGGAAGGCGGAAGTAACCTGTAGTAACGTTATCCGCGAAAGGAATCACTGAAGTTGACAGATATTCATACAAATCTCGCATGAAGGTCAACGTCAATATTTTCCCTTCAAATTGATATATTTCGCCGATATATGAAGTTGGCAACAATGCTTCTTTAATGCGAAGGAAGACTCCCTTTATCTTCTTATAAAAAATAGTCCCCTAACCACATGAACGACAAATTAATTTTCAGCACAATTTCACTATGCGGATTCTAGGATAAATAAACTACATCTACTGCTTCCCTGCATGTCGTTTTCACGATTTACATATCGTCCCCTTTCTTTAGAAACCACGTAAGTCCCATTTTCCTTGGTTTTCATATTAATTAGGAAATCTTAGTGAAACAATCTGAGGAATATGAATTCGCAGACCTTGTAAGTCTGTCAGCAACCTCTCCTCTGCTCCTTTTCAGGGCAATTTTTGTTATTCCCACCTATTGATAACAGTGTTAGTTATGAGCAGTTTTTCTTCTCTCCTGTAAAATTTGCTCTTTTGGACTTACGAGGTTTCTAAAGAAAGGTGACGATATGTATGCAACAAGTATTTATTTGGTGGCTGAATTATCGTAAATAACTCTAACATGGCAGGATGGCAAACTTGGACTACATTAAATAAGCTTCATTTTCAAACCTTAGCGTCCATCTCATCTAAAGTTGCTTTCACAAAGTTTTCTAAATTACTGTTATTATTACGTTCGCTAATATCGTACAGATGACTTCTAATATATGCTTGCTGAGAAATGCGATAAAAGGTACGAGAAAGATTGTCAATACCTAAGAACAAAAGTCTGTGAAAGAAGGACAGGCATTATGATTTAAAAAGCACTCAGCACACGAAATGATATAATGACACAACCAGAGTTTACTTGCAAATTTCCATGATTTTTGTCCGTGACCGGTGATATTTAACTCTAGATATATTAAGAAGTTTCACTGAACAAGTCTCCAAGATGTTCATGGCGATGCTCTAAGGCATAAATACTTTATAAATCACATGTAAAATAAAAGTCTTTATATGTTAAAAACTTACTACAGTTGAGAGATCGAACTCCACTTGCTGGTTACCCAGCATTATTTTCATAACTTGAGTGATTTGTTTCACCGAAGCTATAGTAAACAGCGGTATCTTCACCATTTCTTCCATAGCTTGTCGTCTAATCTACAGGATTGGAGCGGGAATAACTCAGAAGCTGGCATTCTTCCACTTCTCAAAATTATCCACCCACAGCCGCCAAACGATGAAGTGGTAAGAAATCCCTCACAGACTGCGATTGGGGCACCCGAATGAAAACAAAATGTGCTGGACCCCTGGTACAACTACTGGGTATTAGTGTACCAGCAGTGTAGCATGCCTCTGGATGTCAGACTTTATGTCTGCAATGTATCCTGCATGTCCCCGGATGTCACCAAAGGTCCTCAGTTATAAAATGCTCTGAAGAACCGAATCATTACATCTAATCCCAATATGTATGAATTTTGAAATCTGACTTCTTGTGAAGAAAGTGCTGTTAACCTCTGAAAATTTCCTTCCTGGACAGTTGGGCCTACTCCTGGAAGGCCGCCAGGAGTAATCGCCAGTTTCCTTTATTCTAAAACAATCCAGGAATGCAACGATACACGCGCGGATCCAGGATGGGGTTTTTGGGGTTGCAACCCCCTATGCACGTATAAACTTATATTCGCATAATATGTGAGGTTTAGCTCAACATCCCCCCCCCCCCCCCCCGACGAAAATCCTGGATCCGCCACTGCAACGATAGTATGGTTTATCTGGAGACATGCTACACTACGGATGTTACGTTTTTGTTAATCCGGAGACATGCTAATTAGTGTACCACTTTCATAGACGTTTTATAACGCAAAATTTTATAACTTACTGATATATTCTATACCTGAATATTTCGCTTAGCAGTTGTAAGATCTATAGCGGGACTACTAATCGAAAAAATGATTCCATACAATTTTTGAATGGCAGCTGAAATTCAGCAATTATAATGAACTTAAAAGGAATAGCATAAAGAACGTCATAATATGCATTACTGTATTTACGTGCCTGAGAAATCTCCCGCCTTGATAAAACTTATTATTTGTTTGACACCAATTTTACCGGGTGGAGGTGGACGAACCTAAAATAATATCGACTGTTTTAGGATTTTCCTTTATTTCGTCAGTTTTCTGCACAATTCACCGCTTTTTACCTCAACGGTAGCACTCATCATAGAATCAAAATAGTAAACGTTGGTTATTTTCATATTAACTGTGACTCTGTATCCCTTCTTCTTATCTCCAGGATACAAATAAATCGGACCCGTTTTAAAATTACCTGAATGGTGTAAAAGAACTTCTGGAAAACAAAACAAAAATAAAAATTTCACATAGTGCAAACATTCTAAGTAAGGTAGAACATTCTGACAATATCACACTACGTTTCAAATATATCTTGATAATTTCTGATAAGGTACCCAGAGAAGTCTGGTGCTCACAAAACTCTTCTATAGATATAGGGAACAGACACCAAATTTTCTGGTGAGAGAGCTGGTTGATACCACCCTTCAAAGATGTCCAAAGGATGTCCAAGAGTGTATTATTGCAGGATTACATTAATGAGTCATAGCAAGAAGCTTCAGATGAGTAGGCTATATCAAATTGGCTGCACGCCACTACTAGTGTCAATGGAAATCAGTTTGTGTTCTTCTAGTTATAAAGTAGATATTAGAGAGACAGGAGAGCAGGATCTCCACCTCATCTTCATTTCCTTAGAAAAAGTTGATAATAGGGTCCCACAATATAAGATACTATGACAGGCTCTAAGAAAACAGTGGGGAACGTAAAGTTATGCCAAGGTAATACTGCGAGATTCCAGGTGATGGACTTGCCACCAAGTCCTTACTCTTTCGTTTCAAGTAATTGATGAATTGCTGACCAGTGTATGAGGTGGGTACCCTAGTGCAATTTCAGAAACTTAGGGAGCCTCATCTGTCCTAAATACGGCATTGCCTGTCACAGGCGGGATAGGGATATGATGATGATGTATGAATGTACATGATGAAATACATGTGTAGAATAGCAAGATCATTGAAAATTAGTAACAAATACATCAGAGCCATCTTATTAGAGGGGGACGTAGGAATAAAACGATACATATACACCCATATACAGCATACTGTACTCAAGTGGTTTTGGCAATGAGAATGGTCAAGGAGCGGCTAGTTTGGCTCATTATAGGAACAGATCATAGATTTCCCCTGAGGGTATTAACTGGACAGTTCAGAGAAAACAGTACAGTGTTTGTGCAAATTACAGTTACCTTCTTCACCAACTTCTTGTGTGTATTCAATGTAGTACAGTGGTTGAAAAACATTGACCCCATCTTGGTCATTAGAGTCATTTTGCTGTAGTTGTTCGGAGAATTGTGTAGAACAATCTATAATAAACGGCGTCTTCCACGCTTCACCGTTTTGAGGAAGTACATCACAATCCACAGTAGTTTTCATGGAATCTGCAGTGAAAGCTGAAGTATCCAACTCGTAGGGCTTACCTGATACATCAGTCCCTGAAATATATCTCGAAATAAAGACCGACAGCAGCCACAGTGGAGAAATCAGAAACCAGCTGCTTTGACGAGGGAAACCATAAACTCCACATTCAAGTACTTTACAAACTTTTGCTTGTTATTAGCAGGGGATACGTCCCAAGAAGTCTCCTTCACTACTTTTCTTTTGGTGTTTTATGGCCCTTCAGCTACAGTGGTCATTAGAGCCCCGTCCACCACGATACAGATACTACGATGATGCGACGATTTGGAGGTATTAGCTAATCCAGTGTTCCCAAGCGGTCACCCATGCTAGTACTAGCTGAGGCTGCGTTACTAAACTTCCATGTTCAGAAGAGAATTGGTAAGTTCAATTCAATACAGCTGCTCCCTCTCCTTCACGAAGTTTGTGGGCTCCATACATTAACCTGCCTAGTATTTTACCCAACTGAGGAGTCTTCAATCCAAAATAAGGAAGGCAATGAATGAATTACAAGTTCAGATGTTTAAATTATAGGTTCATTGCGCCCAGATGTGGAATTTACTGGTGTTCCACTGACGTCATAACAACCCTAGTCATGTAATGCAATGTTAGGGCATACTGTACAGAGCTGTTAAACCACATGCGAAAAATGGATGTTCATGTCGCCCACGTAACAAAACGTTTGCTCATCCCAATCTTATAGAAATTATTAAATGCTACTAATAATTAATTAACTTACAAAATAATCCTATTAGTAGCTTATGCACAGTAGGAATAGCTTCAGCCACCAAAATTGGATACGAATTGTTGAATACACTGCCATAATTTTCGATTTTTTTCTCCGAATACATTACCCATTTAAATTGCAGGCCATAGATGCCAGTTTTACATGAAAAACAAATGGCTTCTAAAATGAGTCTTTCGGTAGGATTAACGATACCCTCCCAACAATTATAGATACATCTGAAATACACAAATATATTAATAGCCATGAAGAATCGCTGTATAGTAGGTTTATATGTCATCAGGGGCGGATCCAGGATTTTCGTCAGGGGGGGTTGAGCCATAGGTAGTGATTGGAAACGCAATTTTCATTTGTCAGTGTCAATGTCGACCCAAAATTTAGGATGGGGGGGGGGTTTGCAACCCCAAACCCCCCCCCCTTGGATCCGCGCCTGGTCATTAACATTCTTTTGTGACTAAATAAAGTATTTATCCAAGGTTCTCTTCATAGAATTATTAATAGAGCACATCACCACAGCATCTTAGCAATGCGTCTTAAGAAAGTCAGTGTGGCGGGTGGACAGGAAGGTCAGGCAGGACCGGGAAAAGGTACCTGTGAGGCAAAGGCGGATCCAGAGGGGGAGCAATGCAACAATTGCTCCTCCTTCAGTGCCTCAATGGGGCGCATATTACAAATGATGCATGATTCAACTTTGCAACTAATGAGGTATTTCTGCATTGTTATCTCCATTTCTATACAGCCAGTCCAATCTGCAGTTGGCTAAACCACTGAACATGGAACATTTTATAAGGGGCAGTAGAGGACCTATTGCAATTGCTAGCAAAATTGTACTAAGGGATCCTGAATATTTAAAAATATAAGGGGCGCCCTTATTTTGAAGTGCTCCCGCTTGATCAGCCCCTGGACCCGCTCCTGCTGTGAGGGGGAGGGAGTAACAAAGGTTCAGGAGTTTAAGTACCTAGGATCAGTGTTTCAAAGCAATGGAGAAATAGATTCAGATGTGACCCATAGGTTCAATGTAGAGCGGACACAGTGAAGATAGGAGGATAAAGTTGAAGGGGAAGTTCTACAGTGCAGTGGTTAGGCCGGCTATGCTATATGGATCAGGGTGTTGAGAAGTACGAAAGAGTGATGAAAACAGAATGTAAATACTGTAGCTGAAATGTGAATGCTGCGGTGCATGGGTGGGGTGTCGAGAGCAGATAGAATTAGGAATGCATATGTTAGGGGTAGTTTCGGGGTGGTGGACATTGGCTACATAAGGAGGAGAGGGGAGGAGGAGCTGGTTAGGTCCATTACAGGGATGCAGGATAGTGGCAGCACCCGGGGCAGGGGAAGACCAAAACAGAAGCGGGAGCAGGTTGTACGAAGAAATATACCGCATAGTGTGGATGAGGACATGTTGGGAGATAGGCGGAAGTAGAGGGCCAGAACTCACAGACCCCACCCTGCCACAGGAAGGATAAGTATATGATGATGAGAAAGGTTCCTTGACGCACAAGTGAAGTTAGATACATTATAGGGATGTAAGTAATAAGTTACTAGGCCCTACCAGTGACAGAATACCAATATGATTGTAATAATCAGAGAAACACTTTGGAGGACGTTAGAAACAATGAAATGACATAGACCTTTAAGGAAAGCAAACCAAGACTGAGAATTCCCCTTCTGGCAACATAGGCACCAAAACCAGGTACTGTGGCCCGTCTTATATTCCGCATAACAAGACAACAAGATTAAAACTTCGTTGTTAGCACAGTTATTAAAAAATACTTTTTAAAATGTTACTTACCGCATTGACACATCAGGTAAATCTTGTTCATGCACAGTAAACTGCTGCGAATCACAATATGGCTTATTGCAGTGTTTACCACAGCATTTGGGCAACTCGTTTGGAGTTTTAAAGAGTTTTAAATTGATAGGATGACAACAAATTTCATATTTTTTTCCAACTTTAACAGATGACTTGTTAACTCGAATTACTGGGGAGGATACAGAAGCTGGAAATAGAAAAGTAATTAGAATAATTGCTTCATGAAGAGGGTAGCCGAACACTTAATGGACTCAAAATTTTAAAGTCGCCTGTCTTATGTACAGGCGTACAGTTATTCTCACATAAGTGATATCACACAATTCAGGAAAATGTTGCAATAGTTAACCTATGTTGTCTGATAGAGTAGGCTGCTCGATGCATAAATAGAGGTTTTTAACAAGGGTTGTTTATTAAGTTAGTTGATTGTGATAGTGGTAGGTGAATCCACACCCGACTATCTACCCAATCAAGTTTTTTGCTTTACTATGTCCCCATCCCAAACGAAACTAACAAATTTACATGTATCTAACCTGCTAAAGGGACGAATTTGAGAGTCCCAGATGATGGACAATGATCAACCGAAACTGCTACAGGGGTAGCGTTATAACCTACATGCATATTAACAAATAATAATCAATATCGTATTATACCTTAAAAATGAATCAGGTGACTGACAACTATTAATCGTTTAATGTTAACATAATTACCTTTTTTATATGCTTCTAACGACTGCGATCCATAATAATTGCTGGGATTAAAGAGGAAATCAAGTCGCTCCTCTATACGAGAATATGAACTTACTGAAATAAATGTAATTTACATTGTGAGAGCCCCAATTAATAATTCCAACAATGTCATATTCAAGAAGCTTTACCAGCTAGGTCGCTTGTGTAGCTGCTTATGGAGAGTTTGTGGCTACTACCTATCCCACAGTACCAAACAAAGCTAAAATTAAGGGTTATGGAATTTAAACCTAGGAAGGCTTCCAACTAAGACAATGGCTAAGTGATAAGAATTAATGTCTTACAACATGTCTTTCGATTCATAAACTCCATCTAAATCGTATGACTGTGTTGCCTCAATGATAATATCATTCTTCTTACTTTTCGAGGTATATTCCGATCCCCTAAGAACAGCTACCAAACAGGATTTCTTTACAGTAGCATTAAACTACAAGATGAGATAAAAGTGCCATACGTTATAACAATATTTGTCGAGATGTAGTTCGCAACACTCAGGAGACATAAGGCTATGGTTTTATTTGGGGGGGGGGGGGGGGGGGGGCATTGCGTTAGATAAGACTTTCATCATTATTTCTAACCCCTTTCCAACCTATGGTTAGGTCAGGTAATCACCTCTCCTGATGATGCAACGAACACGTAAGTAGAGACAGAGATTCGGTCAATCCTCACGTTAAAAACATCTAATGAAGTCCATTGAAGACATCAGAGAAGGAAATGTCATAAAATATGCAAAAACTAACAATTGATTACTTGTCAACCAGTACTAAAACTCGTTAAATTTCGACTAGGAGCAGGGCCGGCGCTATATTTTTCGGGGCCCTGTGCAAACTAATGGTGCAGGGTCCCGTGCAAAATAATGAAGTGGGCCCTTCTATAAATTGGTTCATTAATCTGAATGCGCGGGGCCCTGTGCCGTCGCACAGTTCGCACACCCATCACGCCGGCCCTGACTAGGAGTTTTAAAGTGTTCAAAAACACAGGTATAGAAACTGATGCCAATGTTGCATCTAAATGCTAGAATGCTAGAACCTCTATTGCAAATATATGCTTAAAATGTTAGAGGGCGTGTTTATATAAGCCCAACCTAACAAAGCTCGTACAGTTTGGAATAGGTCAATTCTAACTAAAAACCGAAAATTCTATATTTTATGAATTTCCCTCTTCAGTTGACTTGAAATGTCCGCCCGCACTAGTTGAGTACTTTATTTCTATACGCGACAGTTCTAACCATCGTAATTGATATTCAATACCATGATGGGGACAGGGCCGGCCTTCTCTATAAAGGGGCCCGGGTGCAAAAATCCTTTTGGGGCCCCAAAATATTTTTCCAAAAGTAAAAATAAAAGGATTCAGAGTAAATGGACTCCTCTTAGATGCCCTCCTATCCCATTCTGAGATCCTTCCTAATTTTGGAAGGTATTAAATGTTTGGATGATGCCATGTATCCCAATATGTCGCCATTGCATTTATGATTTGGTCAGAAAGCTTATGTGGACATCCTCACCTTGGAACATTTTCAGTTGGACCCGTGTCATTATATTTTTTTATTACACCTCTGATTATTAAAGGTGTTTTGGTTTTAACAACCCCAAAATAATAGCGTTATTAAATTATTGACTCTTAACCTCTAATGCTGGGCTGTCCAACCTGTGGCCCATTGAGGCATGTAATGTGGCCTATGGTGCATCATTTCTAATTATGCATTATAGCCTACCTGCTATGTAACACCTAACGTTATCTTCACCCGTTTTGGGTTTGACAGCCTGTGGCTGGCGATCAGTTTATGGAGCAGCCGAGTGACCCACAACACCAGAATGGTTGTACAATCCTGGTGTAGTTCAATGGCAGGGTTGTTAGGTTACGTTTAGGTTATGTTGCATTGGCTGGGTCGAATGAGGGATGTTGCCCCTACAATAACGTATTAAACTTTTAATATTAGCAATGATCTGGGCCCTGATGGGCACTAATGATGGGGCCCCCTTCAATCGTGGGGCCCGGGTGCAATGCACCCTCTGCACCCCCCGGATGGCCGGCCCTGGATGGGGAAGGGACGCCTGGGACATGGTCTCCCAAAATTTCGAAGCTATACTACGTGAAAAGAAGAATAAGTTGAACCGAGGAGCGTCCCAGGCTCACACTAATAACCAGTAAAGCCTTCAGGGTAGGCCTAATCAAAAGGTCTAATTTGAAGTAATGTGCTAACAGTTACTGGCTAGTGTCCAGAGGACAATGGTAAGTATTTTAATAGGGAATCATAATTGCAATGGCAGGCTGAGAGCTTGTCTATTTTCATTTGTAGCCCCCTTAATGACCATCTACCTAATACAATTCGTCCCTGCACATACTCTGCAAAAGTAATACTGCTTGAATTGCATTCACACGCCCTTCAGTCACATTTTTTTAAAGTCCCGGCACCCATGATGTACTTTCAAATGCGTCGCTTAGTAGACCCAGAGTTAATTATAGCACGCACTTAAAAGCGGGTTGACACGATGCAAGCACACTTGAAGCAAAATTACAAGCATGCATGTGTGTGCTAGTGACACATAATATCAGGTGACTTGCACGGCAAAAATTGGACGATAGCCTATTCACTTGCGCAAGGCAACTTCAATTGCATGAGCTGTTACTTGACTCATGGAAAATTTGTATCGCGTCAACCCGCTTTAAGGGACGGTTTTACATGTTACGCAACAATTAAAAGTGATGAAGGGCACTCAACGCCACATTAAGCTCGTCATATGCACAAGGCCTAGAGGTTCTCGGTGGTTTGACAAGGTAACCTGTGGGCCACCCAAAAATTACTGATAAAATGCAACAGGGATGCCACCGAGTGGCAGAGCAAATTTGGGAAACACATCTTAATTAAAGTGAATTACTGTACAGTTGTCTCAGTCTTATGTATTGTTGACGACTGATCCTTAATGGTTGCCACTGTAGTTACGCTTAGATTTATAGTCCTTTGCAGATGCAACTCTTTCGTGTTTAGGTAAATGAAGGAGTTTTTAATGTCACTGAATCTAGCAATGTTTTTACGGCGGATGGAGTCTTCCACTTTCCAGTTCCAAGTAACATTTGTTATCAAACAATCTTCCGGGTCTTTTCTAATAACTGCCGTGTAAATTCGCGATGAGTAGTTCACAGTGGAGATGCCTTCGATGTCGCCGGCGGAAAAATAGTGGGGACTGTCAATAACAACCTTAAAGGAACATGTCTTACTGACTGATGGAGTTGTTGAAATTTGCGAAAACTTCGTAGAGTTAATTCCCAAAGTTGACGAAAACTCTTGATATATCAAAATGGCATTTGTAACTGAAATAATAGTTTATATAAGCAAATTTAGGCTTATAGCGTTCATAATTTACAGAAGCTGTACCACGCCCTCCATATGGATTCATCAACAGCAGCTAGTAGCGACACACCATAGTGTAGCTAGTCTCGCTTTCTCGTCCCCTCCCCAGGCCCCCTTCCGTATTATGAGGGTTGCAAAACTTGGTCTCTTTTTGTGATTGGTGTAATGCTGCAACCCCTATTGTTCTTCGTTGGGACACTTTTATTCCATCGAAGCCAGAGGGCGAGGTCCTACACATGGGAATCCCATCTGACTACAGGCATATTTTACTCCATGTAGTAAGGATTCTTTTACGTCCGGTGCACACCATACGGGACCACAATTTTACTTCAAATTTGACAGAAGGCACACTGGTGACCTCTCTCTTGTTAGAAAGAAGCCACTTGCCTAGCCCCAGGAACCACTGCCCCACCAAGGATGATGAAACTACTAAACTGATAATTATTACTTCGCATCATTTTATATCCACAGAATCAACAAACTTACCTAAAAGTAACACTGTCTTCGACATTTTCTGAGCGCACAATGTCTTTAAACGTTACATTTGGAACTCACAATTCATACCATGAATACAGTATGCCTAAAAATGATAGTTTGTTATTTAAGCCTTTATGCCGGTAGGTGGTAATGACAGAAGTGGTTGTAAAAGAAGGCCATGAAATTCACCAGAAGGCATCAAATGACGGTAGAATTCTGTGTTAATTAAAATGATTTATTTACATTTATGGTTGCATGATAGTTCCATCGCTAGGGTGAGGAAAATATGGGGAAATACTGCACGCTTCAAGGTTCAGGTTGGTGTGCATCAGGGGCAGTGCCGTACCGAGGGTATGAAGCGCCTGTGGCAAGTGTCTAACTTTTTCTTGCCCGTAACCCAATAATGACAGAAAACTTAAACATTTTGCGCCCCAAACCCAGTTGCACCCGTGGTGGCCGCCTTCTTCGCCACGCCCTCGTTACGGCCCTGATCAGGGGTCAGCACTTAGTCATATCCATTCACTCTAGTAATGGATGAGCTGGTGAAGGGAATAGGGGAATAGGCCCCCTCCGTGCATGGTATTTCCTGATGATGCGGGAAGGCTTAAGGAGTCCAAAGAGGATGCACAAAAGAGCCTACGGGACATTAAACCATCAATGGAAAGAGGGGGCCTAAAAGTGAACATGAAGAAAACAGAGTACCTAGCTTTCAATTGGAGTGGCCAGGGGAAGGGGGTGAGATTCGTTGTGAGGGTGAGGTGATATCAGTGGTGCAAGAGTTTCGTCATTTATGATCCGTTTTCCAGAGTAATGGGGGGATAGACTCTAGCGTGACCCATAGGATTAATGCAGGATGGCTGAAGTGGAGGCAGGCAAATAGAGTCCTGTGTGACCGCCAGGTCCCAATAAAGTTGAAAGGCAAAGCTTACAGAATGGTTGTTAGGCCCGCTATGCTGTATGGCTCAGAGTGTTGGGCAGCGAGGAAGAACCATGAAGGAGAATGCAAGTAGCAGAGATACGAATGCTGCACTACATGAGTGGAGTGTCACGAGCTGACAGTCCGAAACGATTACATTACAGGCAGCTTGGGGGGGTGGGAAACATCACAGAAAATAATGAGAAAAACGGCTGAGATGCTATGGGCATGTGATGAATAGGGGGAGGAGGAACTTATTAGGTCCATTGTGGGGCTGCAGGTGATTGGGGGCACCAGAAGTATGGGAAGACCAAAACGGACGTGCGAGCAGGTGGTGCAAAGGGACATGGAGGCATGCACGGTGGATGGGGACTTGGTGGGAGATAGGCGAGAGTGGAGGATAAGAACCTGTAGACCCGACCCCGCCGCAGGAGTAGATACTTTCCCTTTTACCCGGTTGTTCTATTTTACACTTTCCATTTTACCCGGTACTAATTTTACCTAGCGATTGAGGTGAAAGATGCATACAATGAATTATCTTTGGTAAAGGTTTAGTCATAAAAAATACTTGTTTTCGTCAATAATTTTGCCCTAAAACACCAACGAGCCCAACGGAAAATGCAAAATAGAACAACCGGGTAAAAGGGAAAGCGTAGCCATAATGGAAAACGTGGAAAAAAATAATGGAAATACCAGTCGGTGAAGTCGCGTTTATAGCAATCATAAAATTTTCGAATTTCGAATGCTCATCGAATTTTCAATTGAAATTTTTGAACTGAAGATCTTTTGGAGTGGCAAAGAGATTTAGCTGAAGATAAAACTGAGCGTGTATGGGGGCCTTTAAACGTTCCGAGATCCCTCGAGACTAACGTTTTTTCAAAGTTGGTGACGTATGAAATTCATTATTAGTCAAGCATTCACTTACTAATAAATTATCATACCGGTAATATTTACTAAGTAATTACCATACCGGTAACAGTCATTTATTAGTAAGTGAGACTGTGGCCAACTATAGTAATGCCTTAGGAATACCATAAGCCTATTGCCCAATCACTAAAGGAAATGTTCTTTGTATCATTTAAGCAATAATATTGCACTGATGATAAACCGATTATTATTTATTAATGTCGATATTTTTTTAATGTTTTTGAACCGAAAACTTCAATCGTACAAATGAACCTACCTTTCTAGATGATTTAGTACTATACACGGCACAACGTTCTACAAATAGTAAATTTCCAACGTTCTAAAATATTAATAAAGTAAACATAGAATGAAATAACGATTAAGTTCTGTTTATCGATTGAAATCTGTACTCAACTCTAACACTTCCGAGATTAAAGTGTTGGATATGGTAATATGCAGTAAAATCTACTGAGCATAAATATTTGATCAAAATTGCATGCCATTTGATGATTACTTTAATCTTGCTTTAAGTTCATAGGAATCATCGGGAGTAAGTAAGAGGGTGAGGTACTGTTGTATAGTGGTAGAACCAATCACATTAGAGTACCTTTCAATCCAGTATTGAAAATCTCATAGCGCTAGTTACAGGATAAATTAGAGGAATGCACTTGAAATTTGGGGTAGGTATACACACACACACACACAACCATTGCACTGGGTTATGAAAAAACAACTAGCTTCGAAAGATTAATCTTGTGGATTCAGTGCTTTAACTCCTCGCAACTTTGAATGGGAACTCTCCTGCTTACATCGCGATGCACGTGTGCTAACCGTGGCTTTGCGTCAGGACCACTTTTTAACCCCACGCAGCCAAAACTAAATGGCATTGGTGAGGTTCAAATCACACATGCTGAGAGATAACGCTTTCCGAGTGGGAGAATTTATTATATAGAGAAATAAAGGTCCACATACACTCTTGGAATTACAGGTATTTTGGGGAGTACTAAGTCATTATCGACATTATGAATAATACAACTAATTATACACACCGATTGTATTTTAAAACGTCCAAATAGTAAACAATTTTATTAGACCCCGAAGTGTTTTACAACAGGTCATCTCAAAGCTGATTTCACAGTCCGTGAGATCAAAATTGAGAACGTCATTGGAAAAATTTTATGAAAAAAACAAGCAGCAAACGAGACATTTAAAGACAAAAAATATCACAAGTGGATCTTAAATTTAAGATGAAGATAATAAAGCGTTTATAAATAATTATGTCAGCTTCGAATAACTGGGAGGAGAGAGCTTGGTTCGCAAATATTTTATGATGTATAAGGGCAAACAGCTAACCACAGTGATAGCTAAAACCCTCCATACAAACCCCCAAGTGCGGATAAACGTTCTATCTGTTAAAAAATAATAAATGGGTGATTACCTCAAACAATACAGATAACACCACATGATTCACTTACCAAAGTATTCCTTTAATATAATCATTGAGGCAAGGTAGAGTGCCAAACTACCAACTTCAGCTAGCACCATCAGCCAATGCCATTTTCGGACTGTTAGTGCAACCATCAACAACTCAGTTAAAATTAGAGCTGTAAAGCTAATAGCCACTATGTGTATGAATTCGTCTTCAAAAAGAATTAAAGCCCCATACATCAAAACGCCTCCTAATATTGAACATCAAATTTCATCAATAATTTTAGTATACCTGACAATATAGAGTATACCTCATTATTTACCTTGGTAAATACTTGTAAGCACCCAAAGAAAAAAGGTTTTGAATGAAAGAGAGCGGCCCTAAAAGAAGAACTGTTAATGTCACGACGATCTTTAGAGAATGAGAGAGAAATCTGAAAGTGATCTGCTCGGGTACTTTTGTAAGATCTTTATACAGTTCTGGGTAAGTAAGAGCAATTCTGGAAGATACATCTTTGTCCAACACCAATGAAAACACAGGAAACATTGTATATAGTGTCGCGTATCTATAAAAACATTGAAATACATCCGAAAAATCGTTAACATCAACTGACTCTTTTCTCTTTAAATAAACATAGGACAATGAATGTTTCTTACCCTACCATAAGAATTCCTGGATAAAGTGCAACAGACGCAAAGTAGAAAACAGAAGAAAATACCACCTGCATGACTGTGATGATGAGCCCTCTGTGCATCACAAATTGACTTAAGGAAGCCGACCTTTTATAACTAATAAAAGTACAAAAAAATGCACATTATGTGGTTCGCAAATATATCAGAACTACATAATATTTCACAAGAGTACGGGGAACGGAGTACCGGTACTCAGATTAAACCACAATGTGCTAAACTCGAAAGTTGTTTGGAAGATTTTAATATTAACGAAATTTTAATCTTGCAATTAAATCTTACCTATTTCGACCATGAACAAGGACCAACTTAGCAAGAAAACTAAATTGTGTGATTGAAAAATCCGCAGCCAATGAAGCTTGTTTTCCTTCCTGTAATTAAAGCCACAAGGTAAGGTCTATTTGCTAGCTAACTTTGTATCTTACACCGGCACTAGCAAATGAGTACAGAAGCTTCATAACATGTTTTATTAAAATATTTCAAAATATATGCTATGCAAATCATTTAAAAAATTTAAATTGTGGTTTGAATTCTCTCGAGGCATTAGTAACTTATAAAACCTTATAATAGTGTCCTAAAATAAAATGCATAAAAATTGAGCAATTAATCAATAAACAATAAAACCTACTTTTCCAACAATGCCTACACCAGCATCCGCTGCTTGAATCATGCTGACATCATTACCACCATCCCCTAAAAACGTATAATTATTAATATGTCATTATGCGTTTAACCTATTACATGTCTTTATACCAATAGCACATGTTATTTTTCCTGTGTGCTGTTTTATTAACCGCACTACATCTGCTTTTTGTGTGGGAGAACAACGACAACACACCACAGCTGGACACTGACAAGCCAACTCCATAAACTCATACTCGTAATACCGCAGGCAAACCTGGAAAATTGAAAAATGCAATTTTAAATGAAAATATTTCTAAATCCATACACTGTGAAAAGTTCTAATCAAATACTTCTAAGGAGTCGCCTTTAATAACCAGGGCGCAGTCATTCTTCCGTCGGAAAGAGTTTAATTCTAAGTGAGCCTCCGCCCTATCAGTTACAGTTCGAAAAATGTGTAGACTCTGAGCTCGTGATACAAGTCGTGAACTTTTGGCTATACAAGTAGCAGTCTCTAATTTGTCTCCAGTAAGCATCCAAATCTGAAATTATCAGATTATTTAATGGGGTAAGTATTCCATTAACTATCCCCAAGCAATGATTAAATTAAGCCATATTTACGTTCCATAAACAGACCTTAATTCCAGCATTTCTGAGAACTTCTAATGTGTTCCGGACATTATCTTGTAATTTATCCTCAACGCCAGTCAAGCAAAGTAACTCAAGGTCCCTTTCAAGACCTTCTACAACAGCTGCAACTTTTGTCATTCTATCTTGAACACTTAATTTTGCTTGATTATATCGCATCTAATTAGTAATCACAGTCTTTTAAATAGATCACCAACCATAAAAAAACATTGAATGAACTGATAATTACTTCAAAATCTTGATACTGTTCTTCCGATAACGTCTTTTTGGCTACAACTAGTGTGCGCAATCCTTCTCTAGCCATATTTCCACACTGTAACAGATAAAATCTTCAAAGTAATTCACGTACGATTTTGAAATTAATTAAATCACTTGGAAAAAACCATTTAATAAATTTAAAACATGTAACAAACTTGTTAACTGCAACTTATTAACAATTCTTACTTCTTCTTCCAGCCAATCATTGTATTGGACAATAGAAGCCATCACAACATCGGCACCTTTCATATAAAATGTAATTTCACCAGTGTTTTCATCCTGGAATGAATATGAAACTGATATAAAATTCATAAAATATGGGTAGTTAGGAATAAAATCGTGGCTTTCAAATAAAAATTACCTTAACAATTATTCCCATTCTCTTCGTCTCTGAAGTAAAAGGAAAAATCTGAAGGATTATATAATTCAGAATGACGCCATGTGGTGTTCTGAGTTGCATGCTGTTAAGATCGCGTTTAACGAGTGTCAAGCCAACGCTCTCTGTCCATGAAACCAACGCTACCTTCAATAAAGTAAATTATATAAAACACGTGTGAACGTCCTTGCACTATGGGCGATTCATCCCTTTCATCCCCTGGTATGCCATTTGAAGGCTAGGTAGGGATCGTGAAAGGAGATGGCTACCCTTAACAATGAATGAAGGAGCTAAAGAACTTAAGCTTAGGTTGTGAGAAGTTAACAATAAAGAGCTGAGCAAACTACTAACAGGAAGAATAATAACAGAAACAACCTACAAGTATTGCTATGAAGGAGATCCAAACAAATAATATAATCCAATATTTAATCAGCGAATCTGAAGATGACTTAATGTAATATTGCAGAGCACAGCTTCAAATGGCTCTCAACGTACAGAATACGGAGCCTATATAAGATGAGGTAGCCAAGAGGAAGGTTGGAAAGTAAGTACAATTAACAACTTCAGAGGTAAGTAGAGGGGAACGATTTTTTGGTTTGGATCGTAAACTGCACCGTTAGCAAGACCGCTAGTAAAAACGTACATAATTCGGAATGCTTAATCAGACGTGATAACATTTTGTAGATGAAAAGCAATAGCAAAGAAAAGGAAAGTTGGGAAAAGATTTTTATCACAGGATTAGTGACATGAGATGATATAAACGGAAATGGCAAATAGCAATATTGTTATATTACAGCACATAACAAGGCCAACCATACCATAATTTCACTGTGCATCATTGCAATATTTCACTCAACCAAAAACTGTGTGGGTTATTTACCATACTTACTTCATCGGGACTGGAAGCCTGATATGTGAAGTTTGAATGATTTATTTGATCAGCTTCAGCAACACTTTCAATAATTTCTGTACTTTCTTCATACACTGGAGTAACATTGTGACATAATGCCAGTGCCCTGACTGACTCTTGAACTCTAGTCACAACCGTCCGACGCATTTTATTAATTGTTGTCCCAGTACTATGAACATACGCTGTTCTTAGATGCGCAACAACCTTAAATATAATATACAATTACTTACGAAAACAACAACCGAAGTGTGATTAATTGCTGAATTTCAACTTGCCTCATCAAAAGTATCAGAACTAAAAGAAACTGTACCTAAATGGAGTCTTTTGAAAATCTAGGTAATAAACAATTGGTGAATAAATAAAACCTATGTAAAATGATGGTTATTTCTCAATACAGGAAATTATAACCACTTTTACCATTTCATTTTGCGTTAAGGTGCCCGTCTTATCAGAAAGTAAATAAACGACACGCCCTAGTTCCTCAGGAATTGTTGTACTTCTAACAACAGTATTTGGAATTTCATTATCTTTCTGAATCATCCAAGAATATGCCGCCTTTCCCATGTCAAGATTAACTCTTAAACTGCAAAAATGCAAATCATAATTAACAGCAGAAAATCCAGGTAAAATGTAATGTAACAATGTGAACAAAAAATTGCTGTAACAATGCCAGATACATCCAGCTTCTATACAATAAATTTAGCATTATCTATATTCTAAGGCCTCATATGGATGCAACAGAAATATGAACGATTTCACATTGCTGTTATTTAAAATTAGTCGTCATCTTGGTGTTCTACCATGACTAACGTCGCTTTTGTAATTAGTACTGTTGGTCGAACTCATTTTTAAATAAATAGCTTTCAGTTAAAATCACTTACCTAATTGGTATAATGTACGAAAAAAGAAGTATGAAGCGAAATAAATATCGATACCACTGGCCTTGAAATCCCTGTGAAAAAAAATGTTACACAAAACTCAGGTTAAACAAACATCCCGCCCTCTCAATTAATTAAATTACATATTTATAGCAATCAAATTTCAATTTTCTTGGGAAACAATCTAAAGTTCTTGCCTTCAGTGCCATCATTAATATAGACAATGCAATAACCGCAAGAAACAAAACTTTGGTTAATTGATTTATCTCCATGTCTAACAGACCAACCTGAAATGCACTATACTCATTTGATAAAACTATTTTGCAATAATGAAAATTTTTTTTTGAAAACCTTAACCTCTGTCTGACATACCTTACTTCTAGGTTGAGAGTTATTCATAACACTTCTAGTCTCAGAGCCAGTATATATAACAACCCCAATTGCTGTTCCAGATGCAACAACTGTATTTGCCCAAAGTGTGTTCTCAATAGTAAGGGCGTCTTCAGTACCGCTACCGTCATGCTATGCAGATTATAATAAACACTTATTTGAGAGAACGGTTATTACGTTTGTGTTAAACGTTTAAATTAAATATTACATACTAATTTAAAAGTTCCAATGAAGCTATGAATATCTTTCTGAGGTTGTTCAGCAAAAACGCTGCCATTTATGTTAAATAAATCCTATCAATTTACAAAATATTTCAATATAGAAAACATTGCGCTTCAATCCTTTTTAAACATTTCAAAGTCAAAGAGATGCATGCCTCTGTGGACTCCAATTTTTGAGTAGCCTCTACTGCTAGCCTCAGTTTCCAATCAGTTTCTCCGTCTAACTGGTCAGTTCTTGTAAAGCATGCACCATTTTTTTCTGATGTTCTTAAAAACACAACATCAGCCGGAACACGCTGATCCTGTAAATTTTAAATGAATTAAATTTGTACAGTAATTTAAATTTCCGAACTTGCAACTCTCTACTCGCATTCCTTTGATATATATAATGAAACACACAATTCTTCATTCCTATCCTTTCCACATTATAACATACTTTCACGTTCTTTTATTTTCGTCTTTCATTATAAAGTTCTAAACTACTTATTTTTCGACCCATTCTCTATTCTTCCCAAACAAAATTGAATCACCAAAATTTTAAAAAAATGATCATCTCCCATCTCATTTCTGTATAAATATTAAATAATTCTTCACTCCGTTATCCAGTCCATATCCATGGATACAAATAAACCATTTGCTTGGAGCTAACGATTTGAAAGTTTTAGCCTAAGTTCAAAAACTAACATAGTGAAACAAATTAATGCTACAGTAACACGCATATCATTCCAACGCAAAATGAGAGAAACTAATAGATTACCTTTTCAATAAAGATGTAATCTCCTACTTTTATTTTTGCACTCGGAATCCAAACTGGTCCATTTTTTGTCAGTTTCCTGTATTGTTGTGAATTAACTTCTTTATCTCTTCTGTGTCTTCGAATGTCATCTACTGCTTCACGACAAATAGTTACTAACAATACAAAAGTCTGGAAAAAAATAACCCATATAGTAAACATTTACTCAACTTGCACTAAAATATACATATATATGGTGAAATCCTACTTTACCAGTGGTCCCCAATACGTATACAAGTAACCAATACGAATTTCAGGAACAAACTGTGACGTCGCCATGATAAGAAAGTATAAATTAAGGAAGAACTTGAACTGATTGAAGAGAACCTAGCAATACGAGTTACGGTATTAATATATATGCACAATACTAATTATTGCTATAACAAATATTATTGCTGAAACCATACCAATGGAAGGAAAGTGAAAATATTGTATTTCTTATTCTTAATAACATTCGGTGGGAACTTTTCCGTAAAAGGCTGACCAAGCCATACGGTTCTTGATTTATAGTTCTGTTTCCTGTAAGATATGTTAAATCAATGAAGACATTAAATTTGTGCGAGATAACGCTAAGATCTAAAATTACTTCTTCTTCTTCTTAAAATGGCCACACCAGCACTGGTGCCGTCAGGAAAAATCATGCAGAGAAAATGATACAGAATTGCTTTTGTGGCGAAAATGGAAATCATGGTGACGAAGAAGGTACAGGTAAAGGAGGTACAGGGTTTAAGTACTGAGAATCTACGATTCACAGTAAGGAGAAATAGTCAGATTTGACTCAGGCTCACTGCAGGGTAGATAAAGTGGACAAAGGCAAATGGAGCCTTATGTGATCAGAGATTCCAATAAAATTGAAGGGGAAGTTCTACAGAATAGTAATTAGACCGTCTATGCCACATGATTCAGTGTTGGACAGGGCAGTGGTTGTTTGTTGGTGTTTTAGGGCCCTCCAACTACAAGGTCATTAGAGCCCGTCCACAGCACAGTTCTTATGCAGAGACACTACACTAATGCGACGACTTTTGGGTATTAGCAGTACCCAGTTTTCCCAAGCGGCCACCCATGTCTGTACTAGTTAGGATCAAATCAGATCAGGATCAGATTTAGGATCAGATCAGTAATCAGACCAAAACTGGTGTGTCCAACGCAATTCGCCGCTCCTGCTGGGCAGGGCCGAAGGGCTATGAAAAAGAAAATGAGAGTATCAGAAACTTGCATGCGCGAGTGAGGTGTTAATGACAGAAATAGAAATGAATTTATTAGAGTGTAATTTCGGAGTGAAGGACATTGCGAAGAAGATGAGAGAAAATGGACTGAAGTGGTATGGAATGTTATGAGACGATAGGAAAAGCAGCTTGTCAGGTCCATCACGGAGATTAAAGCTATCGGAAGCAGCTGGGGAAGAGGAAGGCCTCGTAGAAGGGAATGAAGCCTCCTGGAATAGATAGTCAAACTCGGATATAACACACACCGTAGGGACTGCTCGTGTCTGTGTCTTATAACCGAGTGTGTGTTATAACAGAAACAATTCTAAATGATGCCAAAGCTATGTTAACCGAACAAAATATGCTAATTTCAAGATAAATTCAACCTAGACTTGTATAATTATACTTCAAGACGCACACACTTGCAGTCAGCTGCAATTTTGCCAGATTCCACACTGCTGAGAATTTTATCCTTTTATTGTTTGTTTGTTTGTGGTGTTTTAGGGCCCTTTAACTACAAGGTCATTAGAGCCCCGTCCACTGTGTCGTTCTGATGCAGAGACTGCACAGACACTACACTAATGCGACGATTTTTGGATACTAGCGGTACCCAGTTTTCCCAAGCAGCCTCCCATGTCAGTACTAGCAGGGGTTGCGTTGCTTAACTTCAGTGATCAGACGAGAACTGGTGTGTCCAACGCAATTTGCCGCTCCCTATCCTTTTATCATCATCATCATCTCACCCTTCTCCCGCCTGAGGCAGGTTCCGGTCTGTGGGTTCTAATCCTCCACTCCCGCCTATCCCCCACCAAGTCCCCTTCCTCCCCACATGCCACCATATCCCTTTGCACCACCTACACTCACGCCCGTTTTGGTCTTCCTCTACCTCTGGTGCCCCCAACTACCTGCAGTCCCACAACGGACGTAATAAGCTCCTCATCACATGCCCATACCACCTCAAACGCTTCTCTCTCATCCTTTCCGCAATATCTGCCACCCCCAAGCTACTACTAACGTAGTCGTTTCTAATTCTGTCAGATCATGACACCCCACACATGTAGCGTAGCTTTCGTATCTCAGCCGCTTGCATTTGTCTTTCATGGGTCTTCCTAACAGCCCAACACTCTGAGCTATATAGCATAGCGGGCCTAATGACAGTTCTGTAAAATTTGCCCCACTTGCCTGTCTCCACTCCAGCCATCCTACATTAACCCTACGGGCCATGTCAGAGTCGATTTACCCATTGCTCTGGAAAACTGATCTTAGATAGGAAAACTCTTGCACCATACAGCCTTACTTAAGCTGTGGGGTATGCCATCTAGTTTCATGTTACAGCTGTTTGTTATATCCGAGGTCTCTCACACGTTGAAAGTGCTGTAGGGACCAAACCAGTTGTGTGTTATATGCAATATCCGAGTGTGTTATAGCCAATCAATTTCTATATACTTATGCATTAGCGCTGGCTGGGACTTTCCCTTGCGTGTGTTATAAGCCAAAAAGTGTTATAACCAGGGTGTGTTATAGCGAAGTTCGACTGTATGTAGGTGACTATGATAGGATGGTTCTTAGAGCGTACCTTTCGACAGAAAGGAAACAATACTTGTGGATTCATCGGTGGGTATACAATATCTGCCTATACAAATCCTAAACAACAACTAGCAATCAAAAAGAATCTTAATCATCCACAAAATAATAAAGGCATCCTGTATGTCAAATTCGAGTAAATCCTCATATATCTTTTATCACTTTAACGGACTTTAATCCTTTAATAAATGTCGATGCATACTTTCAGTAAACCTTTAATAGACATTCTACACAATATGTAGACTGATATCAGTTGCTCAATTAGCAGTAATAGTGTAATTATTAAAGAAATTAAAGTTCTAGGTGTAATTCACGGCATTAAATCATTACTTTTTAAAGCATATGATAGTATCCCACCAAATAGCAATTGAAACCAGCGGTCCTGAAAGCAGGCATGAAGAAAACTACTTATCTTTCAATTGGGACGGAAGTGAAAGTAATGGTGACGTACTCTGTGGGACGCGAAGTAGTGTTAAAGATACATAAGTTGAAGTACCTGTTATAAGTGTTTCAAAGTAAGGGAATAAAGATTCAATGTGCCCCACAGCGATAATTAGTGTTGGCACATGTGTGAAGTGTCAAGAGCAGGAGTGAGTATATTAGAGGTAGTTATGGTATTATAAGACGTGTTATGGGCATGTTAGGAGAACAGAAGAGAATCTGGTAAGGTCCAGCAGGATGCAGGCTATTGGAAGCATCCAGATTAAGGGAGAGCCAACCTAGTCATGTATGTTGTACGGCGAGATATTGGTAATGTGTGGGGCGGACGGGGAACTGGTGGAATATTGGAGGGAAGGAAACAAATGACCTGCCATTATAGTGACAAGGGCATGATGATAAGATTTTACAGAAAAATGGTCGAGTTTTAGGCTTTTACCTTTGTAAGAAAAACAAATGTGATACGCCTATTTAACATTTTAAAGCCAACCAGAATAAAAGTACATACTTATTTGTAATCAAAACAAAATACCATTAACATGATCATACCTAATAAATATATTTTTCACAAAATGACAGCAGCAGCAAAATATACGACTTCCAAAACTGGACTCTGGCGTCCTGGTGCGCAGCAATAGATCATTTTCCCCCATTTCAATGCTTTCGTCTTCATCTGACAGAATTAAGGGCAACTCTTCCATGCACTAAAATTAAAAATTTAGATGCTAAATATGAACTTTTAACGTTACGTATCTAGTCACAAGATCTTCTATTGAATTTCATTACAACCGGTATATATTCACTCATAATATTCAATCGAGCATGCACATGCTTGGATATCTATGTTCAGTGAAAAAACTGCGATAATACATACCAAAGTGCTACATGTGGATGTCTAAAGTCGTCGCATATAATAGCGATCAAAACACTTGAAATCCATAATATTTAACAATGAACTGAAAAATCACATATATAATGGATGGATACATAAATATTAAAACTGCATCTATGCTGTATACAGTATATGCACAAGTTCATATTCAATATAACTCAACCCCCTAGTGACCCTCATATTGATAAACAATTTCGAAATTGTAAATTAAAAAGAGGAATGATAATAGGAAATAGTGATTGTTACGATATCAATCATATTCGGAATACCGCAGTCAAACCCACTCAAGTCAACAACACGAACTTATTAATGGAATGTCTGGAAAGTAATTGCTATACGCATAAAACTTGTGTCCTTAAGTTTCGCATGATCAAATATATCACAAAAAAAAATATAAATTGCAAATTACCTTATTTAGTAATTAATAACAAATAAGACAGAATTTCTAGTTAACTTCTAATCATTACAGTACACAGAACATATTTATAAAGAAGCGACACTTAACGTTGAAAAACTTCGCCTAAAATGAGCGCCACTACAGTCGAAAATTTGAACTAAACACGCAAATATCGAGTTTTTTGCGTAATGTGGCGTGGGATCAAGTCCCAGATGATGTGTACTTCAATTTTTTAATAATGTTCCTTTATGCAGTGGCGTACCGAGGCGGGTGCGAAGGGTGCGGACCGCACCGGGTGACACTCTCCCTATTGCAAAGTCACAGGTCCATCATTTTCCTACAACACTAATTGATTTTAGTTTCAATGAATGCGAATTTTGTATGGGACATAGTGTTTTAGGGACTTTCAACTACAAAATCATTAGAGCCCTGTCCACTGCATAGTTCTAATGCTGCACAGACTAGAGACTGCACAGCCACTACACTAAGGCCTCTTTCACATGCAGCGTTAGCTACCGCGCGATTTTGTAACGCGCGTTGGAGAAGGCACAGAGGTGAATAGCTGCTTTTACATGGAAACGCGCGATTTTGGCTAACGCGCGTAGCAACGCACGATTCAAAAGTTCAGCGATTTTCTAGCGTTAGCGTGCGCCTTGAAATACACGGAACCCAATTGACCTTTTCATATCACCGCGCGTTTTCACTGTAGGTTTTCATTTTTTGAAAGAGGGAACAGCGTTACAGAGAAGCCACCACGTAGGCGGTCCACCTCAAAATCGCTTTCATGTGAAAGGTTGTAACGCAGCGCTAAACGCAACGTTAATCGCTGCATGTGAAGGAGGCCTAATGGGACTATTTTTGGATATCAGCACGCTGTCATAAGCCTTTTCCAAGTCAATGAAGAATGCTTAAGCCGCAATTCCATTGAGGCAAATTTGTAGGCAACATGTAGCATGCGACATTGACGCAACTCGAGGCAACAAGAGACAAGTCTGCTTGCTGCATGCTACTTGTTGCTTGTTGTTGCCAGGTCGTATGCGCCACCTCTTGGCTTCGTTCTACATGTCGAACAGTGTCGACCTTATCCGAGGGTCTGCGGATCGGTGCAACTTGTCTTGTGCGACATGGTCAGCAACCATGGCAAACAAGTTTCGAGGTAATCATGTATTTTAACGGTCGGAATTATTTCGTCATTCTTAGCAGATGAAATGTGACGCTTCGGTCGGTATAACTTCGTCAAAATACTCGTTCCAGGGCCTGCTATGAAAACAATGTTAACGGGCCAAAGAATTTCTTTTTTTACCAGACGAATATTACGAAATGTAAAATACGCGGTAGTAAAATCAACATGAAAAGCATTGCATAAATCGAAAGTTTCCAGTTAAAATAACGAGAAATAAATGAGTCCAACACGCGTAACATCTCGGCAATATGTGCAGCAGGCCCTGGAGCGAGTATTTTGACGAAGTTATACCGACCGAAGCGCCACATTTCATCTGCTAAGAATGACGAAATAATTCCGACCGTTAAAATACATGATTTACCCACTTCCTCAGCCTCATACAACTCCATAAACTTTATATTTTCTCTGTCCGTCCATTTCCTAGTCGGTTTTCTAGTTTTTCTTTTATTAATACTACATTCACCCACCACATGTTGAATGCTGGCAGCCATTTTAACGTTGTCCAAGCTATACTTTGATCAAAGTAAGTTGGCAGCTGTCCTACTCAACTTGGGTGGGTTCTAGCTGTCCAAGTGAACTTTGATTAAGTGTACACATGGTCAAAGTTGCATCCAAGTGATGCATGAATGGGGTCGAAGTTTACTTTATCCAAGTACTTTGACAGTGTCAACCTAGCTTTAAATGAAAGATAAATTCTTCAATGGAGTGCGTCAAAAACGTTTGATAATGGGTGCCACCAAGTGGACACTCGGATAACTGATAAGGAATCCTCTAAATTCTAGGAAATAATCTCAAAATTATTGGGTAACTCGCCTCAACTTGTATACACGTTTTCTTCCGCTGAATTATCCAAGATACAGTACGTCCTCATCATCATCTCACCCTTGTCCTTGTGCAGCTGAAGCCGTTGTCTCCAACTAATTACGATAAAGAATGGAAATCCATCGCTCCAGTCTTTAAGAGTCTCAGGTCTCTGCCTCCATTACGAACCTGGATAGTCTGAGTTAGTGCATTGCTCGTCTGCTGTGACAGCTGAGTTGTGGTTACACCAGCTAAATTTTGTCCAACTGGAATGATCCTGGTGTGGAGCGTCTGCTGTCCCTGAACTGCAGCCGCATGCAGAGCAGCATTTACTGAAAGCGTACGAAAAATCACTATCTTTTTAAAAGTTACACGTGCAAATGTAAATGACGTGTTATCTTAAATACCCGTTGCTGGGGAACCTATTGACGCTTGTCCACCTTTGGTCAGCATTGTGTGAGCTAGAGCCTGGGCTCCAGCTGCTTGAGTTACAACAGCAGTCGCTCCTCCAGAGGACACTTGCTAAGCTAGATATTGAAGGGTTTGCTATGGCACTTGCTTTATTAGTTGTTGGACGGTCACAGTTGCTGGTAAGGCTTTGCGATGTTGTGCTGGCTGGACTATTTGAACAGTTCCCAACTGCTGTTGTTGCTGCTGCTGTTGCAATTTCCTTTGCTGAATTAACTGCTGTTGCAATTTCAATTGCTGAAGTTGTTGCTGCTGTTGAGGAGTAACCAATGTTGTTTTTGGAGCACCAATTGCTGCCTTCACCTTCAAAATCCCCAAAGTAAAAAGATTAGAGTGATAGACATGCAAAGTTTGCAACTTTATAATTAATCTTATTATCCGTTTACCTGTGGTAAGCTAACATTTATATTAACTCCAGCCATGCCAACTGCACTCACAGGAATAGTAACACTGTTGGGACTGGCATTTCCCAAAGAAGTCGGCGTGGTCACTGTTTTTACCAGTGTAGCAAGGGAGCCTTGACCAGCAACTGTTTGTTGTTGCAATTGATGCAACTGGGCCTGAGTAAACAACTGAGACGACAACTAAAAAGTCAAAGAGCCTTACAGTGAGACACAACATTACAATGTCCATTCCCGGCGACACTCTGAAAATTTTATTAATTTTCCTTTGGCGGCGTTCTAACTTGAGACTGGGCCGGAACTTGAACCTTGAGCGACTTGAGCGTTTGGGGGGTTAAACCCCTCCCCCCTTGGGCCTCGAATATAACGAAGAGGTATACACCCAATCGAGTCATATCCCCCCCCCTCAGAAAATCCTGGTTCATGCTATCGACAGTCATATCCCCCCTTCAGAAAATCCTGGCTACGCCACTGAGCGTAGGTGCCCGTTTACTGGCTAACAATTTTATGGTCTCAAATTTTTGGTGTAATAACGTAGTGAATGAACTATTATTGTCCTGAAGGAACAGTTGACTGGTCCTCATCGGTCGATTATTCTTTGTATGGAGATGAATTCAACGTTAATAGCCAATCAAGATGGTGCCATCGTTTAGTAAATTTTTGACTAACCCGATAAATGCCTTTGGACTTCTGTTTCTTGGGATTAGTGTCGTAGAAGATATTTCCTTCTTCTCGCGGAATGATAACGCTCTCATATCTATTCTTGCACTGTTTTGGTGCCCTATAGATACGACTGGTAGTGTTCACCACATCAGCCACCAGATCCCAATTGGGTGAATGTCCAGGAGACAATACTATTAAGTTTAACGGTAAATCCAAAAGTGTTTTCACAGCCTGAAATACAAGAACCCTCCAGGCTGTTATGGCTACCTGGCTTACTCCCCAACCTGCAAACTAATCCAGCAAACCAGCAATCCAACCAGCACCCCATTCCAACTATGCCGGGGGCAACTGTCACCCTCTCATTACGCCTCTGAGCAGCCAACTGCATATGTATACTACATGATATCGGTTGTGAGGGCCGCAACTCTAGGCTGCTAGGGCCGCCACTTTGACACCCCTGTTTTAGGGCCCTTCAACTACAACGGTTACATTTCATAACCAATGATCAAATTAGAACTAATGTGCCCCTTGCAATACAGTTGCTAGAGGTGGACAAAAAGTTACCCTTCCCAACATTGAGAGCACAATACAGTATATACCCAGATCGTCCTCTGGTGTCAGCAAAATATTGATATAGACAGGGGGAAAAGACCGACAAAACGTACTGATTGATATTAAAATAACTCTGAGATACTCATGACATATTGATTGGTTGACTAAGAATGACTCAGGACACCATTTCAATCGGTAGCCTACAAAAGTGAGTGTAATCGATAGAAAGTGCTGGTATTTCTGTCGCATACTGGATCACATCTTCCATATCACTCTGGGTAATTTTAAATTTCACAATGGCTTATCTTTTAAGAAAAGTTATTTTCACAGTATTGAGTATTGGAGTACCCAAAATACTCTCCTCTGTGGCACAATAGGTTTCGTTTCGTTTAATTTGTATTGTAAGGCCATTCAACTAAAATGATCATTAGAGCCCCCTAGGTCCATAAGGTCTCTGAGGTCCGTCAGGTCTTGGCAGCGAGCCCCGACTTGTCCCAGGTCGGGGCGAGGTCCGGGGCCCCTGCCCCACGCACAATGGCCTACCAGCAGGGGGAAAGGGGCGGCCCCGGACTTGATTTGTACTCTGTCAGGCAGGCAACTGGACACCCCGCGCCTCCGGGCACGGTTTTAACGTTTTGTAAACGTTGGCGGTTTTTGACAAAACACGTCATGACGATTCAGATCCATCTAATATAGGGTTGCCATACGTCCCGGTTTTGAGGTCTGTGTCCCGGTCCGACAGTCATTTGTCCCGGTCGATTTAAAATTTTCGCATGTTAAACAACTATTTTTGATAATATCATTGCATTCAGTACTGCGCATTGTATATACAGTACATGCCTAGAGATTTGGTACAAATTCGTCCATGAAAGTACATCACATTTTGCCAGTGAAACTGACTGTTCGGGAATGATCCACCATTGATCCCTGGGGCGGATCCAGACGAGGGGCAATGCAGCAATTGCTCCCCCCTCACTGCCTGAAAGGGGCGCAACTGATGAAACATTTTTGCATTGCTATCTCCATTTCTATACTGCCAGTCCAACAGTTGCAGTCCAATCTGTAGTTGGCTAAACCACTGAAGATAGGTCATTGTCAAAGGGCCACGAGTGGACCTTTTTGTAATTGCTAGCTAGATGTATACTCAGGGATTATGAATATGAATATGAATATATAATCCTTTGTGACGGAAACCTTGCTAGGGAGACTTTTCATGCTAGACCACTTTGCCTAGATCTCCACCAGCACCCAAGCAACACCTTTGCCTTCCGCACCCATTCCAGCCGCTCCACCCCAGACCCCACCACCCCAGAACCTCTTCCAGGGTGGGGGTGCCCCAACCCCTCCTGCAGTGATCCAGCGCTGGACAAGCCAGTATCACATGCCTAACATCCTCCTCTTCGTCCCCACATAATCCACAGCCCTCATCTCCACCTGTGATCTTTGCCATCCTCTGTTTCGTCTCCAGTGACCCAGCTCTTGCCCGAAACAGAAGTGAGCTCTCCCACGTGTTGTCATAAATTACCTCCCTCTCTATGTTAGGCTTGTTCCCATACACCCTCAACGATTTCTTTGCCGTCCTTCCCTCCATCCCCTGTCGCCACTGCTCCAACCCCCACTCCTTAACTTTGTCCTGCACAAGTCTTTGAAGTGTTATTGCCCCCTCCATGCCCTCCGTGGGGGGGGGCAGTGATATGCCTATCTTCTTTGATATTCTGTTTACCCTCCTCTCCCAGTTAGTAGAAACCTTCATGTCGTTTACCCATGTATTTACCTGCCATACTGGATTTTCCTTTTGAAGCCCCCATATCCTGCACAGGTACACCAACTTACTAACCATTTCTCTCTGTTCAAATGTAGCCCATCCCATATCCCCCTTATTGCTTCCACTGCTGTAAACCTATTTCCCCCTAATGCCATCCTACCTAACCTTCTTTGGGCTACTTCCATACAGTCCATTACCTTTTTACTAATGCACAGAACCTCGTTTCCATATGTTAGCCCTGGCACTGCTACCGCTTTCCATAAGCCCCTAACCATTTCATACCTGGAGAATGAATCAAATGCCAGTTTCCTTATTAATCCTTCTCTGTTTTTTAGCTTACAAATGATGTTCTCCTCCATTGCTTTTAAGTATCCCCTATCATTTGTGAGTTTAACCCCCAAGTATGTAACCTCTGACACTACATCTATCTCCCTCTTCCCCAGCTTGATTGGCATCTTATTACTTATTACTATGAATATTTAAAAATATTTGGGGCGCACATTTTTTGAAGTTCTACCCCCCACCCAGATCCGCCACTGATTGGTCCTAACGTTTTTTGGGTCCTCTAAAATATTTTATATTTCAATGCGTTAGTGAAAGGATTATGGAATTTTTTAATAAAGCTATGAATGTTTATAATATGAATTCTTGCCATTTTGTTGAAAAACTATTTTTAAGGGGGGATGTCCCGGTCGGTGGTCCGACAATTATGGCAACCCTAATCTAATAACATGCAATATGATTTGATAATGACCGCAGCGCCACCACAGTCGAGAATGCGAATTACAAATAAGGAATCAAGTGCTACCGTTGACGTGACCCCCACTGGTATCGGCCACGTTGTGCGATCTACGCGGAGCAGATTTCATCTATTTTTTTTCTCATAACTTGAAATGGCAGTTAGTCTTGGTTTTGTAATCTCGAAATTTTATGATGATTATACAAATAGTACGCCGAAGCGATTAAAAATCGTCGATGCTTATTTGTTTTACATTATTCTCACGGGCATCATACAATTTGTATATTGTATGCTAGTTGGAACGTTTCCATTCAACTCATTTCTTTCTGGCTTTATATCTTCAGTCGGTTCATTTATTCTAGCAGGTCAGTTTAAACATGAACTTCAATAAGTTTGTTAGTATATTAATAATTTTGTGCTCTCATACAGTTTGCTTGCGTCTCCAAGTCAATCCCCAAAATAAGGATGAATTTGTTGGCATCAGCCCAGAGAGAGGCTTTGCTGATTTCATTTTTGCACATATCATTCTTCATCTGGTTGTAATGAACTTCATTGGATAGTAAAGTAAGAATACGTAAATATTTTATTAATTTCTCAAAATTACAACTTGTGACAAATTGTGTCACATTTTGCAGTATCTTTAAAATAAAGCATGTACTGAAACAATGTATTAAATAGCAATATCAATATGTGGCACAGCAGCCTGTACTCTAGCAAATTATTATTTACTTTTATTTTCAGATGCACCATATTCGTAAACATGGATAATAATTGAGCATTAAAATCACTTCGCTTATGTCTTTGAACTTTGAGTAATTCATAATAAACTTACGTTAAATAAAAGTTGTTTTATGACACCTTTTGATATTTAAACTGTTTATTAAACAACTTTAAAACCGCTTTAAAAATTTTTCAAAATTATTGGGCATTTTGAAAACTCAGTGCCGCATATTAGTAATGATTTATCGGCGCCGATTTATCTATATAATTACATTTCATCTCAGGGTCATTTTAAGAAAATCAGCAATTAATACATAGTAAACACCCAATTGTATTAACTCGAATATAGTACACAAAATTTGATGAAATCAAGATCATGTTATGGATATATCCATATGATATGAATACAAAAATAAACTTTAGATTTTTATCAAAACATGCAAGTTGATGACCGACAATAATTATACTATCACAAGTTAAGCATCACGACATTAGTAACAAACACCAATGCTGACAACAATATTCTATAGGTTATGGCATTAATAGATCTTTTTCATTCAATATTTCTCCATATAAAAATAATCTCACATCTTTTCACAATGTTGTTTAAACCTCTTTTGTGCTGCTTCATATGCTAAAGAGCGTCGATTTTCAATAGAAGAAGAGTCATCATTATGTCGTGAGGTAGAAGGAATTGGTTCCGTGTTATCCACTTGCGATTTTGAAAGATTCGCATTTTTAGACAGGTAACGCCTGGAATTTGTAGTAACAAATGTTCACAAGAAATTTATCGACACAAAACTGCATATCGTTACCCTTCATTAAAAAGCACGTAAGTTCAAAAAAGCAAATTTTTCAGGAGAGAAGAAAAACTGCTTATAACTGATACCTGTTACCAGTAGGTAGGGATAATAAAAATTGCCCTGCAGAGGGGCTGAGGTTGCTGACAGACAAGGCCTGTCAATTAATATTCCTCAGATTGTTTCACTAAGATTTCTTAATGATACCTAACGTTAGGAGTGGATGTCTTAAACCATTGGTGCCCACGAGTACCATAGCTGGGGAGCAAATTATAAGTGGTGGAGTTAGCAGTAATAAAAATCTAAAACTTCTCTATTCACAATGCGTCATACTACATCCGATTACATCAAGTTGGGAATGACAGAATTTTTTAAATGGAGGGGGATAAGATAAGACAGGTCTGGGGCCTGACAGAGCTACAAATAGCCAAGTGAGATAAAACCCACCTCTTTGCTTGCCGGAATAGATTTTCTTTTCTGTTTGCCAACATTCTCTCTCGCTCTCGTGGTGATTTTGAAAATCTACTGCCAGTGTGATTTACTAGTTGGAGTTCATCAGATCTGTATAAAAATATCACTATTAAAGAACGATATATATATATATATATAATTTTAATCAGATACTAAAATTTGAAAGCCTACATTTCAGATTCATCGTCTGAAAAATCTGGAGCTGCTTGATAATTAGATTCATCACTATCAGATGTGTTACTGCTTAATTTACGAGCAACGCTGTCATTACTGCTGTTATCCTCTATAGTGCCGTTAGCAGTGTTGCCTAATGAATCGCCCTAAAAATTAAAAATGTTATTGACAATAATCATCAATGACTAAAATGAATTCAATTGAATTCAAACTCACCAAAGCCCCAGCATCAAATGAATCATTTGGTACATTTCCTTGCATCTGAAACTACATAAAGCTTATTAAATAAGATTAAATGATTGGCGAGCATTGAGGCATTGATAATATATGGCCCCCTCTGATCCCAACAGTCTCGCTGCTACTTTCTTTGGGGAAATTCCTCAACATCAAGCATATGCAACAACTACCCAGTGTCATCATCGCACATCAGGTATTCTCTTTTTCAAAATAAGTGTCAACTTATTTAAAATAAGTCAGACTTTAAATATAATACAGGCTATAATAAATGGAAAAACGCTTCTTAATTATACTAGTAATCGGGAGTCGTAAAGTAAGTGCATATGAACGAAGTTTTAAAATTATACATTTATCTAACAGGCCACCGTTATTTTTTAACAAACAGTCTTCAATGTCTTGAGAAATAGTGAATATGCATTGTACTTACAGGCGGTGGTATTAGACGTTCTTCTAGAATGTTCTCAATTGTGAGCTCAACAGATCTGGTTGCTCTTAAATCGTCCAATATATGACTCAAAGGCATATATGGGAACATTTGCTGCACTTGCCGAGCCTTAAATAAATTATACAATGTTATCAATTCAATTAATTAATTATGATGTCTTTCAAGAACTTACCATGTTATCTAACTGAGATGTTCTCATTTGTCTTGGTCTATCTAACAGCAATTGGGTGTGAGTCACTTCGACTGAGAAACTTGGGAACCAACTGACATAACGAGACGCTATAAAAACAACAAAGGAAAAGTGTGGCAAAAAAAAAAACTGAGACACAGCTACGTATAGAAATGTATACCATCAAAATGAAAAAAGTGATTGGTAGTAGCTCTGTTTTGTTGGCCATCTGCAATGGGCGTAGGCCTTGTTAAAGCTCCAGGAAGTCCATTACTTGCAGGTAAACGTTGACCATCGCTTACATCTGCTATTTGATTACTTGACGTAGATAAAGATTTTCGGCATGTAGGACAAGATGCATCTTGCTCCAACCAAGATCTCAAGCATGAACTAATATATCATGTGAAAATTATCACAAAACCTATAACACGATGCCAGAGTCACAAGCATCTCTCACCGATAACTATCAACCACAAGACCTACAGTCTACGTACTTATGAAAAAAGTGTCCGCATGGTAACTTTCTTGCTGACTCCATTTTATCCCAGCATATTGCACAATCATCAGAATTTGCTGCCAACTCCTCAGCTGTTGCCATGGCAAAACTGAAATTTTAAACACATTAATATATTTTAATACACACACATAAAACAATATACGACCTACTTGTTTTCCACGTGTCTCACAACGCGAAGATAATTTTTGTGCTTTTTAAACTGACGCTGAATGTCATAAAACATACAACGAATTTGCATTGCAATCACCAAGCTCGCCATGCTCAAGAATATATTACTCCAGATCTAACAAATAAAAAACATATGAAGTGACTATTATTTGGACTAATCTTTGGTACTGTACGTTGGCGTCTCCTGTTATTAATAAATGCAAGTATTATTTAAACAGTCTAAGACTTTTCCTTCTCTCCAAGTAAACCAGTATTCACTAATTGGGTTAAACAGTTTGATCATCCCATGTGACAAACAACCTAATTAACTGAATGAGGGAAATCAAGGTGGAATGACAAACTATTTATTTGTGGTCAATTTTTAAGGCAGTAAATTCTATTTTTAACACCAACTGTAACTACTGCTATTTGGACAAGCTAGTCGTCTAGAATAGGGAACAGGAACAGTATGCTCCGAGTATCATCTAAATCAAATTTAATGTTAATCACTTGCTAATTCAAAGAACGACTATCGTATCCTTGCCAAAATTTCAGAGGTAATAATACTATGATAGAGAGAGCCTAGTAGGCGTGAGCTCTTCATTACAGCCAAAAAATTGACCTTAAGTAATAACTCGCTAAGTAAATAATAACTGAAGTTTGAAAGTTGACAATGACCCACCTGGGTTTTCTATGCACATTAGGGCAGATTATTCACATATTTTGATAAATAATGATAATGATTATTAAAATTTCAAATTAAAGTAAGTCATACAAGCATATGAACATGATGGACAAGATCAACAAATACTGCTGCCAGCTCGAAAATCAACTGCGTGTAATAAACATATGTAGCACGATTTTCCCATACTCCTTCCTGGCGCATATCCCAGAGATGAATGGCATACCTAAAACAAAATGTTTATGTTGACTATCAAAATTCACGCAACGGATTTTATTCCATCAAATTGAATATGTTGTTAATTTACCTGATAATAACGAGGAGTGTGCGTAAATTTACTAAAACACACTAATAAAAAGCAAAGCGACTCGATAAGAACGTTTGAAAGGTTTCTAATAATTCATTTTTGGACAAAAAAGGCTATCATACCTCAGCAGCCATGAATGCAAATGTGTTTAAACCTGCATGCAACCCTATAACGATGCAAACAACAAACAAAAAAACGGATGTTGCCATAATCCCACTCAATAACGACAGAAGTCTAATATGAGTCCATTTTGGAGTCGTAGGAGATGACGATAACTGTAAATAACACACACTTCAAGTTTAACGTTATTTATAAGAGCAAAGTTACCATATTTAATTCGCATGAGATAAAATTCGCATACATATTCAAACCTGTCTTTACACAGTTGAGCAAGGAAATGTAGAAATCCCAACACAGAAAACCAGCTACACCACAAAACCACTTCGTCCATGAACTGCACATTAATGACCCCAAATACGAAAATAAACTTGTAGAAGACAAAATTCCAGAATTTGTCTCTAATGTGCTGTAAGGATTATAATAACATTTTATACAACGCAGCCACACATAAAATGAAAAAAAACGTGCTCACCTGTTGTTCACTAACTCTTAATTCTCCAAACACCAGTTTCTGAATTAATTTTCCAAACAGAATAAGGCAACAATAAGCCATATTGATTAAGGTCTGAAAGGAACAATTTAATTCATCTAATGATCTTATTCTTCCAGTGACTGTGATACTTAGAATGAAAATTTAAAACTAAAATACTTATATCAAAGCATATGTACAGACCCAAATACACAGCGGTTCCTCTATCATGTAGTACAACACATTTGTAAATGAAATGCCACCTGTAGTATTAACATTATTTGAAGTATAATTCGTGGAATCTAATAAGGCAGCCGATTCAACACTTGAATCATGTACTAGAGTATCATTTGATCCCCAACCAGGTTGGGATGTAACCTGAATGGCGTAGTATACTGAACAGATGAGAGGTACTAAACTAAAGGCAGTATAAGCCTGCAGACTGGGAAGGGGTAATCTATCCAAAAATAAAACAGGCATTACTATTAACCTACAAAACACGCATAATAAAACCTTTTTGTACTCAGCACGTTGACTTATAACTCTTTCGAACTCTTGTGAGTTATGTCACTGTAATTTTAACTCATTCGAGTGCCTCGGGCATTCTTGATCACTTTCGTATCAACCAACTACACGTAACCAATATGCAAGTATTACTACGTAGCTTTACAGGGCCACTTTTGATATCCGTACTAGATTCCGTAGATTTAGAGTAGTGTTGATTTGAAAAATAAGGTGTAAAATGGAGAATATTTAATGCACAATGTGATATATTTGAAGGATTTAAAAGCATCATTAATTTAGCATGCCGTTTAATTATTCATAAAATAGGCCCATAAAATATACCTCTACAACCCTGCTTACTACAGTATGATCTTTGTAGTTCTCTGTTGAAGATCTTCGTAATCGTTTTTATATTTAGGAATGGTGAAGCGGTTTCCCAGATCAGAATGACACAAGCTGAGTTCAGTAATTATTTTTCAGTGGATGATATTTTAGCTACCCAAACCCGTTTGCCCTGCAAATTTGAAGTACAAGTAATGCGACTTGGTAAAATTTCTGCTTTCAGTTTTCTGTTAAATGTTGAACTGAATGATATGCACAATATTTTTATGTGATTATCTAATTTTTACATAGGCTATTTGGATCCGTCATCTGGCAATGAGCACATTAGTCTTGGAACTAAACAGGAATTGCCTTTTTGGTTAGCCCGCAGTCTGTTTAACAGAAGTCGCAAAATTATTAGTGTGGACATGCCAGGAGATTATAAGCAAGGCTACCGTGATATATTGAGTGCTGACGCAAACATTGTTGACCTGCATAAACATGGTCCTTTCTTTTATGAGTTTGGACTTCATCTCTTGGAACTCCCACATCCAGAAGTCCGAGATGTTGGACAAATAATGATTGAGGTTTGTATGTGCTCGTTTATCTTATATCCTGTATAAATCGATCGCCATCATATTTATTTTCAGACATTTAAGAATCGATTTCGTATGATTATGGATTCATCTCAGAATGCTTATAACGAAAATCCTTCGCACTTCACGGCACGTTTAGATGAACTAGAACGCAGACTCTTTCGATCTGGCCAGAAGTGTCTTATGGCTTTTCAAAGGTGGCAAACATGTCAAGCTGACAAAATAACTGCTTCCAGTATAGTTTTAAAACATAGAAAACGGAAAAGACGTGATGATGATGAGTAGCATGTATATTAAAATTGCAATCCCATGCTATTGTAATATAACGACAAGATTTCCATATAGGATTTTAAGCGTTTTTTATTTTGTAACTTTCTTCAAGAGTAAAAGAAGGGATGCCTTCAGTTTGTCATGTACTTGTGGGACGTTTTCATCATAATCTTACCCTTATCCCGCCTGTGGCAGGGTCGGGTCTGAGGGTTCTAGCTCTCCACTCCCGTCTGTCTCCATCAGGTCCACCCCACACACTGCCATGTCCTTATTGACAACCTATTCCCACGTCTGCTTCGGTCTCCCCCTACCCCGGGTGCTACCAATCACCTGCATTCCTGGCAAGGACCTAACGAGCTCCTCCTCCCCTCTTCTCATGACGTATCCATACCACCTCAGCCTATTCTCCCTCATTTTTTTCGGCGATGTCCACCACCCTCAGGCTCCCTCTGATATACGCATTCCTAATTCTATCAGCTCTCGACACGCCACTCTTGTACCGCAGCATTCACTTGTGGGACGTTTTATTTATTCAAAAAAAGGCCACCTCCGTTTTTCGGATATTGGTTGTTTGCCGGGAAATAAACTTTTCACCAATGTCATATTCAGAGCACGATTAAAATTTTTGAGATGTACCGTGTGTTTTCCTAGAGGGATTCACAAAGAAATCCATGTCATTCCACTCTATCTGGAGAAACTTACCATCAAATTTTCTAATTTGTTTGTATGTAATGAAGTTGTTTAAATGCATTTTTGATTTCAACATTTCTGAAACCAGTGAGGTAGTACTGTGTTTTACTCATTCATCGCCAGTTTGCAATTGTCATGGAGGAAGTGTTAGGTAGTAGGTTTCTGCCTCCTTACCTCAAGTAACCTATAAGTAACCAGCAGTAACCTCAAGTAACCAGCAGCAAAAAATTGGGTCGGGACTTAAGGTCTCAAGGGACTGCTGTTGCTATCAGTCTGCTGTAAGCTTCAACCCTCTCGCTACCTTTTGCTCTTGACATGTAGAAGTGTGATATTCAATTGTTCAGAGCTTAGGTCTGTTTATTGTATCATTCTTTGCTGGCTTTGGAATATTTTCTATCCTTTTTTGAGTTTGAGCGATTGTTAAACCAATCACAAACTAAGAACTTCAGGAAATAGAAATCTATTTTAGCAATGTATTCCAGATAGTTTGAATTGGTTTTGGCTGAAGTTCTCGAAATCGGAACAAGTAATGACACCCACGTTTATTACATCTACCGGTGGATATATCCCCCTTATCAGAAAGGGAGAAAATTAACGTTCAGCTGGGAGGAAGATACCGGTATACAATAAACTGTATGTATGCAAGCGTGCTCTATCAGCTGACGTGGAAAGCAGCACAAACAATACAGTATAACGATGCAGAAGCTAATTAATGCATTATGTGCCACTATGGTGGCATATTGCACGACTGTAATACATCATTACAACAACTTAGTTAAATCGTTGAACTGATAGTTCGCAGCTCCGTGAAAGTATTTGTGGTACGTACTTTTTTGCTGTTCCTTCTAGCTAGCGGGCGACCACGTGGGCTGTTAATGAGTCATTCAGTGCATTCTGCGCGTTTTCATCATCCGGGAGTTTATATCACCAACTTTAAGATGGCGCCTGTTGGTGAGAAGGCAGTAGCAACTGATAAAAGTAAAGAAGAGGAAGATGATCAACAAATATGGTAAGCCACCGATTTTAACTGTATTTTAGCATTTTGTTTGGTGTCTGAAAGCCTTTATGATGACACCCACCAAAGACAAAGCGATGTGTTATTATATGTTAGTATGAAAAATGTCACATCTGTGATATGTACGTCCTATAAATCTCTTAATTATTACCGTCAAAGTAAAATTAATTCTACCTGTTAGAATAATTATTCAATTAAGGAATCAGTTTTATACGCTAGCAGTTCAGTCAACCAAGTATTTATTGTGACAACGGCCTACATAACTCCATTTCTGGAAATTCATTGGGCTTGCCTATTGGTTCCATCAGAAATGTCTAATGAAGTGACATTTGAAGGAAATCTATTACAATTATGTCAGTGTTTATAAATATCCAGACATCCTTACGTGATGTAAATGAACCTACTACGATGATAGTCATAATCTCTCTCCGGTTATTAAAATTGCCTACCTTGTGGTGGTGAGCCCACCCTTTTTAGATGTTAGCTCTGACAACACGCACCTCGCCCTGTAATTTTTTAACCAGCAGCAAGACTGTAACTCGTTTCCGGAGTACTGCTGTTCAGATTCAGTAAATTTGAAAAATGCTTTAAATGTGCTCGAATTTAATCCAAAGTATTAAGAACACGTTGACAATACCTGTTAATTTCACCGGTTATTTTCATTACTCTATATCCCCGGTGATATCTATCACGATATACTCCAGAGCATTTCTAAAATTTCACTTTTGCTAAATTAGTTAATAGTAGTTTACAACTTAGTTTATTTTTGAATACTCTTTGTATAGGTCTGCTATTTTAAAAGAAGTTCAAACCAGCTCCAATAAAAAATTGTCCTCTAAAAAATCTCTTCTTGTTTTAGGTACGTACTTGATTAACGAAATGTATATCAGCCTTTAGCATAAATTGTAATGTTTGCGTTCTCTGGATTCGATGTATTTTCGTTATTCTAGGAGAAAATGAATCCGGCAAGACCACTCTAATAGCTAAACTGAAAAATGCGGGTGATCCAAAGAAAGGTTCAGGAATGGAATACTTTTTCATTGACGTCAGAGATGAATATCGAGAAGGTTTAATACAATTTATAATTTTCATAATGTTAGCTTATGCTTGTCTTACACTTTTTATAATTGTTTTTAATCTAGATCACACCAGGCTTGGAGTTTATGTTTTAGATGGTGAACCGTCATATTCCCATCTGTTAAAGTTTGCATTATCTGAAAAAAATTATGATAATGTCACAGTTATGTTGTGTGTATCAATGACTCAGCCATGGCAGATTATGGATTCACTGAATAGTTGGTCAACAATTCTTCGAAAGCACTGTGAAAGTTTAAAATTACCTGTGGATCAAAGAAAAGAATGGGAGCAGAAAGGTTATAGAAACTATGAGTGGAAAATTAAATATAGTACTGTTATAATATTGCTAGCTGCAAATATATATTGCAAATTTGTAAATTGATGTGCCATTTGATAATAATTTCAGTGGTGAAGAGATGGCAGGATTACATTGAACCTGGAGATGAGTTAGAAGCTGCTGCAAATGTTCAGTTGAGGCGCTCTGGTGCAGTTTCAGGGAGTAACATAGAAGAGGAAATGCCTTCATTACCATTGCCTGAAGATGTGCTAACTGTGAACTTAGGAATAGATATAATTGTAGTTGTAACAAAGGTATGAAAGTTTCCTCTTGATTTCATAACTAATTTGAATAGGTGGCCGCTTGGCCACCATTGGGTACCACTGGGTACCACTATTACCCAAAAATCGTCGCATTCGCGTAGTGTCTGTGCACTCTTTGCATTAAACTGCGCAGTGGACGGGGCCTAATGACCTTGTAGTTAAATGGTCCTAAAACACCAACAAAACAAATACTATATTGCTGTTAATCACTGTAATTAAAACTACGACAGACAGAACAGAAAATTTAAAAATAATTGGCAGCAGCTTCACATATCATGCACACACTAAATTATTAATTTCACGTAAGAGGCATGGGTCTGTCATTTTGTAGTCATCTTAAGCAAGTTTACTATATTTCATGTGGATGACCCTTGCTATGAGGTTTACTATTAGGTCCACCGGGTTAATGGTGGCAGGCTGGTTATTTATTTTTTTTTTTTCCTTTTGATTTTTTTGTATATAAGCTGTGCGATTTGCCCACGTGTTTCATTTTAAATCTTTTTTTTTGCAGACCGATTTTATGTCAAATCTTGAAAAAGAACATGATTATAAAGAGGAACATTTCGACTTCATTCAGCATTCTGTTAGAACATTTTGTCTACAATGTATCCCTTTTCAATGTTTAACTTTGTGACGAGAGTCTTCCACCTACTTTATTTTCTTAATCCTATTTCTGAAGATGGAGCAGCTTTATTTTATACTTCTGTTAAAGAAGATAAAAATTGTGATCTTCTATACAAATATCTAGTCCATAGGATATATGGTTTCCCATTTCATACACCAGCGTTGGTTGTCGAAAAGGATGCAGTCTTTGTGTATGTTGTAAGGATTCACATATTCTTAAATTAAAAATAGACCATTGGTAGGCGTATTTGATGCCACCTACCCTATCTAAATGTGCTTCTGAAGGGTAAGGTGATCTGCCGACATTTTATTTTGATGCCTCAATTTTTACTTTCATTAAGTGTGTTTTAATAATCATTTTAAAAGTCGCTAAAACAAACAGAATTAAGGTTGATTTGTTTTATGTTGCTATACAAAGATGTTGTTTCTCAACATAACTCTTAGCTTTTTTGCTTTAGTTCTATTCCGTTAACCAGTTATTTACGTGCCTTTATTTTGTAGACCTTCAGGATGGGATAATAATAAGAAAATTGGCATTTTACACGACAATATGACGACTATGAGGCCAGACGATCCATATTTTGATGTCATAGTTAAACCTTCTTTACGTCGGGTAATATTATTCATTAACTTCTGTAAATTTTAATCTCTGATTGCTTCATCAGTTTTATCACTTATTTAAAATGAACAGTTTATTCAGCGTGATGTGGAAGTTCAAGCAGAAGATGAACAAATGTTTTTGGCCAAGCAGCAGAGCCTTATTAACCAGCAGTCACCTGCTCAAGGTACACAACGACAAGTTGGAGAGGTATGTATGTTGCTATTATAAAATGCCTATTGAATGATTGCATTTTAGCGTTGTATTTTTCAAATTTTTGTGTTATATGCTTTTTAGGATTCCCCAATCCGATCCCCTGGAGTTCAAAAAACTCCTGACAGGCGGCTCTCTGGGTCACCAAGCGCACAGCCCAATGCTATTGGAACGCCAAAGAAGGTATTGAGTTGAATAGTGTAGTCTGTTGCTTTTCGACTCCAGTTGGTAATGTTAAGTTTTGAATATTTTTAGATTGATGGCACAAAAGGAGCAGTTGGTACCAGTGAAGGTGTCTTGGCCAATTTTTTTAATAGCTTACTTAGTAAAAAAACAGGTAGCCCTTCGCCTACTACTTTAAAGATGTCTGGTAAGTATACTTTAAAACGTGGCAAGAAGAGTTATGGTTTTATACTGTAAGCTTGAACCTCACTTTTTTAGATAAAGGGACTGTACGTAGTGACGCTGCAGCAGAACTGGATCGAATGACTAGGATGAAAAAACCTGGCCAAAATTCTTCTCCTAATTCTTCCCCGTCTTCATAGTAATCTGTTCATCTCTAAGTGTATGCAAAGATGAACCCACTACTATCAATGCGTCTTCAAAAAATACTTGGGGATAGGTCCATGAGCAGTTATGGAAAGCAGCTGTTTAGTTTCCATTCGTTATTTTCTGAAAATATCCACTAATGAGGTAGAGTATTGCAGGTTTTTTACTCCTATGAGGCAAACATTTCTCATTTTCTCGTTAGGAAAAACTATTACATTTGTTTGTATTTCTTTTTATTCCTAATAAGTAAACTATGTACCGATTCCCTTTGTCTTAAATAATTGCCTCTCATTGGGGAAAACGGGAAGTCTGCTTTAACTCTTTTCGATATCATATGCTATGGTGGTCAAGGATTTTTAAATAAGTTTTTATGTTATTTCAAGCATTATGCCAATCTGATTTTAGCCATATACTTGGAATTCGTAGCACTTGAATGACTGACAGAGATTAGAACATTTGGTATTGTAATTCATAAACATGTATCCACTACAGTGTTTTAGTTCGGGTCGGCTTTCGAGGAATTGACCCTTTTGAATAATGTGTAATTTCTTGACAGATAAAATTTTGGGCTTCTGATAAGACGTTAGCAATTTTTTAAAAATATGGAACTCAACACATTACATTTTTCACGTTGCTGTACGTCTAGATACCACTTATCCCCTTAAAATTGAATTTTATAGATTCTCTGAAGGTATGCACAATACTAATTAAAAATTCATGAGTGATAATTGTTTGTTACTAAAGGTGTAATCATCTAGAAACTGTTAAAATGTTGTTAAAAAGCGATTTTTGGAATGGGCGTGGGGCGTGCTTGTAAATGACTTGTAATGGTAATTGTAATTTATTCATTTGTCTGTTTGTAACCTTTGAGTAAATATTTATCTACTGTAAATTTTTCTTTACGTAATTTATAAGCGGAATAATAATAACATGATGAGGTTCATCGTAGGAACAAAATAATGAAGTAACATTTCATAATAGAATCACAAGTGTATTCCCTAGTGATATAAATATTAGATTTAATTCTGCTTAATTTTGAAGATGAGTAAATCGAAAAGCGTCCACCAACCACTAAATACTCAGTGTTAAATCAGACTAAACGTATTTGTCTTTGGCGTTGATATAATCTATTTAATTGGGAGTATAGATTTACGTTTGTATTAAAAATTTGCAATACAAAAATATTTGGAATGAATTTTGTTTTCATAACTTATATTGAAACCCATTAATTCAAAAAGAGTCTTTAAATCCACATTACATATGATTGTTTCTAATATTAAGACTACTTCTAAGCTTTATTATTAAGTGCAAAATGTGGACGTTGGCTTTCTATGAATAAAAAATCCTAGGCTAGTTTGGAAGTTTATATAGGATTGTGATACAGACAAGATGTCCTTAACTGGATCTCACTGCAAAATGCAAACTTGTAACATTGTTCAACCCCCAAAACGCTATACTTAATATTACTTTTTTGCTTATACAGTACAATATAACTAGTTTGATAAATTATTGGGACGATGTGTCTTTGAAAAATAAACTCAACATATGAAGACCAATGGAGATATTGTGAGCTTACTTGTATACGTATCATATATTAAGATTGCATTTGTAATTCCTACCTAACAGGCAAGAATGTCTTGCTCCAATTATGCCATACTCAAAGGCCTTTCTGCCCAAGAAGTGTTTGATACTGTTCGAAATTGAAAATGTTAAGATGAGAATTTATTGGTAGTTTGTAACATAAGAAAAGGCATTTTTATAGAGAAATAAAATAGTAGTGCAGCCAATACCAGTCTTGTATTGGACTTTTAGCATTTAATTATAAGGTTTGAAATGTTTTTCGGACAATGTGTGGTGTCTTATTAGTTTTCACCTACCAGGTGGGAATAAACAGGCGGACAGTTAACAACTGGCGGTTAAATAATATCCTGATACTTTTCCTAATGCGATAAATGTTATCGTATTTACTGTATTTATCGTTGGTACAGTACTTGCCAAAATCAGAAAACTATTTCACAGTGCATCATTGATTTGAGCATTTCACTTTTCGTCTTACAGGGAACGTTAACAGTGCGGCCATGTCCATGGGTCAACTGTGTTGCTTGACCTCAACAGAAAACTAAGCCCTAATTCAACTAAACGAACTAGTGGTAGGTGGTATTAGGACTCATAATAATAATACCACTGTTACGACAGAGTCGGGCCTGCGAGTCTTGGCCCTGTATTCCCTCCTATTCCAAAATACTGTAGATGCATCTCACATAATGCCATGTCGTTGCCTCTACCTCCTCTGCTACCTATAAGTTGCATCCTTGTGATTGACCTAACTAGTTTTTCCTCATTATTATATGCCCTTACCACTTCAGTCTATTCTCATTTTTTTCTGTGATGTCTCCCACTTCTATCCGTATCTCCACACATGTATCCATGTCGATTTTTCGGTACTCGGGCGGAGGCCCTGCAATCAGAGAGGCCCCGAAACTTTATTTTTTGAAAAAAATTTTCTTCCAGTATACGTTTTTCCCGACAACCAGTAAAACTTCCAGTCGGCCTTACATGTACAGTATATCTGTATTTAAGGTATACTATATAATGTGTAAACGTTTTTCCAGAAATTAAAAGCAATTTTCAATTTTTGATTCGCAAAATGTAGCCCAAAGTAGAAATCGGCCACAAGTTCTTTGAGTGGATTGAGGTAGAGGCGTATATCTCACAGCATTAGCCTTTTTATAAGACTGCTGCTGCTAGGATGTAATGGACCATTGGCTGGAAGTGTGTCCCCAGCTGAGTATAAAGGAAGAAAGGATCATCCATATAAATTGAAAGAGGTTAGGGCACAGACAGACTCATACTACTGGTCATTTTTGCCAAGAGTCATTCGACAATGGAATAGCCTTGGTGAGGATAGGGTGGAGGGCTTCATCCAAGGAAATTCAACAATAGCTGGTATTGTATTAGGGGAGACTCCTGAATTATAGCTTAGGGTTTTAGGAGTATTTTGTTATCATAAGTAGGATTGAGAGTTAGTCTCTCCACTGCCATATTGGCCAAAAAGGCTGCTTGCAGTGTATAATATTAGAATTAGAATAATGAATGAACTGTTGTTCGTGTACCGACCAGAGGAAGGCGAAAGTTACAAAGTTACAATTATATTATATAATCAGTGGCGTAGCTAGGGGGTGAGAGGGGTGCAACCGCAACGGGTGACACCACAATGAAAAATTGAAAATTTTACAGAGCAGACAGAGCTCGGCCTAGTAGGGCTTCTTTACTGGGTTCTATCTCATCAACAGGGCTCAGGGGGCACTAGGTGTATAATTCATACCCGTGCAGTAGGGAGTGGTGACACCATGAGCGCTGTGGAGAGGTGGCATCATGAATTTACTGCACATGGTAACACCAACCCTAGTGATGCCACTGCATATAATTAAATTTCAATAAACAGAAATTTTAACATAATATGGTAATGGTAATAACACTTTTGAAGTGGTGGTTTTCTAAGTGTATTTTAAAGAATTACTTCCCTATTAATCCACTTATATAATTAAGAGGTGGTTATATAAGAAAAACAAAGACAACAGAGTACATTGGAACCCCCTCCATGTGAGTCTCTTCCGTCGGATGGCATATAGTGTCTACCGTATACTTAATTTCCTTTAAAAGAAAAATACCGGCATGGAAAAACAAAGGTCAACAGGGCTTTGGGGGGGGGGGGGCTAGGTGTACACCTGGGTGTTGTACCCAGGGCCGGCGTGATGGGTGTGCGAACAGTGCGACGGCACAGGGCCCCGCGCATTCGGATTAATGAATCTATTGATCGAAGGGCCCCGCTTCATGTTTTCCCGGGGCCCCGCAAAATATAGCGCCGGCCCTGGTCGTACGCAGGCGGAAGAAGGGGTGACACCATGGGTTCACCGCACCGGGTAACGCCACTGAAACCACTGAAATCCCGTTGCAGTTCCGTCTAGCAGACAGGGAAGTGAATTATGGTTAAACGGTCTTTTAAATCTTTCCTGGATGTATTAGCCCGTATTAGATGTATTAGTATTTATTACACAGATATTTGTAAAAATCACTTAAATATGCAAAATCTAAAAGTGAGACACAAGTGATACGCATAGATGTGTTTCAAACATTTTGTAATATCAGAGAATATCAATACAGCGTATTGACTACTTGCAATCGAAAACAGTATGTCCAATTGGGAATGACATGCCTACCTTCTAAATTATTTTCTGTGTACTGAATGGAATGCATTGAATACAGAAGATGACGATAAATTCTTTTTAGTAGAAGTTTAGAAATGCGCTACACACCCTGTACAGTTTGAAGGCATTGAATTATTAACCACCCTGTAACGTGTGGAGCGAGACTGGTGCGCCAGTAGTTGTTAGCGGTGAATAGAGCGTCCATGTAGGCAGGAAGCCAAGGGTGCGGTGGCGTGCTGGCGGGATTAGGACAGCCATTTTAGTTTAGGCAGTCGTGGTCCCGGCTTAGGAAAAATCAACAATTTTAGCAGCTAGCAAACGCTTTTAGCTATTTAGTTCGAGTTGTGATGTAAATTGCCACTCTGTCTATTTGGCGATTGAGAATTTGTTTTGGTGCCCTCACGAAATATGCAGTAGGTAAGTAATAAATAGTCTATTGCTATAATTGAATGAATATTAGCCGTAGTTTGCGAATGGTTTAGGCCTAACGTCATTCTGATAGTGACTTGATAAGTGTTTGACTGATAGTTATTAAGGCACATTGTACTCATGAATGAAGTCGTTGATCGCGGTTATATGTGGGGATTTTACAGGTATTATATGGATAATAAGATTATCGCGGTGTAATTTTTTTTGTGAGGCCCACTTATAATGTATGGTTGCAAGATGTGTTTTAGGTGGCGCTTTCAGTTTTTAAGTTAAAATTACCTGCGCTTGAGGATAAAAGTTACCTGATGCTAAATTATTGATAATATAAAATAGCAGCTGTCGGCTTATAGCAGTGTTTTTCGTCTGTATGCAGAATATTCCAATCTTGCAAGCTTCAGTAATTTTGAAACTACTAGGTAGGCTAATGCATTGGCTAGAGGGTATTGCCACAATTAATTTTAATTATATTGAATATAAAGTGAATATTACGGACATCGGATATAATATCTTGCAAAACATGACTGCTGATTTTTTTTTGTTCTAAAGACGTTGATAGACTAACTAGACTTTAAATTTACCAGTTCGCAGACTTTACCAGGATAATTTTTGTTTTTAAATTAATAATGTGATCAGTTTTATAAGTGAAACTGTCATTAAAGTAATATTTATTTTTGTTGCAGCATTTAAAGCGCAAGCTACTCATTTCATACCATCTTCGTCTTCTGGTATCTCCAATTGCTGCCATTCACTTATTGCGGTTAGGCAGAATATACATTTAAAATTGCAGCCTGAACGAAAATTCCTTCCAGCAGGATCAAAGATGCCTTTGGCAAGTAGAGCTAGAGTCTATGCAGATGTTAATTCCCACAGGCCACGAGAGTATTGGGATTATGAGTCACATGTAGTGGAATGGGGGTGCGTATTTTCATTGTGTAACAGAACATAATCCAATTCTGAATTTTGTATTAAAACTTGCGACATCTTGACAGACAACAAGAGGATTATCAGTTAGTTAGAAAATTAGGTAGAGGGAAATATAGTGAAGTTTTTGAAGCTATCAATATTACTAATAATGAAAAATGTGTTGTCAAAATATTAAAGGTAAGAAATATATCATCTTGAGTAAACAAGTTACAAGCTGAAATATGTATAAAAATATTGCTGTTAAATGTTATTCAGCCAGTAAAAAAGAAGAAAATTAAAAGAGAAATCAAAATATTAGAAAATCTTCGAGGAGGTACAAATATCATAACGTTACAGGCCGTTGTTAAAGATCCTGTGGTAAGAATAGTTTCCCTTTTTTTTTATGGTGGTAGAACTTCGATTTGAATTTGAAGAATATTTGTTGCTTTTTTAGTCTCGAACGCCAGCTTTAATATTTGAGCATGTGAATAACACAGACTTTAAAGTAAGTTTCGTCCTTGTAATGGTTATCTATGTGTTATGTACCATATGGGTTAAGTTTTTTGCGTTGTTCAAAGGAGAGCTTATCGATGGTTAATTAACTAGGATTCGTAATAAGGCTTCTGGTTTATTTTTTGACTTCGTGGTATTTTTTTGTGCATTGACTAACAATGATTTTGATTTTTAGCAATTGTATCAAACATTAACAGACTATGACATCAGGTTTTACTTGTATGAACTACTAAAGGTATGTAAATAATTTTCATAAATAAACATTTTTGCAGGTGCTACAGTGTTTACGAATTAGTGCTCAAGGTTTTCAGAGTCATATAATCATCATTTTGTCGCAATCAATCTTAATTTCTTAAGGATCTAACGTTATATGAAATTTCATAATAGTCGTGGCGTGAAATAAGTAGCAGTCGGTCTTTATATTACTTTTAGGTTAATTATGAATTAATTAAAAATGATAAATAGAACTGTACTGTTATTATTTTAATAACTAACGGATATTAAATGAATATATATACGTTAACGTGCAGGAAAACTGCTTGATGAAGTTTATGGCAAGAAAGATTAAAATGATTAAGGCCTTAAATTTGACAAGTGCATTTTTGTTAGTTGTGTGTTACAACATGTCTATTTTCGATTTTCATAAGGCTCTCGACTATTGCCATAGCATGGGTATCATGCACAGAGATGTTAAACCACATAATGTTATGATTGATCATGATAATAGGAAGGTATGGGCTTTCTGCATCTTAAAATAGATTAAATGTAATCTAAAGATATGTATTTATTTTCTTAAATAATTCTTTTTACTTATTTTTAAATAATTCATTTTTTAAAAAAGCTGCGCCTCATTGACTGGGGTTTAGCTGAATTCTATCATCCTGGACAAGAATATAACGTTCGTGTAGCTTCTAGATATTTTAAAGGACCCGAGTTGCTAGTTGATTACCAGGTATGAGATAGTTGGGAGTATTTCACTTGAAATTCACTTGGTTTCCTGATTTAATATTCTTTTTCAGATGTATGATTATTCTTTGGATATGTGGAGTTTGGGTTGTATGCTTGCTAGTATGATTTTTAGGAAAGAACCATTTTTTCATGGTCATGATAATTATGATCAGGTAAAGAAAAGAACTAATTTTTTTTCGTTGCTTTTATAATATATTTAATTATCACTTTTCTGTTAAAGCTTGTAAGAATTGCCAAAGTATTGGGGACAGAGGAGTTATATGAATATTTGGATAAATATCAAATTGAGTTGGATCCTAGATTTAACGATATTCTAGGAAGGTAGTTAATGTTATTTGTTGCACGTAAAAGTCAGTTAATGAGTGGATTGAAAACTACATATGTCGCTTGAACTATTTCAAAGACATTCGAGAAAACGGTGGGAGCGTTTTGTACACAGTGAAAATCAGCACTTAGTAAGTCCTGAAGCATTGGACTTTTTGGATAAACTTTTACGTTATGATCACCAGGAACGTCTTACAGCTAGAGAAGCAATGGAGCACCCGTATTTCTGTTAGTAGAGCTTGATATTTTTTTTATTCGTTTACTATAATGTAGTGAAGTTAGTTTTTTATTGTATGCAGACCCTATTGTGAAAGAACAACAGACTCGTATGGCTGGGCTATCAGGACACAATTCCCCGACCCCTATGCCTACTTCAGGGCCAGTTGGTAAGTCGTTTTAAAGCTCCCAGGTAATCTGGAAATTATCGCCAACATGTTGTTTATGATTGGTGCATTTGGTTAAATCGTACCTTTCTTGGCACACAGCCCTACTAATGTTGTATTTCCATGTTATTAGGAAGAGAATTCAATTCTTTACATAATATTTATACGTTGGTAGTTAAGGAAGCTATTATTTTTAAATAGCGAGTTTAATAATCGTTAATTAGCAATGAGAACGTTGAGAGTGATTGATAAAATTTAACGTGTGGTGAATAATATTTGAAATCTTTCATGGTAGTTAACCCAGATATGCTGAAAGTCATATTGCTTTATTATGCGATTGAAAGTGTTCTTGAAAACAAAATAATATTAGGCATATGATTGGATAATGGCTTCCGACTTTTGCATTTCAGCTATAGTAGGAATTGTTTTGCAAGGGCAGAAATTGAAATTATGGCAGTGGAAGAGGAAGTCAATCTTCAGCATAGTGAATTTTGATCATTGAAATTGGTGGACGTTGTGTAATATGCATGTATTATAAGGAAATCAAACTCTACTTGCTGTACTGGTTTTTTACGAACTACTTTTTTAATCAAAAAGCTCTAAAGTACTCACACTTGTTTCTCGGTTTGGATTACTAAGATATTGTCCAGCATTTTCTTTCATGCATTGCATGTGCTATATTTTTATTTACCTATAACTGGTTCTATGGTTATGTATACGCTGATGCAGGAGAGGAATTGACCGGTTTTTTTCAAGACACTATTTAGGTTTCACCTTAAACACAAAACCAAGCGTTTACTATTTCGATAGGAAGTGAACTTCAGAGTTTTGTTCTGTTGAAAGAAATCATTTATATTTATGAGTTCAGCGATTACCTGGTGTGCAAGCTATTTTAATTCAATTTCTTGCACGTTCAATAGCCTAGAAGTATGTAACCCTTCATTACGGGATTCCCCACTTCCCTTGGGATAAAACTTGCCTAAACTTCACCTGTAGATGTTGGTCCCCTTTTATGTTGGTAATTACCACTAAATAGATATGAATAATCTCTCAAATATAAAAATCAAGTGGATATGTGAGCGTAGCTGATGGTTGGTTTAAGTTGATATAAAGTTGAGGGGCTAGTAGATCTGGGTGTTGCGCATGTAGGTGGCTCTAATGTCTTATTTGTTAGGCAGGTAGAATTCTTGTACTGAGTCTTATTAAAGACTGCGGCATGTCTGGGTTAAAAGTAGTAATGGCTAATAATTGGTAATTTGCCTGCAGAACTGTTGTGGAAATTTGAATGTTTGGAAAGTGTAAGTTGGGGATATAACGAAGAGGATTCTGCTGCCATGAAAAGCTTTTTAGCGCGCTTTCATGTTTCATTAATTGCTTCTCCTATTAGGAATAACATGGAAATACAACTAATTACATGTATATTGTTGTAATTGCCAGATTCGTGTAGAAAGAAAAATTGACTACAGCAGAATCTTCTTTTACTTAGGAACTTGAAGGATTATCTCTCCAGCAGGAACACACAAGTGAGAAATGTGTGACATTTAAGCCAGTTTTAAGTTTTGTTTAGGCCCACACTGACAAGATGCTCGTGGCCATTTGCTCTGAGGCCATTCCGTCATGACTCAGTCCAAGTTACGGACCTGGGTTTTCAGAATAATCGGTTGTAGGCACGTTGCTGTTTTCTGTAGATTAAAAGTGCAAAGATTCAATATTGATTTCTGCCATCCCCATGCAATTACATTTTGATTACTGGAGTTATAATGTGCGACTATTTGTTTCCATACTTGTGTATTGTCCCATGCAATAAAGTCCATGTGATTGGAATTTCTTTACAGAAATTTTTGTGTTATTAATAATTTTCAATTGCAGTCATGCCATAAAAGAACCAAAAAAAAGTCAGGCAGCTGTCTCATTAAAATATCACACAGGTATATGACCTGTTGAAACAAGTTGATTTGCATTTGTTTTTTTTTTTTACTGTCTTGTGTTTATGCTTGCTTTCGTTTTCGTTTAAGATTCTTTTCATACTTGAACGTGTATTACTTTATAACATGGCATAATTTCCTTGCTGGGTCTATTATTTTATTACAATTACGCTGCGTGGTTTTTTAATTGATCATCTAAAACAGTTGACTGCCTTAATTTTTTTGTCACAGTGTGAATCTTGCTCTCACTGCATGATGAATAAAAGTGAAGTGTAAATTTTTTTTTTGTTTCAAGTTTTATTCACGTAGTGATGAACTTCTATTTACCCCTCTTACGTGCAATTGTACATTTGGTATTTAAATCTGGATTATTGGTTTGCTGACTTAAAATCATAATTAAAGTGAGGAGGGGGTGTTATATGATGGCGTTCTTTGATGTAGATAACAATTTTGTGTTTTGGTATAAAGAAAATGTGGTCCTGAATCCAAAATACTTTAATTTGCACTGCTAGAATTTTTAGGATGAGTACGTTATAGAAATGGGGTGTTTTGATTTGAATTTGTGCATGACTTTTAATTTTTCTTTATCTTTGAATAGCACTTGAGTGGTAGTAATTTAATTTCCGCTAATACCTTGCGTGTAATTGATAGTTGTGAATATTAATTCCCGATGATGTTTTGAGATACTCTCACTTATTATAGATGTGTGATGTACGATTGAAAGCGAGTAGTGATAAATTTCGACAAGGTGCTTCTATCATGGCATCAGAACTAACATAATGGATAAGGGCATTTTTTCGTTAGTCACCGATATTATGATTGTGCAGATATAAATCATTACATGTTGTTACCATTTTGAGTCTAACGTTTTACACAAGGATAATATTTTATATTATAATATTTTAGCTTTAGTATTTTAGTAATTTTTGTGGTTTAATTAACATGATAAGTCTTATGAACCTTTAATAACTAAGTGACTAAGTACTACTTTGGTTATTCTTTTGGTGTTTTTAATGCGTCCAGATTTTAAAGCTTGGACTTGGTCACTTTTCTTGTTTCAGGTGTTTGTGGCCTACCTCCTGTAGGAGTACATGGAGCACAGACTATACCATCGGGAGCCATTCCTACTACCACATCACAAGCTTGAAAGAAAATTCTGGAAATATTTGAATAGACCGTTTACGTGGTTATGTTGAAGTTTTATGTTCAACACATCGATTCGTCTTAACGCTTATATTCTGTGAGTTTGATATATCTATTCTTGCTCTTGAAAACTATCCTTCCCTTTGGCAGTGTAAATAACATGCCACAGTAGCAGAAAACTCAATTTACATTATAGATATTGACACTTGACAGAATCAGCTTAAGCCATAAGTAAAAGAACAGGTCATAGAAATGAAAAGGCAACTTGAAATTGTTTTCTGTTTATGATTTTCTAATTCTTGAAAGACTGTTCTCAAGAGCACTTTAATGTGATTCTGTAAGTAACAAATAGGATTATCATTTTGTTTCAATGTTACACCTAATTCTGTTTTGTTTACACGTTTTTATAAACTAAATAATAGTGAAAAAAAGAGTGATTAAAAGCACTTGATAAAATCTAAAAGAAATTGCAGATTAGAAATTGATAACTAATATAGTATGGAGGAAAGGTCACATTTTTTTTAAAAATTTTTCTCAACTGAGTGGTCCGTTATTGACAGTATTAGTGTGTAAAGTCTTTGCAAGTTAAAATGTATTTTAATCTGTAAGGATTGTCTTAAAGGCTCTTTCAGAAGGGAGCTACATCAAAAGTGGAAGCATGAAAGGCACATTTGACACCTGTTGTAGGTTTTCAGATTTCATCATCAACTGGCGATGTCTGTCATTATCAAATTGTACTCTGGCAGACCTCACAGTGACACATATATTCACCCAATGCCCATTTTTATCTGTTCGCCAACCACTCCTACTGCTCCATTTCCATCAGCAACGAGATGGTTTGATCTATATGACTCGTGGCAGCTACCAAAGACCTAATGACTTATATTGACTTTCCCGTAAGTCTTACTTTGGGTTTTCCTCGTATTTGACATCAGCAACAGCTTTCCAAGTTCTTAAGTTTTCGGATCTTACTTTACGAGATAAGATCGGTGTTATTAATCTTGATACTGTGGGAACCCAGAATATTTCGAGGTGCTTTATTACCTTTTACAGTTTTTTGTGGTTCGTGACACGTTATTTGTACGTATTTCCTGTATTACATCATGTTTTAGAACATGAGCAGTTGATCTCACAGTGAATCAATCAAACCAATCTTTCATTTTGGTGCTTTTTTTGTTTTATATTGATTTAGTTTACTTACCTTCTTAACTACAGTACGTCTAAAATGATGAAATGTTGTAAGAGATTTGAAAATACTTGGTAGTTTGATTGGGAGTTTTATCCACTATTTAAACGCATGTGATTGAAAAATGATGTTTTTACGTCTTTGACTGCCATTAATTTATAGGATCTACGTAATTACGTAGCCATCTTGGCTTATTGAAATTAATCTAGACGTAGTTATTTACTAGGATAATAAACTGAGACGTCTGAAATGTTAATTGTTAATAACTGTATTTTTACGAGTGTTTGAAGTTTAAAAAATGATTGACTAACTTGAATGTTTATGAATTTGTAAATTCATAATCGTGGAAGATAAAGAACAACATCTCTAGACGTAAGTTATTGTCCTTTGATACCTAGTTTTAAATCCTCGTGACATTTTAAGAGGTAAACTGTTAACGTTCTGATGTTTTTAATGAATTTTGAGGGAATTTACTTTCTTGAAAAAGGTGATTTCATGCTTAATCGAATTCCTTGAAGGCACATTCAAGGAATTCTTAATTTGTATTTTTTGATTATAAACAAAATTTCTAGGTTAACACACTTAATATAATAACTGGCAATGTTCGACGTTTATGTCAGCCTCTAAAACTCTGAACCTGAGACCTCTTTTTGTGTAAAAAAAAAAAACGAAAAGAAACATCTTTCCTCAGATGTTTTACCCTGGATTAATTTTTTACATATCTGCTGGCTTCATGTATATGAAAAAGAATTGCTTTTGAGGCTGATTGTCTTAACTGCCTTAACCATCCACAGACACAAAAAAGTATTTCCAAAATTGAACCAGTCCAAAATCCCAGGTTTTGTTTTTCGCTACATTTTGAATCCTAGCTGTAGCTAGCCTGATTTCGGTATAATCTATATAAGGTAGCTTCTGAAATTGTTAATCCAAAATAGTAACTTGGAACGTTAGGTTTAAGTTAGGTGAGGTTTCTTAACACCATAATGATTTACTTTTTAAGGTCCGTAGTAAATTATTTATTCTAAGGTTTTGCACGGGTAAAATACTATTTATGTTTTGCATCGATACTAATATATTAAATTTTTAATTTGCATAAGAGCGTTAAAGCATAGCATCTTTCCAATTCCATCTTTAGCAGGTACTACTTCATGACACGAAGAAATTTTAATTTTCTTTGCCACTCCAAAACTTTCGTTAAAAACTGAAGATATTTTTAATGAATGGAGCACTGTAGCCTTGCTTGAAGCCCGTCATCCACATTTTGTCAAAGATGGACAACAGTTGTTGACCTATCAGGACTTATATGGGCTCAGCGCTGCCATCAACAGATAGCATTAGTAGTACAAGTTCTATATCATCCAGCTAATGCTTCTACCCGTCTTCGTTAATCAAATGTAAAGGTTTCATTTTATTGCAGTACAATGTCTCCTGGAATGTCAGCAGGAAAGTTATCGCAGTTTTCATAGGGACGTTTAGTTTCTTTTTTGGGACAGGAAAGAAAGAGTGGTAGAGAATTGATGATTCCTCATACTCCATTAAGAAGCAAAAATACTGAACGTCGTAATACTGTGGGCTTTTTTAAGTTCTGTCATCACATGGTGTTTAACTTGTCAGAAAGTATGCGAACATATGAGCATTGACCCTACATTTTTTTTTACATTGATTGCCATATAAAGTTCTGAAATTCTCGACTATGTAGTTGGTGCATCAAAAATGTCTACTTAGATTCTTATTCAATCTACTATATTTAATTTTATAAATGCTTTTATCTATTTTTAACCTGTTTTCAGTAGCATGCCAGACAACGTTTTCCTGGGTTTACGATTGACAAGTTTACTAACAATTTTGAAGTGATGCTATATATCAAAGTGCTTCTACACTATCTGCATTTCGGTTAGCACTGAAGTTTAAAACCAAATCTGATTATGAAATGAATATATCATTTCTTAATGCAACTTTCTGTTCAATATAAACGTAGTTATTATTCTGTATTTTATTTTCAACTACTGGATGGCTCTGGGGTTGCTCCTGGACGAGGTCAGTAATTTTGTAATTGATGAGGGAGACAACGTGCGTCATCCATCAGATAGGAAGTAAAAGGCGTGAATGTCATTGTGCTAGGTTATGATGTACTTACCTGTCCCCACGAGCCTTGATGTTATACTAACTATGAATGAGTGAAAAAAGCCTCGATTTAAATCATAATAGGCACATTTTTTCAAACTTAACACTGAATTTACTGTATATCTTAAATATGACAATGCTAGTGACTTTTAAGATCGAACCTATTGTATAGGCTTACTTCAGCTTGGACGCTTCAAGGGGCTATTCTATATTCGGCATTTTTCACACCCTGAAAAGAAGCAAGGACAGAAGCTATCATAACTACCGAAATACAGTTGCGCTGCAATGACTAAGGCAAGCATGTATTTTAACTAGATTTCGGTCATGGGCATATTGACGGTATTTCTGGTGACAAAGTATGAGGAAGGGGCGGTTTTGCAAGAGACAAATATGTGTGAAAAGTCTCTGAAGGTGTAAATGTTGTCACTTCTTTGAAAGTACAAGTTTTCAACAGGTGCTTCATATACTGATTCTCTTGCCTTTTGACCTTTTCATTGTGAACCAGCTTGCGTTCTGACACATAACAAATGGGGTTCTCTGTGCCACTTTTATTTCAAAGTCGTTCTTTAGCTGCCCTTGAAAGGTAAATACAATATCATCTTTATGTTTCTTTGTTTTGGGCGAAGAAGAGAAAGTACTACGTTGTCTTAAACCTACAGTCCTCTATTGCGGGGGTTTTCATGCTTTTTGAAAATAAAAGTGTGCATTTATTAACTACTGTAGGAAATGAAAGTTACACCCTACCCGGACTACTTAATTCTTATATACATTTTTTATATTGGAATAGACATCCGTATGGAATAAGTTAGTTTCCAACAGCAGAAGAATTACTTCCGGGAGATTTTTTAATTCATTGAAATGAATTGAGCCAAAAAAAAATTATAAAATGAGGAAATCATGGAATTATTTTAAAGGATACAACTGTGGTATGTACTTGGAAGTTACGAATAATTACTTTTTGTAGAAAAAAAAGAGACTGATGTGAGAGGAAAAATAATCTCTGTTGCGCTGGGTCTGCCTCTAGCAGAGTCACTTAGTGCACTTGATGTACACTTAGTACACTTGTTCACTTGAAGCATTTACAATTTACCCTTTCTCCCTCCCCCGAAAAGTTTAAAAGATTTTAGAAAGCAGTATTTTCACATCTCCAATAAACTCAAACGGCCTCAACACAGTGCGCAGAGAGCCATTATTATCCATGATAGACAGGAGTATTCTTAGGCTGGCTCGGGCTCTTGATAGCAACAGCTTTTTTGAGCATTCAATCCGCTCTCTCATCTTAAGGCATTCGTATTGTTTGCAAAGTTTTAGCTCCTAAGCTTCGAGAGAAAAATCCTGTTTTCTTAAGTGATTTCGCTTGAGACACATGACCTGTTCTAACTCTTAGCTGTTATTGCAACAACCTATGAGGAAGGAATTTCGCCCACGTAAATGTCCCCAGCTGGTTGAATAATGAGCTGAAATGTTGGCTGAAGTGCAGGTGACCCGAGTTCGAATTCCCGAACTGTGGAGACGCATGACGTACTGCGTGATGCTACCTTGTTTCTTTAGGTCATCATCATCATCATAATACCCTTATCCTGCCTGTGGCGGGGTCGGGTCTGCGGGTTCTAGCCCTCCACTCCCGTCTATCTCACACCAGGTCCCCGTCCACCCCACACACTGCCATGTCCTTACTGACAACCTGTTCCCACGTCTGCTTCGGTCTCCCCCTTTCCCCGGGTGCTACCGACCACCTGCATTCCTGGCAAGGACCTAACGAGCTCCTCCTCCGCTCTTCTCATGACGTGTCCATACCACCTCAGCCTAATTCTATCCACACTCCTAATTCTATCAGCCCTCGACACGTCACTCATGTACCACTACTTTCATTCTTTTGATGTGGCTTTTCCTCACTGCCCAACGCTGATCTATATAGCATAGCTGGCTTAACCACTGTTCTGTAGAACTTCCCTTTCAACTTGATTGGGACCCTCCCATAGCACAGGACTCCGCTTGCCTGTCTCCATTACAGCCACCCCCATTGATTCTACAGGTCACATCCGAGTCTTTCTCCACATTGATTTGGAACGTTGATCCTAAGTACTTTACCTCTTTCACCTTTTTCACCAGTTCGCCCCTCGAACGTACGTCACCGTTATTTGTCTGTCTTTCCCAATTGAAAGCTAATACTCTGACTTCTTCATGTTAATCCTTAGCCCTCCCTTTTCTGTTGCTCCTATAATATCGTTTAGTCCCTTCTCTATCCGTTCTCTGGAGTCACTAAGTTTTCCGATATCGTCGGCAAATGCCATGCACGAAGTGGCCCATTCTCCTACTCCCATCAGCAATTCGTCCATAACCAGGATGAAAAGGTATGGGACAGAAGTGCTGAAGCTTGATGCACCCCAAAACCTTGTTTCTTTAGGTAATATGAAAAAATGGTGGACCGAGTATTTAAAGATAAAAATATTTAAATGCATGTCCAATAATTAGAAATGATAATTTAGTCAACATATTCCGCGACCTCTGAAGCTCTACAGTTCATATAAGGCGTTTCTGTAGAGGTCATTGTGAACGCAAAAACTTCAGTTTCAAAAATAGTTAACAACTTTGAAACTAAAAATATCATGGCTACAGTACTTCACCTTGATTCAATAGGCGCATCTCTATAAAATATTCTACGTTGTATATTTTCTTTTCAAGATTCGCAATTTATTTATTGAAAAAAAAAAGAACTTTAGCAGATGACCAGAGCTTCTCATTATTTATTTTATGTTGTCCACTGGAAAGGATTCATTGCGTGGTTGACCAGGTTGAGAGCCACTTTCCAATAATCTTCATGCGATTAACAAATAAACTTACACTTAAATGAAAAAAAACGGGAGTTGCAAAACCACTGTAATACAGTAATCACCTGTTTTACTGTATGTGGAATTCTGATAAGTTCCCCAGCGAAGGAAATTTACCCAGACTGTTGAAAATAGGGTACGAGGGTCCTCCAGTTGACAGCTTACCCCTTGCAGAGTATAGGGGGAGAAATGATCATCCATTCAAATTGAAGATCAGGGCACGAGCAGACTCGTATTACTGGTCTTTTTTTTTCCAAGGGTCATTCGGCAATGGAATGCTCTCGGTGAGGATAATGTGAAGAAGTTTCTGCAAGAAGGTGCCATTATAGCAGGTATGCTAAGCTTCAGGTTCCTTGGGGGTTCATTGGGTTAGAAATTAGGAATGAGAGTCATTCTCTCCACTGCCAGTTTGGCCTATCCGGGCTGCTTGCAGTGTATTCAATTAAAATTGGAAATTAGGCCGACAATATTTAGCGAGAGGGGTCGTACATTATGTCGACATCTGGTTCCGTAAAATACCATCCAATCAAGCACCCGTGTGACAAAAATGAACACCAGGCCCTGCCATAAGCGCGAAAGGGGATAATCATGGACTGCAAGTGTAGAATAAGGCCCCTACCGCATGAAGCAAGGTGTGAATGCATCATTTTGACAGGCAGGTAACCCATACTGGATTTTGATAATTCAAGTATAGTAGTTAGTATGCTTGTTTCTGAATATGTGATGTGGGTTCAATTCTACTTGAGGTTGGTTTGATTTGTGTCGTTTAGGGCCCATGACTACATTTATCATTAGGGCCTAGTAGATACTAATGTAGAGTTTATACAGGCTCTGTACTGTTACTATGAATGGTATCAGCAGTACCCAGTATTTCCAAGCGGTCACCCATCTTAGTACTATCTGAGCTCGCGTTGCTTAACTTCGGTGATAAGACGAAAACCGGTGTGTCCAACGCAATGCGACCGCTTCTTGAGGTGGGTGAATTAGCAACAGAAGCTATGGCACAGCCAGGTTCCGGGTTGAAAACAAATGTCGGCGGACATTGGTAGGAAGACAAAGGAAAAAAAGGGTGACGGGAGCTCATGAACGAAATATTAGAGGATGGTTTGACAGTGATTGGTTGCCCACCTAATGGGACAACCTCCTCTTATGACATGTAGAGATGCGAACTCACACTGTGGCCGTTGCATGAAATGGCTAAAGAATATCGGAAAAGCATTTGATCAAATGAAATTGCTATTCCATTATTATAAATCAGCGTCATGATCAAATAATGATAGCTGCGAAACTATCTTAATTTGGCAGTTTATGAAAAACATTGTTGTCCAGACCTACATTTCATTCTTTAAATGGCTCTACTTATAAAACAAAACGTGCATCTGGATCTTAATTGGCAAAGTTATTTTACAGCCGAATGATGTGTAGAATGACGTGCCCTAAATGTGTTCAGATTTGGACAGAAAGCAATATAGGTCTATCCTAAAACCACTTATTAGTGTACATTATAGATGTGGGTTGACGGGCTCTGTATAGTGTGGAAGCTTGTTCGTTTAAAATTGTATTTCATCACTTCAGCAAGGCCCTGTTTACCAGATTTGTGATTGCTCGGATTATTATTGGCATCTATTGATGACTAGTAGGTGGCTTCGTTAATTGCGTGTTTGATTCATGTATTTATGGTTGTAAGTTCGACCCTGGTAGAAGATGACCTCCCTCCCGATAATGACTTTCTGTCAGATGGGAAACGTGTAGTCGTGTGTGAGCTGTATGCAGTTTTAGTCGCAAGTAAAAGAGCCCTTATTGAGTGGAGTAAAACATACATGGGGATCGACAAATGTTCAGGTGCAGGAATTATGGCATAAGGTCAGTAGCCGACTATGCAGATATGCGTATAGGGGCAGAGGGTAGTGTGGTCGACTACTGCGACAGTGGTGAGAGAGAGAGAGAGATGCCTCCGAGTGCACCTTCCGTCGGATAAGGAAGCAGAGTCGTGGCCCGGTGAACGATGTCATTAGGAAGTAAAAGAACCCTCTCTATTGTGCAACGAGTAGGAGCTCGCCCCCCCCCCCTGGGGTCCGTTGAGAGCCCCACCGAGCAGTGGACCGATGATAAATAAGCGTAGGGGTTGCAGGTTAGCTCATCAGCCGACTGCGCGAAAATACCGTCAAACAGATCACTCATGTGTTCATCGCCATAGACAAAGATGGGTACCTGGCCCTGCCATAGACGGGAAAAGGATTAGTAGTTGCTAGTTGCTTTTTTGCATTAAATAGAGTAATCATATCAAGATAGTCGGGAGGAAAGTCCTTTTGCCCTTCCTTGCTCAGTTGAATTTCACAATGCCCAATTTACTTGCTAACAGACTGGTCTCCTTTAGTAGCTTATTCATTAGCCTCCAGCTGATGCATTGAGTCATCTATGGATTCAGGTTTGATTCTCAGTGAAGCTCTCTTGTTTTACTTATCTACCAAATAAAAACATACTTCGGATACGTTTTTCGCCAGAGAGAAGAATTAAATTGCCTCTTTCGTGTCTACCATTAAGTCACAGTTGATGAAAAAAGCTTTTTACACGGAAGAGAAAATTTGGCAAAATCCCCTTTTCAGACGTTGAAATAGATTTAGTGCCGTACCGTGTGTTGGCTGACGTTTAGTAACAATTCATATGGTGATATAAACGGGTTGGTGGTTGTGGCAGTGTTTATCACTCGGCATACCCGTACCCACTATTTTATTGTAGAAAGTATTGAATCTTATTTTCTCTTTAACAAATTCATAGCTAGGTTGTGGTGGGGCAGGGGACCGATGAGTTCGGATATATCTCTTCTTTTTCCCGATTAGTCCACGAGAAAGAGAAGGATTATCCTACTGAAATTCATGATATCGTGTCACCTTACATTCGTTCAGAGGTAACACCAGTGCCGGATTTAGATATTGAGAGGCCCTAGGCTATTTCAATTTTGAGGCCCTTTTCAAGCCCTTTTGAACCCCTTTTCTTAAGTTTTGAAGCCCGCTAAATGTTGAGACCCTAGGCTTCAGCCTAATTAGCCTATTGGTAAATCCGGCACTGGGTAACACCGTAACTGGCCTTTTTTTTATCCTACTCCGCCACCCAACCGAGGCCCCTACTCCCCTTCATATGTCAGAAAACTTGAACCTGCGTGTTTTGGGTTCAAAGAGACAATCAAGCGAGGTCGGTTTTTGAAATTTATTATACTTTAGAAATTAGCGTTGAAAAGATGCCGAGCAAATTGGAGAAAAGTAGGGACTTCATGTCAACATTCAGCCACAAGTTCATCTGGTTATGGCAGCCCAATTTAGGTCAAATTTCGAAGTGAACGTAACTAAGAATTGTAGTTCCTTCTTGAGGTAGTCATTAATTAAAGAACATTAGTGAATTTAATCTATAATCTGTAAGGGCGGTTCTACCTCAGTCAGACCTATCAGAATCCACTATTAACCAGTCGTCCAGGTACTACTTGGTGGGAGGTCGCTCGTGATCAGGCTAGTTTTCCCCAAATAAGAGGGAGATGTCCAGAAAGAAGATATGCAGACATTAAATAAGTAGGCGTTGTGGCATTGGATCGGCAGCCGGTTGCGTAAAACTAACACCCAACAGCCCGTCAGTGTGTCATGGTGATAACGGGTGAAATGTAAAGTGTGCCTTGTATGGGTCGCTGGAATCCCGTTGTACGTAGTGCCAGTCATCCGGTGGAATGGCTTTATTGCGTTGGACACACCAGTACTCGTGTGATCACTGAAGTTACGCAAAGCAACCCCAGCTTGGGAACACTGGTACTGCTAATACCCATAATCGTCGTATTAGCGTAGTGTCTGTGCAGATTCTGCATTAGAACTACGCAGTGGACAGGGCCGTCAGGGCCGAAACGAAAAAGCGAGTCATCCGCCAGTCCACAAAACCAGTGGCGTTACTAGGGTTGGTGTCACCCGGTGCGGTGACACCCCCCCTCTCATGGTGTCACCCCCTCTCCCGAAAAAAGGCGCTTCTTCTGCTTTGGTGTCACCCCTTTTTCTCATGGTGCGAGTGGTGTCACCCGGTGCGGCCTCGTGCGGTGTCACCCGGTGCGGCCTCGTGCGGTCACTCCCCGCACCCCCTAGTGACGCCACTGCACAAAACCTTGACACCTGAAATTGACATTATCGAGCTCTACCTCTGTAAATTTGATCTTAGACCGAGATGGTTTGGCCTCTTTCAGGTGAGAGAGACTCCAGTGTGATGTGTACAATGTCATCTGCACGTAAAAGTACTCGTATTACATGGAGTCAAATATATGTGTAGTTCTGCAAATGTCCAGGTGTAGTAGCTCGCCCCCCCTGGCGTCGGTGGAGTATCCCGACAAATCAAAATAGATCGATGATAAATACCGGTAAGCGTACGTGTTAAAATTTTATTTCGTATATCCGAATTCATTGATTGGGACGATGTTGAGAGGTTTGATAACTCCAAAGAGGAATTACAACAGGGCCAAAATGATATTAGAACAGTGATAAAAAAGGAGGGCCTGAAGGTGAAAATTATGAAGACAGAGTATTGAGCTTTCAATTGGAAAAGACAGGGAAATAATGGTAACGTGCTCGCCGTGGGGGGAAGGTGGTAATAAAAGCACAAGGGTTTAATTAAGTACCTAGGATCAGTGTTTCAGACTACCTACCTCATCTCCCGCGAGCAGCCTCCTAGGGGTTCGTCCTGTTATGGCTGCTTGGCTAACTCTCCAACCCATTAAATGAATCCAGAACAATGCAGAAATAGATTCTGATGTGATCTATAGGATTAATGTTGGGTGGTTGAAGTGTAGACAGGCAAGTGGAGTCCTGTGTCATTGAAGGATTATGGGAAAGGGAAAAGGGAAGTGTTACAGGGTAGTGGTTAGGCCAGCTATGGAATGCAAAGTAGCTGAAATGCGGCTGCTGTGGTACATGAGTGGGATCTCGAGAGTACTCAGTAGATAGAATTAAGAATGAGTGTAATGGAGGTAGTTTGGAGGTGGGGAACATCGCGTTTGTTTCGTTGGTGTTTTAGGGCCCTTTCACTACAAGCGGCTGAGTTGTGTTGGATACACCAGTTTTCGTCAGATCACTGAAGTTAAGCAACGCAAACCCAAGTTAGTACCAACATGGGTGGTTGGTAGTGAACGTTGGGTGCTACTAATTACCCCTCTCCTACATCCTCTACACCTACCTCCTCACCCGCGAGCAGCCTCCTTAGGGTTCGGCCTGTTATGGCTGCTTGGCTTACTCCCCAACCCCTCACTGTAACATACTAAAGCCCCGTCCACTGCACACTTCTAATGCAGAGTCTGCACCGTCACTATGCTGTTAGACGATCTTGGGTATCAGCAGTACCCATTGTTCCCAAGTTAGTACCAGCTGGGTTTGTTTTGTCTAACTTCAGTGATCAGACGAGAACTGGTGTCCACAGCAATACAGTCGCTCCTGGTAACATCGCGGAAAAGATGAGAGAATTGATTGAGGTGGTATGGACATGTGATCAGAAGAAGAGAGGAGAAGTTCGTTGGGTCCATTATTGGGATGCAGGTTGTTGGAAGCATCTGGGACAGGGGAGACCCAAGCAGACATGGGAGCCGCTTGCACGTAAGGCTATGATAGTATGGGGGGTGTAGAGGGACCTGGTGGTGGATAGGTTGTAAATGTTTGTGGCTGTAAATAACTGCGCTTTTATTTTGATTTATTGTTAACTCCATTGTCAAAAACAATACCTCTATTCAGTAGTGGAATGATTTATATTTTTGTTTGTTTAAATTTCATCATTTGTGTGACAAAGGTACTTTGTTGAAAAAACTTACAGATGACAGACTTCAGTCTCGGTAATCTCAGTCTTGCAGAAAGGTTGATGAATGGGTACACGTTTATTCTGAGAGAGGAGGTGAAGAGGTTTTATTTTCTTTAGGTTGTTGTCCTTTATCAGCCAATTTGCAAAGTCTTATTTATTTCCTTTTTCCTGTGCACTTCCGTCCAAAATTTAACCTCTTCGTTTTTATTGATCAATATTTAAAATAAAACAGTTTTTTTAATTTCAAGTATAGTTTATAACTCTAAAAATAAATACACTTAAAAAACTCGATACAGACAAGGTTAATATCCCTTCATAGAAGCAAACCCATCAACTTTTATCAGCTTTTCAGGTGTTAAATCTTTAATCTTTCCATATTCATTGATTCTGAACCTCTAAAAACTCAAAAACCTTGACATTTTGTTTAGATCATCACATCAAATTAAAATCTCTCAAGTAAAGCTGATTTTTATATCAAGGTCTGAAGAAGCCTTATTGACTGTGGCGCTGAAGTCCATCAAGTGATGCTTTTTTTCTATTGATTTATTATCATAATTTGTGGGGTTTTTTTGCGCTGGTAACCTTACTGGTGTTTTAATCAATTTGACGTCTTACTTGGAACCATTGAATTTATCATCAATATTAGCCTAACCATTGTCGCCTATGGTAGAGAGGGTCATCCATGAATTCCAGATACTGGGGACCGTGGCTGTATTTCCCAGAGCGGCGAATTGCGTTGGACACACCAGTTCTCGTCTGATCACTGAAGTTAAGCAGCGCAACCCCAGCTAGTACTGACATGGGTGGCCGCTTGGGAAAACTGGGTACCACTAGTATCCAAAAATCGTCGCATTAGTGTAGTGTCTGTGCAGTTTCTGCATCAGAACTACACAATGGACGGGGCTCTAATGACCTTGTAGTTTAAGGGCCCTAAAACACCAACAAACAACAACTGTATTTCTCATCTGTCGGAAGGCGCACTGGAGACCTCTCTCTCCCTCTCCCGAAGGAAGCCAAACCATCTCGATCCAGTATCGAACCTGGAGCGCTGACACGGCAGTGGAGCAGACTACCTCTGCGTCTTAAAACTGGACAAAGATCGAAAGGTATAAAGGTAGAAAAGATAGATATTGAACCTAATTCACTTGGATAGTGGTCCTTGAGGGACATGTTGCCAGTGTAAGGTAACCATTCAGTAGCGTATTGGAAACACACCAAGGTATAAGAACACAATGAGTTTCCTGAGAATTGAGAATTCAAGATCTGCGTTCTTCAAAGAAACGAAATCTACCATTTTTAAAAATAAGATTTATAATTGGACTCATCTGCTATAGTAGGCTTACTAAAGTATAAATTGGTTGGTGAGGCACTATGCCAATTGTATCCTTGAGGGAGAAAAAGTGAAATGTGAAGATAGATTAAGAGGGATAATGTGATTTTTTTATATAAAAAAACAAGCAGAGACGTTTTACAGGATGTTATGATGTGTATTACTGTTTATAAAAATATCATAGGAATCATTCATCTCGTCACTTGTTTCATGTCATTGAATTGTTGTCTGATTGGAAGAGTTGACAGCATATCATGGCGATATAGTCATTCTACTTCACTTTTTAAATTCCGGGTCCAAAAATACAGTCAGAAAACGAAGTAAAGGTATCATAAGGTCATTGGCATAAGTTAGATTTAAACTGAAATGGCTTTAGAGTTCAAGAAACACCCTGCATTTTGTCTTTCTAGAGTCCCAATCTCATCGTTTTCTTCCCTAGTAATGTATATAATAAAAACAACTCCTAACCCTTTTCCCGCCTATGGCAGGTCGGGTACCCATCTTGTCCCTCTGAATTAGGGTTGCCATACGTCCCGGTACACCGGGACATGTCCCGGTTTTGAGGTCTGTGTCCCGGTCCGACAGTCATTTGTCCCGGTCCGACAGTCATTTGTCCCGGTCGATTTAAAATTTTCGCATGTTAACCAATTATTTTCTGATAATATCATTGCATTCAGTACTGCGCATATACAGTACATGCCTAGAGATTTGGTACAGATTCGTCCATGAAAGCACATCACATTTTGCCAGTGAAACTGACTGTTCGGGAATGATCCACCATTGATCCCTGGGGCGGATCCAGACGAGGGGCAATGCAGCAATTGCTCCCCCCTCACTGCCTGAAAGGGGCGCAACTGATGAAGCATTTTTGCATTGCTATTCCCATTTCTATACTGCCAGTCCAACAGTTGCAGTCCAATCTGTAGTTGGCTAAACCACTGAAGATAGGTAATTGTCAAAGGGCCAGGACAGGACCTTTTTGTAATTGCTAGCTAGATGTATAGTCAGGGATTATGAATATTTAAAAATATTTGGGGCGCACATTTTTTGAAGTTCTACCCCCACCTAGATCCGCCACTGATTGATCCTAACGTTTTTTTTTGGGTCCTCTAAAATATTTTATATGTGAAAGGATTATGGAATTTTTTAATAACGCTATGAATGTTTATAATATGAATTCTTGCCATTTTGTTGAAAAAATATTTGTCCCGGGATGTCCCGGTCGGTGGTTCGACAATTATGGCAACCCTACTCTGAATGGACACAAGGGCGATATATTGGTCATAGGTTCTTTCTGTTGTCAGTTGCCGGCCAAAGCTGCAACCCCTACGCTTATTTATCGTCGGTCTAGTGTTCGTTGGGGAATGTTACCGACACCAGGGGACGGGCTCCTACACCTGGAAATTCTACCCGTTGCATAGTAGAGAGGGTTCTTTTTACGTGCATGTGACATCGTACACCAACACGGGACCTCGGTTTTACTTCTCATCCGAAAGAAGGCACGCCCGAAAGAAGCCAACCCACCACAGTTCAGTATCGAACCTGGAACTATACTGACGCAGTTGCCGAGCGTGCTAACCACTACGCCACCACGGCGGGTAAAGTAATGTATATAATACAATTGTAAATTTTTAATCAACATCAACACTGGGTGCCACTTTATGAGAATAACATATTTATGAATATGTGACATTGAAAGGAAAATTTTGGTAAGTGATTTCGCTGGCAGGCTATTTTTGACGAAAACAATGCGAAAAAAGTGTTCGTTCAGTACGTTTTATATGCTTTTTTGATTAAATGGCTTATATTTGACTGCCTGTATTTTTCAATTATCTCCAATATCCATTAAGGTTGAATCCAAACAAATACAGTGCAAACACGACGTCAATATATAGTTCGAATAAAAATATCGCCAATAACAGAGTTATTCTAGCAGAAAAAAAAACAGAATTTATGAGAGCATTGAGTTTGCCAGTCAATGTACATGGCCAAAATGTCACCCACTTACAAATTGAAAGTTGAATATATAGCTACGATATATTTTTAAATATAGAAATGTTCTTAGGGAATTATTGCAAATTGCTTTGTAGATTAAAGGGCCATGAACCCTTTAACTTCGCTTACCACATGTTATGTTTAATGTGCTCTCAAGAAAGACACGTTCCCTTTGATGAAGGGAGGGTTTTTTTTTTATATTGGGATCAAAATTTTGAATGATGAAGGTTCATGTATAAGTATGGCTGTAGAGAGGGCGAGTGGCAAACAGGGCACACAACCCCCCCCCCCCTCATGTGATCGAAAAATGCATGCTTTTTCGACTACACAAGTTGATCCAATTCCTGAACATTGCCCTTCCCTCCTGGAACATTGTCTCCAAGGTTTACTCTCCCCTTTTGCAATGGGCCTACATAAGTTTGAGGTATTTTCATGCTCATTCTCAATTTTTTTTATCTTTCTGTTTATGTAGATTGATGCTTGTGTTAATTGAAAGAAAAACATTAAAAAAATGTTTCTTAGCATTCGTTTGGTTACATCCTCCAAGAAAATATTAAGGATGGGATAGATTTCAATGTCAATGTCCTTTAAAATATCAAATCTGTATACCATGCAATGCTGACATTTAGTAGTAAAGCCTTAGTTTCTTGTTTTTTTTTTTGTCCATTGGAGTTTTTTTTTAAATTGGTCTCTGAATGTTGCCATAAACCTTGTAGTGTTACTTTGATGGTTTGTAATCCGCGTTGACACCATACATCGAAAGATTCCATAGAAATGGGCATCCGCTGGAAAAAAAGACATATATTTTTAGATATATGTAATGCTTTGAAATGCCTTTGACTTTTTCTTAGAAGAGAGTTTCAATCATTTTGCTGTCTTATCTAAACTGTCTTTCACCCTAACAAAAAACTCTGCAATGTACTGTATAAAGGACATTGAAAGAGTTATAGAAATGATTACACATTTTTTGTTTCTTTAATTATGAAAAAAAAGTTGTTGAATTTTAAGCTACTTCCATTGTACTGTACCACTTAATATATTGCGTTTCATTCATCTTCATTTCGAAATTTCTGGAAATAAGTTGACGTTGATTTTGTGACAAGAGTTAAAAACAATTGTCACCACACATTTGCTATTCCGAAGACATTTGTTACTACAATTTGAAGCACAGCCAATTTTATTATAGACCTATTTATTCGGTCTTCTTTGTTGATAGAAAAGTAAAAGGAGAGAGATAGAGAGTAGAGAGGAAATCAGTTAGGGCAAAACTCATTAACCCTGTTTTTATGCAAAAATAATTGTCGCAGATAATGAGTGTGTCGTTTTGTAAACCAAGGTGCCATATGATTGCATCTGGAGTTGCGTTTTGTCCATTTTTGAACCGTGTTAGCTGTCTGCTCCATTTTTTAAATTCTAATTTTAGTGTAGTGACAAAGTAGACAAGCCAAGTGTAGCCATGAGTTACATTTGGAGTTTTGAGGCCATTTGGTTGGATGGATCGCGTAAATATCTCTGTTATGATAGTTAAATCCAGTTCTAATACCGTACCCTGGCGCCTGTCTGTTAGTACCTTTCTGTTCTCTGAAGTTTTGTTGACACTTAACAAGTTTTGTTGACGAACGTTCTAGAGCATTCTAGCTAACGTTATGATAACATGCCAATACAGAAAAGTTTAATGCAGTGTTGATGTTTTCAAACAAATTTTTATTGTGTTCGGTTTATTTGGTTGTTTAACATTGGGTTCATCTACGAGGATACAAGAGGGCGGGAGAGCTTATATATCTGAGAACGTGCTCGGGACAACGGCTTTATTCCCGACTTGGCGGAAGTCTAACTTCATGTCTTTCCACTTGCCCGAAAACAACTTGTCCTCACTCCAGAGCGAACTTTTGATCAGGAACTTTAGTATCAAATAGGATACCAACTTACCTGAAGTGGACTGCTTGACGTGAACATGACTGTTGTCGGGAGGACCAGAGCTCAACTCCTAGAGACATGTTTGGTTGTTGTTTGTTTGTTGGTGTTTTACAGCCCTTTAACTACAAGGCCATTAGAGCCCCGTCCACTGTGTAGGTAGTTCTGATGCAGGGACTGTACAGACACTACACTAATGCGACGATTTTTGGAAACTAGCGGTACCCAGTTTTCACAAGCGGCCACCCTTGTCAGTACTGGCTGGGGTTGCGCTGCTTAACTTCAGTGATCAGACGAGAACTGGTGTGTCCAACGCAACTCGCCGCTCCCGACATGTTTGTTAGATGCACCCTCTGACACCTTGAAAAACTAGTTGTTGCGATAAAAGTAAAAATTTCTAATAAGCTGTTAGACCAGCCTCGGGGGGCAAATGTAGGTATGTGTACTGGGTCGGGATGGGTTGGTTTCTTTCGGGTGAGAGAGGAATCCTGAGTGAGCTTTCGTTGTTGTTTGTTGGTGTTTTAGGGCTCTTCAACTACAAGGTCATTAGAGAACCGTTCACTGATTAGTTCTAATGCCGTCCAACCGTCTAATCGTCCAACTAATCACTCATATAGGTATACTACCCATCCATAGGTGAGTTATTGAGAGTTGTTGGCTAACTATCTGAAAATGTATACAGTAGGGGCGGATCCAGAGGGGGAAGAATGCAACAATTGCTCCCCCTCAGCGTCTCAATGGGGCGCATATTTTAACTGATGCACAATTTAACTTTGCAACTGATGAAGCATTTTTACATTTGCTATTCCCGTTTCTATACTGGGGTTGGTTTCTATATCGTTTCTATATCTGCAGTTGGGGACAGTAGAGGACCTATTGTAATTGCTAGCTAGATTTATATTGAGGGATTCTGAATATTTAAAAATATTTGGGGCGCGCTTTTTACGAAGTGCTCCCCCCTGACCCGCCCCTGGTATACAGTACGTTTTCAAAAACCACGGACAGCAATGTCATGGCTTAATATTTCTACGGAAAAACATTTCAAAGACTTTTTATTGAAATGCTGGAAGTTGTGCTACAGTAGTTTAAATTTCAGTCAAAATTCTTGAGTATTTTATTTTAAGACTTGCAGTTTTCTTGCTACTTTGGCGCATTTAAAGTTATAACTGTTGTATTTTCTAGAGAATGATGTGGTAGTCGAAAGGATCGTTTATTTTTTTTTCTTTCTTTTTGTTCTTTGTGTTTGTTTCAGTTTAACATTAGGATTTATTGATGATATCGGTTTATTAAGAGTTAGTGAGTCGATATCTGAATTAACCATTGTATATTTACTTTTCTCTACTACCCCCATCCTGATGACGTCTGACGTAATTTTGAAGGAAGATGAATGAGCACATCGAAGGGATGACAATTCCGATTCTGCGAAAAAAAGTAAAAAAAAAATCCTGGTTTTCCTTCGAAACTTGGTTGCAATTTAAAACTTTCAAGAAGTTCCCCTGTTAGCACTTCCTATTTTTTTTCAATCATTGTACCAGTAAGGAATCGTCTATGAACTCATCATTGGCGATGATGATCACCTTTGTAGACGACTGTGTGTGCGTAATGCTCTATTCATACAAATGCTGTCTTGTGTATCCTTGAAATAAGTGCCCACCTAAATCATCCATTTAAAGAAACTAGTGATTTTTTTCCCCATTTTCTTCTGAATATTATGGGATATTGTGAGAGAGCCTTCACTTTCACCAGTCATTTTCTCCTTAGTGATGCAAAGACATTAAATAAATAAATTGAACTTGCAGTTTGTGTGTGTGAATGATCGTGATCTTAGTCACGTATTAGTCTGTGCGTGTTGGTGTTGAGTTTAATCATTTTTGCCAAGTCCAGACATTTTCCGTTGTTGATTGTTGGCTCTTGTACTTCTTTCTTTTCTTTTTTTAACATCCAGTATAAACTTGTGTTACAGTTCTTATTTTGAAAATAGTAATTTGTAAACTTACTGCCATTTCATTCTTTCTCAAAGAAAATTTTAAAAATATTTATTATTTTCAAGGATGCCACGTGTCTAAACAAACATCGAATTTTCTATTTGTTGCTAAACAATGTGGCTGTTCAGTTATCTGACAAGATTAATGAATTTTGTTTTTTTTCCTTCGATTGTATCTTCAGCCCTGTTTATTTCGCAGATATTTTTTTAAAGTGCTAAGGAAGGGGGCTTTGCCATCTTCTTCTTCTTGAATTTATTTTGTAAACGTTGATAATTACAGCAATGGAATCCATGAAGACTATCATTTAAAAAATCCACACTCATCTGTTGGTGCTTTTATTTCTGTCACTGAAATGTGAGAAGAGTGCAACTTTTAAAATCTGGACCGTTATCTACACAGTAGTTTATTTCAGGCTTCATAATGAAATCAGTTACTACTCCTCAACATGCTAATCTGAATATGTAGGAAGTCTTTTTATGACGTATTTATTTATATCTTGTCAGCTGTGAGCTGAATTTCAAGTTTGAGCACATGTGGTTACCTGATGAGGGTAGTCTTTTTTAAAAACAAGAAAGAGGACATCCTTTAGTTATATTGTAAAAAAAGGAAGAAGAGCAGCACATTAAGATCCTAAATTCAAAAAATTCTCTTGTAGACTATTCTTAACTGCTATAATTTCGGCGGGTTTGTACTTACTTGTGACCATTTGTGCGGTGCGGTATGTTTTGAGTTCCACATCTCGTATTCATTACGCCAAGAAAAATTGCATAATTGCGTCGAACTCGCTTCCGGAATCAGAGCGGTGATGTAGTCAATCATCAGGCATTACCCCTAATCTTAAAACTAATGTGGGGAAGAATACTGAAATAAATATAGTATGTTGATCGATCCAATATTTCAATTGTTGAATACTGGCTTGTGTGCAAGAATTTATAGGTAACTAGACTGTAAAATGATGACTTGGAGTAGAGTCAAGTCCAATTCCACTAATTGCTTATACATTATATCGATTATCATATGTATGCAGGGTATTTTTAAGTTTTCAATACAAAATTAGGGCCCGCTCTCTATCTTTCATACCTCCGATATGTATCTTTTATATTTCCTGATCATAATATTCCTTGATTTGGCTTATTTGAAGACGTCTGTCTGTCTGTCTGCTCTAAAGGTTATTTACCGGCGTCAGGGGCGAGCTCCTAGTCCTGCATATTTCACCTACATCTGCACGTATTTTTTAACCATGCTGAAGGCGTTCTTCTATGCACAGATGGCATAGTACATGGGACCACAGCTTCCTGTGTACTTGAGGTTTCCGTCTTACTCTAATCAAAACACCGTCTTGAACGAGGATCGAACCTGCTATAATAAGCGATGTTGACCCTTAAATTCGGATTTAGGGGGTCATGAAAGGTGAACTTTAGGTCTTCTCCTTGCCAAACAGAAAACCACGGACCTCATCCTGGTCCAAACTTGCATACTTTCACATCAGGAAATGAGCTCTAACTTATAAATTAGATTTTTTGAAACGTAGTACTGTATTTCACTTTAATGTCTTATTTTTACTCTGAAAGAAAAATCTGCCAAAGGCGGTATTGTCTTTCGACGGGTTCAACGTTTTTACATTGTAATTGTTTTGTATAGTATTTATCCTGACACAACAAAGCTGAATTTATCCTGTTTGAAATCTAAAATGCTTGCAGTCAAGTGTAATATTTTTGATGCTAGAAATATGAAAGTGCTATTTTCTTGTTATGGGCACCTGTGTCTTTCTATAGAGACGTTTTTGTCTAAAATTTCTTATTTCTTGCTCTTTCTTCCTGAAATTCAATTCCGTTTAAAAAACTTTATTATTTTTTTTTTTGCTGAAGACTGTTTAAATTTCAACTGTCTAACTCTCACCGTCTGGTAAAATAACAAAGCAGTTATGGCTTTTAACTCCTTTAATTACCTTAATAAGCATTTGTCTGCATGGTATATAAATATACATTGGTAATACAATGGAGATGTCCATAAGTGAAATTGAAGAAACAGGAAATAAACTTGAAGACATCTGGACCTCAGAAGTTAGAGAAACATAAGATTGGCAGCTCATTCATCAAAGTCCTGAGTGATTACATAAAATAACGTTGTCATTGCACCGTTTTAGCTGCTGTGTACAACGCAAGCCAAATATATTTAATGTCTTTTGTTATTCGGGATCAAGAAACCTATGGTTACACGTTTAGGAAACGCGTAAATACCCTCCAGTGACACTGGCATTGTGCCACTTGTGAAATCCACACTCAGGTATCCTGTCTTGTACTATTTGCTTCAAAATGAAAAAAAAGGTGACGGAGACTAACAGGCGAAAATCAGTTTGAACGGAAATTCGCTCTTGTTATCCATTAGGGATTTTTGAAGATAAATTTCAAGATATAAGAAGCTTAGGATGTCTAATCATGGTCATGAGTTATATAGCATGACAAACTTTGAAGGAGTTGTATCAAAATAGTATACGGGTTTCTGAACTTGGAGTAAATGAATCGGGTTTTTTATTCCTACCAGGCAACAACTGGGATTCGCAGTTAAAATATTGTATAAAAGTATAATAAAATGAACCGGAAGGAAATATTTCTGGGCGATTAGTGCAAACAAATGATTGAATTGATGGCATGCAACGGTTGATGACCTGCCTTTTCAAGGATAGTTCAAAGTGTTACACCTCGGGCCTGCCCATGAGACTTATCCTGATTACCCTCTTTGCTAAGGAATACCAGTCAATATACTGCAGGAAGAGAGCGACTGCAAAGGAGAGGAAGGGCACGGGTCAAGCGGTCACCCATGCCAGTACTAGGTGCAACAAGGTCCAACGAAATACAGCCGCTTCCCCAAACTTGAGGCCGTGGATTGGGAGGACGTCACTCAGTTTCTGAGTGCCTTCCGCACCTACCTGCGAAAAAAAAGAAAAGTGCCGAGTGCCCATACTGCATAGCGGTGGACGACGGCTCCCATCACACATTCTTCACCTGTGCCAGATGGACTGTGGCACTCAGCGTGCAGCGTTGGAGGCGAACCTGGGTCACCTGGAGGGAAGGAACACTTGAAACATGGTCTCCCAATATGTCGAGAGCATACTTCGTGAAAAGAAGAGTGAGTTGGACCAAGAAGCGTCCCAGGCTCACGCTAAAAACAGTGAAGCGCTAAGGGCGTAACAAAACGCCTAGCTTGAAGTGGTGGTTAATGGTTCTGGGCTAGCGTCCAAAAGACAGTGATAGGTGTTTTAGTCGATAGACCGGCAATGGGAGTCCAACATTCAGTGGATAAAAGCATTGCACCTACTCAAAAAAGTGATTTCCGTTTTGGAGGTTGTTTATCAATGCCAGAGAAGAGAGGATAAAGTTAACTTTTTATATTGCAAGGTCATTCCACCTGCAGATGGAGATGTATATAAAATCCTGGGTTACAACTTTTATTTCCAATCAAATATAAAGGACATTTGTTGTTCCCTTTAGTCCTTGAAAGAAACTCAGATCAAAATCGAACCTGCAAGCTATGAACTTAAAAAGCATGCATATTACCAAATAACGTACCCGAACCGGCAGTGGTACTGAATCTGTAACGACTATTTTACAAATGCCCTTGCTTTATATGGCATATGGATCAGGAGAAAGCAATGCACAAGGCCCATGATATCTTCGTTCCCTGCTATGCCTGCGGTGTCAAACCAAGATTGTCCTGACTGTGTCATAGGTTGGAAATTGGCTACGTGAAGAAGAAATCAGTTTCGTTGCTGTGGTGTAGTTGATCATGTTTCTAAATAAAAAGTGAATATGGTTCATATACCTAAAAGTACTGAGGCAAACATTCTGGCAACTTGCCTAGTTGTATGCCAACTGTTGTTGAACTTCTCGAAGACACTAATACATGTAGATCCAAAAACTGATCATCTGTTATGAAGTACGGTTTTATGGGAACATTGAAATCATTGCTTACAAACTTTTATTCAAATTTACAAGGTATTCAAGATGATCTCTTCAGTCCTCGCCTTGGTGGCGCAGTGGGGAGCGTGCTCGGTAACTGCGTCAGTGGTTCTAGGTTGGGAAACGGGTAGATGAGGCAAAATCTCCAGGTGTAGGAGTTTAACCTCCGGCGTCGGTAGAATTCTTCAACATGCAGTAGACCGGCGATAAATAAACTTAGGGCTTGCAGCTTTGGCCAGCAACTGGCAGCGGAAAAACACTGTCCAATATATCCTTGTGTCCATTCAGAGGGAAAATATGGGTACCCTACCCTGCCATTGGCGGGAAAAGGGTTAGGAGTTGCCTTATTCAAGATAGTCTCTTTAAAACATATTTTTAAATTAAGGGCTTTTTTGTGTCATTTTGATAGTCCATAAGTGTTTCTATATTAGTCAATTCTTGAAATCTCTGGTCGCTCGTAATACTAGATAAGAAATGCAACATAAGTTGCCTTTAGATAATTTGTAACTCAGCTTTATGCAACATTTTGAGTCCACATTTAGAATTTCCAATTATGGTTAGATGATTATCAACTTTGTAAGTATTTATTGGACTTGAACAGTTTGAAAAATTCGGCACAGTTGGTAAAATCTTTAAATTTGGAAGTGAATTTGAGGGTTTATATAAATAGATTAAGGTTAGTAGCCCAAGTATTGTAGTACAACTAACTTGAAGTTCTGAGATATTTCACGGCTGACATCTTGTATGTTCTTTATACTCCTTTACAAGTCAATTGATCAAAATATGACGTAAATTGGCACGTTCAACATATTTACTTTTTACGTAAACGTTGGAGATATTGAACAAGGATGCGTATTCCTGTAGGGTTGAATAGCGTACGCATTACATCACTACGTGTTTAAATTCTTCTAGAGTTCTACCATAAATTGAGGCATTCTTTAATGTCGATGAAAATTGTGAACGAAAACCCATCCTGAAACTATTCTTAAAGGTCAAGAATTGCCTAAGAGCAGCTGAATTGCGTTGGACACACCAGTTCTCGTCAGATCACTGATGTGAAGCAACGCAACCCAAGTCAGTACTGACATGAGCGGTTGGTCGGGAAGACGGGGTGCTGCTAATTTCCCTACTCCTACCGCCCTAACTCCTATTTCCCCTCACCCGCGGGCAGCCTCCACAGGGTCCGGCCCGTTATGGCTGCTTGGCCGACTCGCCAACCCGTTTGCGCAACAAACTAACAAGCCATCCCCAAAAGAATTACAGTAACTAAACATATTCACCTTATGCTCTCCAATATACTTGGGGCTTTGGATCATAATAACATTTTCCGTCTAATGATTATACAATAGGGTAGTTCCAGGACGTGCCAATGTTGTAAACAATTACAAAAGAAGAGCAATACAGGCTTAACTACTACCTAAGAACCTGTTTCCCAGCTGAAAACTTCAAGGAGACGATGTAAAGTGGTGGTACTGACTTCGTTGCTTTGTTATAGTGTGTGTGAAGAAGCTCATCTGGTGCAATATGATGGTGTTCTTCTGTTGCAATGCGAGCATGACACTGCTGTCCTGGCGCGGTGTGAAGGTACTGTGCTGTTTGGGTGTAAGTACGAGGTCACTGCACTTTTTGGATAACTATTTAAATTCTGTTTACAGTGGTAGTAGTACTCTTGAAGAAAATTGAGATTTTTAAAATTTATATTTCAAATTTTAGTTTATAACTTTGAGTAAACTAAACATCCTCCTCGGTTGCTCAAAGGTAACGTGCTGGACTACTACGTCAATGGTTCTAGGTTAGGCCCGGAACCTAGAAAGGTGGCTCCTTTCGAGCGAGAGGTACATAGTGCGCTTTCTGTCGGATGGAAAATAAAGCCGTGAACCCGTGTGACGTGTACGATGTTACCTGCGCGTAAAAGAACCCCTACAGCATGGAGCAGGATTCCACTCCCTGGCTTCAATGAAGGAAAATAGGGCAACAATGCGGAATTCGATTTGCAGGCGGCTGTGTAAAAATACTGTGCATCAGATCGCTCGTGTCCCAGTGGAGCAGAAATAGGCACCCAACCCTGCAATAGGCTGGAAAAGGATTAGGACTGATGAATGTTGCATAAACTAAAAACTCTTGCTTTCATAACGTTCGGGGGCAGGATTTACGTAAGAACATGGTAGTGTGTAGGGTGGACGGGGGCCTGGTCGGAAATGGGTGGGATAGAAGGCTAGAACCGCATCCCGACCCTGCCATAGGTAGAATAAGGGTATGATGATGATGATGCTTGTCGTAACGTATCTACAATGTAATCCTAAAGTTACATTTGCCTCTTACGAAACGAAACTTACGACTTTCGTCCTACGTGACATTTTGCATATCTTTGAAGAGGTTGTTTTCTCTTACTCTTGGTAGCTACTAGGAAATAGTTTCATTTTATATTGAATTTGGCATACATTCAAAAAAAGGAAGATTTTAATGTGGGATTTTTGTAAACGTACTACTCCTGGTTAATTTTACGCAAAACTTGGAAAATCCAATATTGTTGAATCCCAATTTCAGAATTTTCATGGTAATCAGTTGATCTCTACTACGTAATATAGCCTAGATATTTTTAAAGAACTTATACTTGAATTAATGATTAATTCAATTCTAAAGGTATCTACCTATGGAGAGAATCGATCACACAACAAACTAATTGAATCTTGTTTACTTTTTGAAAGTCCCGTGTCAGTGAACCAAACATTTATTGCACCGCTGACCTCGTTCCTTAATGTGAACTAGGCTGGAAATTAAATCTACTAGAAGCTAAGATGGACTAAAATGATAGAGATACTAACCTTCTGAAAGCAGAAATGTATATACAAAATTAACTAGTAATTAACCTAGATCCTCAAGTACGGTAATTACCGAACTTTGTGACCTTTGAGTAACACCGAAAAAAAATCTTAAAAGGATTTCTCTAATTGTTGTTGAAACAAACTTTAAACTATAAGTTTACTACAAATCTGAGTTGGCTGTCTTGTGTTCTTAACTAACCTTGAGTATACAGGGTGTAGTTTTTAAAGTAACCAGTGCCTTTATTTCAAAAACTATAAGACAGTGGTCGGCAAACTTTAGAAGCTCCGCTTTAGAGCCAATTTCATCATTAAGGACTTTGGAAAAAAAATTTATAAGAGCCATAGTTATATTTTAATGAATAATTTATTGAATAATCTATATACCTACATATATACATTTATGTAAATAATATATTCATAAACAATTCACAACATGTAATCAGTATGCATTTATTTTTAATAATATTCATGTTTTAAAACGTTTGTTCACACATGTATGTGGAGCCAAAGATACCAAGACCATCAAATGCAAACTTCTTCCTGCACATATGCAACGTTCCTAGTAACAACATATGCACCTGCACAGGATCACAAACCTGCAATGGAGGGCAAACCAAGGTGCCACGATCTCCACTACAAATAAAAACACATTAATGCATTTCAAAAACGGTAGATATACTGTAGGTGGAAATGATTGGGAAAAAGTTATGGATGATGGAAGGGGGATATTAATTTATTATTATTTAATAAACATACTCAAAGTACAGAAAAAGAGAACAAAAATCAGGAGAGAACAGCCAATGAGAGAAAGTAATTATGCAACGTGCGCTTAAAATGGCAACAACTAGTAATACATTTGTGTCTGGAACAGTCATAGACCGTGGATCTCACAGAGAAAGGCAGGGAGTTCCAGAGCTTAAAACAGACAATGGGAAAATACTGTCTTCTGACATCCCGAGCATGCAGAGTACATACAAACTGTTCTTAAAACAGTTCGGAACTTTCTTAAATAGTTTCTTTTCAGGAAAATGCAAAGTTACATTTTTTTAAATAGAAGGGGCATTTTTAACTATCACATCGAATAGCGGTAAAAGATGCAATATTTTGATATACAATACCGCCAATGTATACCGCCGGCTATACAGGGCACTTTCCGGAACAATGGGTTAGTTCTTGCCATAACCTTGCCTCTGAATACGGAGAGGGTAGTCCTCTCCAATGTCGACCCAGAGATTCCTATACAAGACATGGCCTCAGCCCTGCGGCAGGTAGGCCACGAGATTAAGGAATGTGGCAGATGGAAAACAAAGGAGGGCTGTGCCTCCCGTGCAATCTCTGTAAGAATTGCTGTCTCTCGAGGCCAAGATGTGCTCGACCCAACGAGGTGGCCCGATGGCACCTATGTTCGCCCTTTCCGCGTACCCAATCCCTCGTTACTTGAAACCTGGGAGAAGATGCACATTGCAGATGGACCTCACGTGTGACGCCAGGTCTGTGCTAGATGTCCACCTCAATCGTAAGCTACACACACACATTATTATATCAATCAAGGTGTCCGATGGTGAGACCTATGGCCTCCAACTTTTTTCTTACATTTATGTGCATTTGTTTATTCTTATTTGAAATCTGTTATACTGATCTGTACAATTTGTACGTGTGAATAAATAATATGCCTATCCCTAATCCTATCCCTATTCCTCCTGACACCTTGGCTTACGCTCCAAGTTAGCCAGCTGTAGTGGCTAAGAGCGTCAATTTACTGAGCTGCATACTTGAGACAAAATCCTGAGCCCCAGGCCATTAACACATACTCATCAATGTAGTTTTGAAGGCTTATTTTTAGTTTTAGGTATAGGGATGTGATGTATCAAAATTTCGCAGTGTTTTAGAGCTTTGCGATGTGATAGTTAAAAATACCCCCATCTATTTAAAATATTAACATTGCATTATCCATAAAAAACCTACTGCCGCAATTTCCAAATTGTTTTAGGAAATGAGTGTCCCCCTCCATCAACTGTAACTTTTTCCTAAACATTTTTTCTTATATCTTATAGTATACCAACTTACAACCCTTCGCAGCATCTCTTAGCGATTCTTTCCACGGAAAGAGTTAAATTACTGGATTTGTTAACTCAAAAATGTGTAACAAAATACTGTCAGGTATCACAGGAAACAAAATGCTAAATTAATTATCAGAATCACTAGTCTTGATACATTCTAAAAGTATTTACTGAAATCTAAATGTGGAAGATATTTCATAACTGAGAAGTGATGCTGTATAATATTTATATTATAAGTCGACCTTGATCTGCTTTACTTTGTAAGATTAAATTATACCTTCGACCTTTATCATAAAATGTATAAGATCAATATTTTTTTGCTATACTTTTAAATACCTGTTATATTGCATCAGTATTACTATGTTTTCGGCCTACATCTATCTCAGTCACTGGTAAGTTCTACAATCGCTATCTAGTCATAATTGTAAGCACAACTGTCAACATTACAAAGGAGGAATGTAGAATTTAATGTCAGAGGAATATAGATTTCTTTTAGTCTAATTCATGTACAGTATATCTGTTGAAATGAAGCCACAATATATTTAGTCATAAGAAGGGGCTAAACCGCCTTGACATTTGGTCAGTAGGCCTACTTAAAAAGCACTAACTGCCCAACTTTTCTTCTGTTCGTTCCTGATGGTTCCACTGGTTTCCTTCACTTTCTTTAATTTCTGCCTTTCTACTCCTACTCAGTTATGGTATGTCTTTCTGTTTATGCTGAAAGGATGTCCAACCTTTTCTTTATGCCTAGCTCCATGACCATCTGCAGCAACTGCAAATGGGGTACTTGGGCAGAAAAAACGTATGCCTGCGGATGCTAGAGTTACCCGATTCCTGGAACATTGTCTTTAAGCTTTACCCCTTCCAGAAACATTGTCTCAAAGCTTTGTCCCCTTTCTCCTCATCTGGAAAACTTTCTGCGGACGCCCATGTCTAGCTGCATTTTTAGCACCAAGACAAAGCAATTGATGTCATGAACTATTCTCCCTTTTGTCATAAGGCTTTCAATTTTTACTAAAGTTCTTTACTACAATCAAATTTATTTTCCCCGTCCTGCTTTAAGTTACCCATTAGTGACATCTATTTTGAAGGGACTTTTATCCCTCCACTTGTATTTTCCCATTAACTTAAAGAATGTATCCTAATTGTTGCTTGTTTAACGAAAAGCAAAGTAAAAGCAAGCTGAATAGCATTTCTTTGCTTGTATCCTAAATTTAACGTTCAGTAATTCACGTTCAGTTCCTCTTCCCTTCCCTCAATCATTGTTTATACGTGTTTGATCAACCTAATTTCCAATGCTATATTTCTCTGTCACTGCTGCTTCTTTGAATTTGAACTCTCCCCCTCCACCCCTTACATTACTCACATCTGAACTTGTATGGAGATAGTCTAAATTCTGTCTCTTGTCCTTCTTTAGTCTTCTCAAGTAGCCCACTTTCCACTACATGTATCAGCTTTTCCTTGTTGAAGAGGGTTTTGTAGGATAAGGCGACGTTCCTGCCAACACGAAAACCCTATCTTCTCTTCAACCCTATTTAACGTTTTGTAATATAACATAAGATTATGATGACCTTTTTTTAACAAGTTTTCAAAAACTTAATTGTATCAAATTTTGTTTTCTAAGCAAAATTCATGATAGGACCTATCCTTGCTGTTAAAGAAACGTTTCACTTTCTTATCTCGTTTTTGTGAAATTATTACGTTTTTGAAAGGAGTACTATAAAATGTAAAAGAAGTATTCAACTTACTAGTTGTGAAATTTGTTACGTCTAATGTTGACAGCAAAAAAATTCTTTGTAACAGCCTCCAAAAAAATTTGATTTAGAAATTTTTCAACTTTTAGCCAAGTAGTTCAACTAGTACTTCATGTGTACTGCAGTTAAAATGCGCATTGACTGAATATGACTATTTTCTACACATTAATATAATTTTTACATATAATTATTGCCATATATTTTAATATCAATCTGGTTATTGTGTTGATGAAATTCAGCAGATGTTTAAATTTACGAAAGAAAGGCATGAAATTTGAGAAACGAGAAAAAATATTAGCAATAGTCTTAAACATTGTTCAACACTTACTAAAACTTTTTCATTGCAGGGTTTTTTTTCTCGCCTACTTATCTAAAATTGCATCTATAGGACTTAAAAATAGATGCCAGATCATTTCAGACTGTGATATATTTAGAAGCTTACACCTTCAATTGTTTTTCTATATAATTTTTGAAGGTTGTAAGAATAGAAGTTCAGCAAAAAAATCCAACCATAAAAAACAATACTGATACCAATAATTGCAGTGAATTCGTTTCTTGTTAACGGGGATTATTTAAACACATGTTGATAGGTAGTTTTAAAATCAATAAATGTACTACATGTGCAATCACTGTAAATAATTATAATTGAAATGGATATTTGACATACATGTAGGATCATTTTTGAAGACGATTCTATTTCTATGTTTGGCATACACGTATTTCCTGAAGAAAGGTAATCTCTTCCAAGATGGATAAGATTGAGTAATCTCAAAAACTCTTTAGTCGACCACCTGGCTTTTATTTGAAGAGACTAGTGAGTAGTGGTTATGGGGACAAGACAACTTACTTTTATAAATGTTTCTTTAATACTACGAATCTAGCGACTCACGGAAAAGACCTTTCCTCACACCACTTTTTTGCACTCCCTAGTTCATCACAATCATCACCAAGTCTGTAACATAGCAAATACCAGGTGGCCTTGTGACATAAATATATACAAACTTAGCTACTTTAATCTCTAATGGACATGTAAGATAAACATTTTAGACAAATATAGCTCATCTAACCTAACGGAAGAAGAATAAGGTTGTTGAATACTAGGTTTGAGGCTGTATAAGAGAAATATACTATAGTTTTTCTTCACTATACCTTAGTACAAGTGTACAGGGTGAGCTATGTATGTAAACGACTGCTACATTTTTATGAGTTTGCGGATGGACTTCTGAAAGGCTGCTCCATTTTAGTCTTGATTACGCCATGTGATATAAAAAGAAATCATCAAGTGTTGTCAAGATTAAAAAATACCAGGATCTATAGGAGAACCTATAGGTTTAAATTCGCAGAAAAAATAAATACTGTGGGCAATTGATAAAAGCATTGTCTCTGTCCATCATTTGTCGACCAGATTTAAAAGTTATCTTCGAAAAGAGAGAGAGTGAGTTTGAAAAAGGAGAGATTCTTAAAATAGCAAGTCTATAAGATTATGAAGTCAAAGATTGAGTTTACAACAAGGGTGCATTGCACTGCTCTTGCCAGTGTTGTTCAATGAACATTTCAAATTAGATGTTTTGAAACAGGTTTTAGCATTCATTTTTTAGCATATGCTTTTTACGTTGAGGTAATTATGTAGTATGAAAATCCAAGTTTATTTCTGTATTTAATTACAAAATTGCCCGAGTATCGATTCAACTAAATGATAAATTCTATAGGTCAGTTGTGAGACCATTATTGCAGAGTTCATAGTTTTGAACAGGTAGAAAGAGTCAGTTCAGGCCGTTCAGACCGTCAGTTCAGGCAGTTGAATGCCAAGGTTTGCATATGTACAAACTGACAATGATTTATAAGGTTAAAAATTAAAACCTCAGATGTTCGAAATAGTGGGAATACGGCAAGAAGTTGAGGAAGTTATCCTCAAATTGTAATTTCACTATAGATGATAGTTTCAGTTTCTCACTAAGACTGCTGAGCTACTGTTTCCAAAAAGTTAAGCAGCAACAAGTTTTTGAAGATTTTAACAAGATGCAATCAATATATCTGAATGTCTTCAAAGTACCATCAATTTATTAGAGCAGAAATAACTCTTTAAAAGAGATGTATTAGTTTTTACAAATTTTTATTTCAATGTCTACTGCTGTCCCAAATAAAGCACATCGGTGGATGATTTCTGAAAGTAAGATCGAATGAATTCGTAAAGTCCTTTAATGGTGAAACCCATTTATGGTTTATTGAACCTTCTGAAGTAGGCTCAAGCCCGCTAACTACTTCCCAGTACACTTGGTAGTTTCATTCGCTATAATTTGTTTTCGTTAAGTATTAATTTATCTAAAGCTGTTAAGAACGCGTGCAATTATAATATCACTATACCTGTAGAGCTTTGATTGCATCGCCCATAATCATTAATGCATTATAAATTGTTCAAATAATAAAATGATGATTTTTTTTCTTATCCGGTTCAACCCAAATACTTCAGAAATCCTATTGACGTCACACATCACAGTGTAAAAACTACCTTTGAAAAAACTAACACACTTTTGAGGTGGTCTACTTTTTACTTGTCGAAATAACATTTGAAGAGAAAGATGATAGTTTGAAATGATAAACCCCAGATCAAAGCTGCTTTTTTAACCAAATTCAACCTCAAGAGTGTATAAACAACCCTGTTTATTTTTATTGTCGTCCTTATTAATATTACTAATCAACTCTCGAATAAATAATATTTCTCTTGATCTAGTCATTTCTCTCCTGAAAGTAATTATTCTATGCTATCTATTAAATGGAAATTGTCATTTAATTAGCCACTCATCATTGTCTGAGCAATTTTATGATGATGTTTCATTTTCCTCAATAACAGTTCAACTACTGCATATTTCGAATGTCATTTTATAACGTCTGAATTTAATATGGCAAAATAAAGCAATAAGCGATTTTCATATATAGACTTATTGATCAGAATTAAATTATGTCTAATTTGAAAGAAAATTATCTTTTGCCAAGAAACGGTTGGTTATATAGTGAATCGTAGAAGTGACATAAGTGATCCAGGCAAATCATTTGCTTCTGTGCATTTTCCTTGTTCTTTTTTTTTTGTTGGCACTACGCCTGTAGTTAGGAGAGATGTTCCCAGAAATTTATTTACTAAGAGTTGTCTTTAGGATTTCTTTATTTCGCGTTTTTTTTATTTTCCTTCCCCCTTTTCGTCTGCTCTACTCAATTTCGGGTGACTGTTAGTTCAAAGGAAGCTACTTTTAACAAATCGAAAAGTTAAATTTAACCCCTCAGCTTCCTAGCTAGGAACTTTGAAAATCGGTTTCTTTTGAGTAATTCAATCATATCATCAGTCTTGTCCGTAAAGATGTTATACTTTCTATTCAAAATTTGACAAAAAAATTGAAAACGTTTTGCTCAAATTATACAAGTAGGAAAAAAATAATGAAGTTGTGTGTTTTGCATGCTTAATAATTAGCATGAAATGAAATCTTTTGATAATGACGTCTGTAAAATAATAAGCAAAGTGTTGTTTTGTTTTTGTAAATGAAAGTGAAATTTGTGATTTATGATTACTTAGCTCCTTTGCTATTGTGAGTTCTTTATGTTATGCTCAATGTTGGTGGTCCTAGTTCATTGAAAAGTTGTCGCTTTATTATCATGCTCTGCATCGATACATAACTTCTGGTTTCTGGTATCAATCTTTAAGAAGTTAACATCCTTGTAAAAAATAATATGAAAGTAAAAATTATATTATTAAACTGCTTTAACTTCCTGTCTGCTCTAAATATCCTTTCTTCAGTTAAATATCGTAAATTTTTAACAGGTCACTAAACAGATTTCTCTCAATATTTTTAACAGAAAATGGTCTAGGTGTGCTCTTTATTGAACCATAAAAAATTGAGCATCAAGTGGCAGCAAGAGAGAAAATGGATCACATCCATCATCTAGTTGACGAGTTTAATTTGAGTATAATTGAAGAGTAATTAAATTAATTCTGAAAGTCAGCTAGTTACTGATTATTCACGTCAACTATTACTCATTCAGAGTTTGCATCAGTAAACAGATCTTATCAGTTAGTGACAAAGTCGGGGACAGTCATATCTCAAATTGGCATCCTCGTCATCAGTTGTCAGATGTAAAAAAAACCAGTAGAACATTTTCGGCACAGGGTACAAGTTATATTCACTTCAAGCCAAATAATTCACATTTTTATATTTCCGGGAGTTAACACTGGAAATGAACCGGTGCCACAAATTGTTAAACAAGACAATTCTGTTCTAGCTTCTTCCTTGATGTCATTATATAATGACATTTTCACTATTATAATGATATATAAACTCACTCCTCATATACATGAATAGAATAGAAACTCTAAAGTTAAGACCCATGTGTTAACAGCATTATGTCGGTCTCTTCCTGGAAATTAAAATATTTTAAAAGTTCATCGCCCTATAATCAACACAATTTTAAGACTAGACTGCAGAGATCAACCTTTTGAAGTTTCATTTCCGCCCAACATCTAAATTATTTTAACTCTTTAATGTAAAATTAGACACTCACGTGACTTTCTGTGTGGTGCTAGTAAGGAAGAAGCTTTGTTTATCCTTTCTTAATACACCGTTAAAACATTGAAATTAGTAGTGGTCATATGACTGTATTTTCTTGCTCAGGTTTATTTGCACTTCCATACGTAAATTCCGCGACCTGTATGCATTTCCTTGTACTATAATTTTTCTCAAACGTTCAAAAACGTGCTCTAACAGTTGATGCATCATTTTCTCCACAAGCTATGACGCATATAAACCCCTCTTCTTGAGAAATCTGCAGAAACACAATAAGTGTATTGCTACTATTTGTTGATAAAATGTAGAGGAATAAAAAATAATGCTTCCGAAAACCGTTTTTTTTTTCGTATTTGATATCTGATTTTTAATAGACATCTGGAAATTTCAAAGTACTGTCTATAATGAAAGAAAGTTATTGTGTCGACTTTTATTTATTGTGAATTCATTTTTAGTTGGGAATTGATGTTATTAACATTACAATGTAAGCATAGAATGTACATTTCAAGAATACTAGAAGTGTAAGCTAACTTACCAAGAAAATATAAGTCATTTAATTGTAATGTCAATAGTTATTTTGTTCAGAAACATAAATTACTTTCTATATTGTGTTGACATGTAAGTTTGGGGGAACGAAAATAAAAAGTGACCTATACAAGAGGGCTGACGTACTTTTTCAGGAGGATTTGAAAGGGGTATACTTTCTTTCTTCGGGTTTAGCTAGCGTTGAGGCAATGCCTGTCAACAGCTGGGATGACAAAGATTAGTAGAGGGTGACAAATCTTGTAGTAAATGCAGGAACCTACGCATTTTTCTTTTACTAGATATCCCACTATAGTGTTTGAAAAATCTTTTGACTGCATGTCTGAAGTTTTCTTGGGATACTTTATAATGTTAGAAAAAAAATGCCGTACGCCGTTGTTGTCTGACTGCATGCAAACTCCCCCTTTCTAGCCAAGAATTACTAACGGAAGTCTGGTCTCTAAGGTCATTTTAAACGAAAAATAATCTTTTTCACAGAAAATTTAAAAAAATTAACGCTATGGGTTCATATTTCTGCCGAAGTTTCCAAATTTTTAGACCTTGGAACCAATCTGTTCTTCACTCAACATGATTAACAAATAATGTATTCGATGAAAAAAGTACTTTCTTCTTAAATATTTACATCTAATACGTGAAGGGTTTTTTTTAAGCTATTTATTAAATGATGAACTTGTGCAAAAAGTACAAAAAATTCATAAATTATCGTTGAATTTTGTATTCAAATCTCGTTTAGATTACCTTTTATTGTAGACAGAGTCACGGCCTTTTACATCATCATACCCTTATCCTCTTTAACCAACCCCTATTGATTCTATGGGTAACGTCCGAATCTATCCCCCTCCATTGCTCAGGAACACTGATCCTAAGTACTTTACCTCTTGCACCTTTGTCATTACCTCGCTCCCAGAGCTAAATACAGTCTTCTTCATGTTTATCTTTAGGCCTCCTTTTTTTATTCCTACTATAATATCGTTTAGGCCCTTCTCTACCTGTTCTCTGGAGTCGCTAAGGTTTCCTATAGGGTCTTCGAATATCATGCATTGAGGGGCCATTTTTCGTACTCCAGTTAGTAGCTCTTCCATCAAGAGAATGAAAAGGTATGGACTTAGTGCTGAACCTTGGTGTACCCCAACTTGCACTGGGAAGCCTCCAGTATTTTCCTAATTAGTCCTTACTTTGACTAGGGAGCGGCTGTATTGCGTTGGACGCACCAGTTTTCTGAAGTTAAGCAACGCAACCCAGCTAGTGCTAACATAGGTGGCTGTTTGGGAAAACTGGGTACTGCTAATACCCAAAAATACCCCCTGTGCAGTCGACGTTGACATGACCTTGTAGTCAAAGGCCCTAAAACACCAACAAAACAAGAGCAAAAATTTTACTCTATGGAACCGTCATACATATCCTGCACTATTCCAATATATCCTTCTTCTACCACCCCCTTTATCGGTAATACCTCCCACACTACCTGTGGTAAGCCTTCCCCAAATTATTGAAGATTGCATGGAGATCTTTCATTTCTGTCCTATGCTTTTCTATCATCTGCCTCAGAATGAAGATTGGTTCCATTGTAGACCTACTTGGCGTGAACCCGAACTGATTTCTCCTGACACTAGTTCTATTCTAAAACGACATTCTATTACTATCTCCCAGAGCTTCATGGAACGGCTCATAAGCTTAATACCTTTATAATTACCGCAGTCTTGGACATCACCTTTGACCTTGAAGAGTGGTACTATCTAACGCCATGCAGAAGGCATTCTATCTCTGCTAGCTACTGTATTTTATTGAAAAGTTTTCTTAGCCACCTGATTCCTATGATTCTGGGCCTACGGCTTTTCAATCTTTAATCTTCCTAAGGGCCTTGACTATTTCCTCCTCCTTTGCCCTGTCAGCCACCCCAGAAGTCGAAGGATGGGCATCAACGTCATCCTTCCCTCCTTCAGCATTCAAGAGACTGTGGAAATACTCTTCTGACCTTTTACAGCCTATAGAAATGGATTGGGGTCTCTCCAAATGTAGATGATCTAGTTTGAATTTTTATCTCGATGAAGATTAATCAAACGAATTATTTAACCGTACTGACAACCCTTCTATTATTGCGCAAGGACGACCCGTGCACATTAAAAGCACGTGAATACCTCCTTACTATTGATCTGGACGGTCTGAGATGCTTTTAACATTTTTTGCTTGCCAATTTTCATTTTTCGTTCTTCAATGTGAAAGCAAAATAATGGGAGAAATCCTTTTGATGTTGAAAACATTAGTGATTCGCCAACAGTCTGAGCTCAATATTTTTATTGACATAAGTGTTATCAAGTACCATTACTAGATTACCATTCGTGGTCATCTTGTAGAATTGACTGCATTTGTGTTTCAGACCTTTGATGCTACTTTCTTATTAGATCATCACATGTTGTCTGAAGTGAAAACTGCAACGATGCTACACATAATCATCTCTAGGAAATGAATTGCAATGGTCCGTTCGCAATTGCTTGGGATGAAACTTTTGTCAGTCTGCTGTATGCCTGCCGTAAAAATGATGTCGTTTTCTTTGAAAGACCGATTCTGTAAACTTTCCAACAAATTAGGCTTGAGACCGGAAAATATGGGCGTGGTTCTGAGATGGTTTAGAAAGAGTGAATTTACTAGTTTTTGAGTATAACATGGAAATGTCATTGACATGTAAGTTAGGTGGTGACGTGTACTTTTTTGTATACTGTACTATGAAAACTCCTCGTCTTTTTTTGGTGCAATCTTGGCTCTGCCTATCGTAGCAATATTGGTCTCGGTCTCCGCCCATTTTCTGGGGATTTACTCCACATGTGATTTTAGTTTCCACAGAAGTTGAGCAGCTGGTTATTTAAAGAGGGCCTACCAAACGTCAGCAAGCTTCACTCTGACAATCAAGTCATATACTGATAGTTGTACAATCAAGAGCTCTCTGAAAAAGCATAGAAGTCTTATAACTGACTTTTTGTTGTCATCTGAACATCTTGCGGTGTGCCTTATTAATATATTGGAAATTTGATTGGTTTCCAACATCATTTTTGAATACGTACAATTTCTTATCTGCAAGAAAATAATTTTTCAAGGTTTGGTTTGCATTATGCCAGAAGGACTTCGTCTGGATCCTATAGTTTTGAGAGATAAACAACAAAACACTGAAAGTCAACTCATCGACAACTCACAATTCAAAATGCGTAAAGACAGCACTGCCCAACTTCACAACAACAACAACAACAACAACGTGCTGAATTCAAGTATTGGAAGCGGCGATTTTAAAGTTTCTGATCGATCAACTCGTGGCAGCATTCGTAATGCTCTGTCTGGTAAAAAAGTGTCTTTTTCTGAGGAGTTGGCTAAAGCCAAAGGACTTATGAATCAGTCTGATGATGCTTTTGATGCTGAAGATGAAACAACTCAACAAGTAAACAGACAGGTGACTGTGAAAAGGACACAGAGCCAACGAGAAACAAAGTCTTGTTCCACCAATGTACAAAATCAATATAAATACAAGCCCAAACGCAGTGCCTCATTCCGGGAAAGTCTTCGGCAAGGCGAAAGTTATCAGGTTTTAATGTTAGGAGCTGTTGGAGTCGGAAAATCATCTTTAGTCCAACAATTTCAGGAGTCAAATAATGGGCATGTCAGCGTTAAAGTTAGCAATGTATATGGAGGTAAGATGTTCTTGACTTTATTTCAGTATTTTTCACCAATCGAAATTGGTTTTATTTGACACTGGCAATTGTTTTTAAATTGTAATGACTATCATGTCATGTCTAAGTCATAATTTCAAATGGTTAGTACTGTAAAGTTGACCGTAACAAACCTATCTATAGTCTTATGCAGTTTTGAGCTGTGAAAGTGATGCCTTTAATTGGACTGTCTACCGTTCGCACTATAGTTCATGGAAACCAATTGCTTTTCTATGACAGTTTCTGCACATCTGTCAAAAGCTTTATGGCATTTATAAATGATGTATAATGGAAGCCATCTCGTTGTTAAACCGAAATAACTATGACGGAAGGTCGATTCATAATGTAGTCATAAGTTAGTTCACAATCATCATCATCTTTTAAAGTGTAGAGCAGGACGAGCCAGCCAATAGTTAAGCTGTCTTATCGCCCACAAACCGCATCCAGACAATTCTCTCATTAGTTAATGCACCATGATAACCTATTATTTGCCCCTTAACTGAGAATGAAAGTCCTTTGTCCACAGTCATTCAATAGTATGTATTGAATTATTGAAGATCACTTAGGATTTTAAAGACCCATAAAGAAACTGAATAGTGGTTTTTATGGTTCTCAGACAGACTAGAGTTACCGTCAAATAATGGGCTACCAACCTCTCTTCATTTTATATTTGTTCACTTAAATATAAATAAAGCCATTTCAATATGGTGGTGAAAACATGCTGATTTGTCATGCCTAACGTTTCATTTGTGATTTTTAAAACGCAAATAATTTATACTTAATGTGTTATGTTTTTTTTTTTTCAGATAATTGCAGAAGAGCGAATGATGCTCAACTCACAATTGTAGATAACCCCGCCGTTGAAATTACGGTAAATAAAAATATTTCGATTCTGTTAGGTTTCATAAAACTTATCTGCACTTTCGTTGTGTAGCTGTGAACAAAGCATTGTTTTCCCACTTAAAACGCTAAACAATAAATTGAATCAATTGTTGTGGCTCTCTGAAATTGGAAAAAATGCATTGTACATATAATATATTATTGCGACCCTGAAATAAAGCTACCTTAAGTTTTATTTTGGTAGTGGACATAATATTGAGAGCAATTATGTAGCAAATAATGAATGTTGAATTATTCAAACACGAAAATCAATATCGTCTTCTAAATTTCTTACTAAAGTTTATAAATAAGAATTGCATTGAAAGCGACCGAAATAAGTATTCATTATTTCTAGTTAAATAATAGTTTAAATCTCAGCACATTTTCAGCGATAGCATTTACTGATAATAATTGTAAGTCAAGAAATGTTGACTAACAACAGTCATTCGGAAAAAAACAAGAATTGGATCCAATTTCTCTTTCAACATTTACGTGTGAGTCATTTCATACGAAAATGTATAAAAAGTAACTGTGCTTAGCAAGTGCTGCACAAATACACTTCTTGCTTTCAATGATTGAGTGGGGGGAAATAACACAAGAGACGACTTCGTAACTATTTATTTTCGTGATTAAATTACGTTTTGAATGAGCCAATCTCTGACTCACCTTGACCATCAATGTCTTTTTTCTCTCTTTTAGGCTGAAATGGCCATAGCTTGTTGTGACGTCGACGCTTATGTCATTGTATATTCCGTTACCGATAGAGACAGTTTTAAAACATCTCAACAAATTTTACAAGCAATTTCGACTCAAGAAAATTACCATAAGAAGGCAGCAATACTCGTTGGGAATAAAATTGATCTTGTCAGGAAGCGAATTGTTAATACTGAAGGTAATTATCGCATGACAGTGTTATAATTTAGATTTGTATGTCTCCCCCTCCCCCAGTGCCGAATTTAGATATTGAGAGGCCCTAGGCTATTTCAGTTTTGAGGCTGTTTTATTAAATTTTGAAGTCCGCTAAATGTTGAGGCCCTAGGCTTCAGCCTACTTAGTCTAGTGGTAAATCCGGCACTGCCCTCCCCATGCAGTTTTTATTTTACTGAGATTCGACTGAGGTGACATAACACAGCAGTAATCACTCCAGAAAACTGATAGTTGGATAATAGGTTACGTGCAGGTGACAACGTGCACAAAATAAGGTGCCAAGACTTTGCTTCCTATCCGCTGAAAGTCTTACTTGAGTTGGAAAAGAAGCCGCTGGTTTCCATTGGATTTGATCTTACAGTCAAAAGATCAAGTAAGACACATGGCTTCTAAACAGGAAAGATGTTCGTAAAATCGTAAATGATGAAACTATAGAAAATTGTGCACATCAACTCAGCGGTGCCTTATTATGTCATTGAGCGAAGCCATAAGTATACTCTTTCGCCCTAAAGAAAGCCAAGAGTGCAATGTTTACGATATCACCTGCAAGTAACAGATATCGCCCTCTCGCTACATAAAATGTGTGTAAAAGTGAAATTTCCAGGTGTAGGCCTGTGTAAACCAAACCAAACCAGGTCAAGTATAATGCAGGGTGCAAGATAGTGCTACTGATCTCGATTTTCAGGAACCATTTACTTTACTTCCCAGCCCAAACCAGTTGATCTGTTGTAAAGAGTTGTCGTCATTGTGTCTTCAGGAATTGTTTACTGCTAAGCAGTTGCGTCTCAAATGAATGAAATACCAAGTGGTGCACAATGCCCAAGTGAAACTCTTTTTTTGAAAGTTAATTTTAGACATTTCATGAGGTTTTTACCAAGAATTTTTGCTTTTTACTATTACAAGGCTGCATAACTCTTGCAACAACAGCCAAAAAAATTACCTGATATCTAAAACTTTGCACAAGGAGTTTTTTGTTTTACTATAGCTGCTTCTTAATTTACTAGTTGAAGGATAGGAAACAAAATAAATTTAGGTGTGCAGAAGTAACATAAAGCTCTCCCCTTACATCAGAAATGTTGATAACATTAAAGTTTATTTGTAAAGCATCATTAGCTGTGGTTAATATTACAGCTGAGTTTCAAAATGTTCAATGTCGCATTAACAAACGCAATCTTTTACCAGAAAGTGAAAGAAAGAATCAACGAGTTGTGTTATTGACGTCGTACGGGTGCGATAAAATAAACACAGTTTATGTTAGGCTTTCGTCGTCCTAACATTGAATAATTCAAAAAATAGACGTGAACTTGTGTTTGATTATATCTAAGTTGTGTTTTTTTTTTGCAATATGCAATAGATATTGTTGCTTGTAGTTTAAATTTGGCATCTACTCTTGTAGGTTAAAATTTATTTTGAACCTATAGTATAACAGACTTACAGGCTTTTTTCGTTAGGATTCAGTACTAATAGAAAATGAGGATACAGCTTACACACAGTTTATCTATATTAAAAAATGAAAGCCCTGTTATATTCAGCTACTAACACATAAACGTCAGTCGGAATTTAAAATTTTAATTTTCGAGTACTATTCCATGATTTTAGGTTAATGTCTTTTTAATAAACAAGGTATAACAGTCCATATCTATGAATGTAATTTTATTTATTTACAAGCTATAAAAGTGTATTCGAACCTTTCCTGTATATTTCAATTTAGGAAGCTGAAACCTGACCTCTTTTTATTCATAGGAAAGACATAGGAAAACATAAGAAAACATAAAAGACATAGGGAAACATAAATAATTCACCTACTTTTGTAAATTTGCAGTTGCATGGCAACTGATGACGTCAATGACGTCTCCTTGTACTGTTACTAGATAGTCTTAAGGGGTCATACCCTCGACAAATTTAGGTACCATGCTGGAAACGGTTACTTATTGCATCCCGGTTTTATCTTTCTTATTTTTTTTTCTTTCAGAAGGAAAAGCTTGTGCCACAGCCTACGCTTGTAAATTCATTGAAACTTCAGACTGGATTGATTACAATGTAGACGAACTTTTTGAAGGTGTTTTGGCCCAAATTCGTTTAAGACTAGAAGCTTCTGACAGTAAGAGTAAGAAGAGAGAAAGAAGAGGTTATCGGCGCTCAAAAACCCTTGGCACCAAATCTTGGGGCATGCTTAAAGATTTCATCAATAAACTCAACCGCAAGGTGAAGTCTTGTGATGATTTACATGTCCTTTGAATTAAAAGGGGTATGAAAACATCCTAAAAATGTATATCTGAGATGAGGATGATGATTATGAAGAATCATCTTAAAATCTCAAGACAAATAAGCTACGTTTGAAAACCAATGCCAGATGGGGCTGGTGTGAGACAAGAAGAAGACGAAGATGAAGAAATCGTAAGATGGTTATACGACAGGACCATATTGCCTTAATCGTATTTAATGACCTAATATTTTATACGGATTAATGCCTATAAGACATATTTTTGTCGGATTAATTTGCATATCGCTAAATATCGCCTCAAAACTCCCATTTGAAGGGATTTTTGATAGATACAGATAGGCACTACTTTATTTACTAGATACAGGTGGAGATTTTTGAAACTTTTTTGAATCTGTCTCATTATGACTTTTTGACAGTTAGCAATCAAATTTATATAAAAGTTGATCCGATTAAGGAGACAGTTTAAAACAGAGAAATATTTTATAAAATAGACATAAATATTAAGATGCTGCTGCATTTCTCAACACCTATGTCGAGTTCTTCAAAGTGAAGATATAGTTTATATTATGTTCTAGTCCTTAAAGTATTTCAGATTTAATTTATTGTATTTCTGTTATTTATTTCATCTATTGACAATTGCAGTAACATTGTTGCCATACTAAACTTTAATGGCAATAATTGTGCCTTCAATTTTGATAACATACATGAAAAGATGTAAATTTGTACAAAACCACACTTTTTTCTATTCCTTAATGAGATGTATATATATTTCTATCATATTTATTGTATTGTTTAAAAATGCTGAAATGATTTCTTTTTTTTTACTTTTTTGTACTCAGTCATATTTTCTGTTTCTTCATATTATGTAGAAAATTAAAATATTCTTGAATTCGGAATATTATTTGTGATTTTTTGATGCTTTCAAATTGTTGAATAAAGTTATAATTGACTACAGCATTTCTTAAAACGTCTGGTTTTTTAATAGTAATTACTCGACTACCTTTTTACAAAATGTTGGCTACTTTTCCAGTTTTATGTCAGTCTACATAATTCATTTTGAAAGGTACATGGCCATATGTATAAAGTCAGTCTATATTTGGTGTTTTTACAAAACCTTAAGAGTTTTACTTTCATATAAACGTTATTTTTCATCGAGCGAATGCCACAAATAGATTCATGTAAAAATAAACATAAAAGTCAACTATCAAATTTAAAAGCCAAATGTTTAAAATGTTACCATAAAATTCACAGCTGCTATATAAATAATGACACCTCGTAACTATAATTTAAGACAATAATAACTTTTAGCCAGCATTTGGAAATATAAAGTCACCAATAGCATCATCAACCATATATGATCACTTCAGTTACAATAGTTTAAATATCATATTGTACCTCAACTTTACACATTAAAACTAATTAAAGGGAGCTTTTTTAAAATAATAATAATATACCTCTCTTACTTCCTATGATAACTAGCCATCTGTTTAGTTGTTAAAAAAAGTATTATTTGGAAACATCTTAAAATGAAAGGCAGCCGAAAGTTAACAAAATTAGTTGTATAGTTATAAACACGATGTCATTGCAGCGGTCTTAGGAAACTTTAAAACAAAGTCCTAGACGCTGAAATAACTAGTTATTATCTTTAAACTTTTAAACATGGATTAAAAATAACTTGGTTATGTCTCAGTAGATGCTACGGTTACTCTTTTTTTATTGCAAGGGTTAACTTGTGAAAGTTTTCTTTTCACAACATTTGCTGACAAGTGTAGTTTCTCCTTCATCTTTGTAAATCTCCGTCCTACATAAATCATTGATTTTCAAGCATCTACTCCCTGAGACCTTCAAAGCTGACATTTCATAATATAAAGCTCTAAAAAAGGTTCAAATCATTTTGGCACCATGCAGTCTCAAATGGATGATAAAAAAGTGAGGAAGATAGTGTCGTGATATGATCCTTAGAGAGACCCTTCTTTTTAATACAACACAGAATCACAAACTCAAAACAGCACATGCACTTTAAAGATTAGAGTCATTAAAAGTGTTTCAAGGGATTAGTAGATGAGGTCCTTGTCACTGTAACGTGGGCCATTTTTACACAAAGACATCAACTTCACTGGTAAGAACTTGTTCCGATACTAAAAATCACGTTTTCTCACTTTGAAACGTCAAATATAAACTAGAATCTTAATTGATATGTGGTCACACAAAATTACTTCTAAGAACATTTTGTGTTTCACATGTCTACGCCATTAAGTCTCGAATATTTCCAGTAAATCCATTATTTTTTAAGGTAAACAGCTATTTTATACTGACTGGTTTAGAGCAGTTTCTTCTTTCGTTGTAAACAGACTTAAGTACAGGCATCCTAAAATATGAACTTCAAGAAAGGATTTGATACCAAATGTACAAGGTCAACATAATTCAACCAAACGCCCAACTATATGAGCATAATTGCGTACATGAGTCAGGATAATGTGAATGTTTTTCCAAGGCGAGGGAGGAGACATCTTTAAACTTAAAATGAGTTTTCTGTCAGAGAGGAAGTAACTACATTAGAATCATGGCCCTATATAAAGTGCAATGTTCCGCGATAACGTGAAAGACCTTTTTCTATAACCCTTAACTCTGTAGACTTGACCCTTACGTGGGCGTTAAGCATTACTTCTAATAACAAATCGACAGTAAACAACATACGAACGCATTACCATTCCTAACCCTTCTCCTGCATTTTTCAGAGTCAGTTACACATTCGTCCCATTGCAACTGTTGACGGTATTTTTACGCAGGAACTGACGACCTAATACTGTAACTCTTTACTTCTAACGTCAGCCTGATTTCTTCGTGGCATAGACGGTGAGCTCCTGCACTTTGGAATTTACCGATCTAAATCTACATTTCACTCCATGTGGAAAGTAACGGTTCTTTTACAAGCAGATAGCATTGTACACACCACGGCTTTACTTCATGCCCGACTCTATCTTCTCCGAAAGAAGTTATCCGTCTTGCCAGGATTGAACCTGCAACTACAGTGCATGAGTAGGGTGACCAGACGTCCCGATTTCAGACTCATGTCCCGCTTGTCCCGCTTTGTCGGCAACTTTTCAAAACCATTCACGGGAAGTTCTGCAGGGCAGTGGTTAGGCCAGCTTTGCTATATGGATCAGAGTGCTGAGAATTGAGGAAGAGCCACGTCAACAGAATGCAAGGAGCTGAGATGTGTGGGGTGTCGAGAGCTGATAGAATTACGAGGAATGAGTGTATTAGACGTAGTCCGGGGGCGGTGGACATCGCGGAAAAGATGATGGAGGATAGGTTAATGTGGTACGGACACGTAATGAGAAGAGAGGAGGAGCTCGTTAGGTCCATTTCAGGAATGCAGGTGGTCGGAAGCACCCGGGGCAGGGGGATACGAAGCAGACGTGGGAGCAGATTGTCCGTAAGGATATGGCAGTGTGTGGGGTGGAGGGCTGGAGCCCGCAGACCCGACCCTGCCTCAGGCGGAATAAGGGTATGATGAGGATGATGATGCATTCTGTGCTGGATGGACACACATTCAAGCTATAAGGTACATTAGGTGCGAGGTTGCAAGGTTTGCTCTTTGCTCTTCAGGAAAGAATGTCTCACCACCCCTACTTGGGGGCACTCACCGAAAGCCCCCGTCCAGCTTTGCCCTCTGGAAAATCTGGTCACCATAGCATGAGTCAAGCACTCTATGCCTGAGCACATGAACTCAACAACAAAATGTTCATAAGACTGTAGTACATACTGTATATGCATTTAACAACAACAATTACATTGTTATCATAACCTAGAACGTTGACAATTTTAAATTTCAGTAGGTTGATCTAAAAACGATGAGAGTTTAAGGACACTAGGCAAATACTAGGCCTACAACTCATGGTCAAAATGTTGGCATTTAAAGAATCCTTCATGTGAAAACAGTGAAATTAATTGTTGTAGTCATGAGAGCTGACAGACATTGAAGCTAATACAAAACTAATCCCTCAGTTTGGTAGAACAGTTGTAGAAGTTGGTGATAGATATTTGAACTTGGCCTACAGAAGATGTCTTGTAATTCTACACGTTTACCATATTTCAACTACCGTACTTGACAAGCTTATGGCAAAATTGATTCAAGGGAACAAATTATGAACAACACTTCTAGTCATGCTAACTTATGAATACAGACAGTAGCTCAGGATGTTTCCTTTAACCCTAACACTCTACGGTATGTCAGTTGCTGCGAATTTGAAAAGAAGAAATAAATTATTTTGAAGGCGTGCTAGGATTTCTGTCACAACTACTTTTCATCTAAAGGAGTCGGAGCTTTCCAAGCCTGTTTTCGCCTGCGTTTATTCCATTCCTTCAACTTCCAAGAAGGACAAAAGTCTACACAAGACTTTTAAGCCCTTGTCAGTGGTGTAACTTCAACTGTGTTGCCCGGGGCAAGAGGCATTCGAAGAGCCCTCTCCCCTGTCGCTTGTCCTGAGGTCCATAACTGTCCGCATGCGGTCTAGAATACTCCTGTTGATTACTGTTATTGTGTAATAGGTCAGGCACCATGCGATATTATATCCAACAAAGCATTAATTTACCTGCCAAAATTTCTATTTTGGTTGTATAATGCGGTGTTGGAACACGTGGGGTAGGCTGGCATCCCCGCATAGACAACAAAGTCAATATTCCTGCGGGTTCCAGACGACTGGCTGGGGTGCCCCCAGTCAGAGCATGTTTAGTGGATCCGCAGACCCCACACTACCACAGGCGGGATAAGGGTGTGATGGTGATGATGATCGTAATACCATAACTGGCCTTACTACTGTTCTATAGAATAAGTTGGATGAGACCCTGCCTAGCGTGAGGAATTCGTATTGTATTTGGCTGTCCTCACTGCATTCTTTCTTGATCCTCTGTGCCACACATACTGTAGGCCTACAGTATGTGCCTCTGTGCCCCATTTCTCAGAATCATTGATTCTAAGAGTTTGATTTTATGCACCCAACATTATCTTGATTATTGTTTTATTATTTGCCACGGGGTGCTTGGAAAAAAAATTATTATTGTATTTGTATGGAAATTGTAATTGACCAATAGCTTTAAGTTGTTCGTTGGATGACGTATTTTTGGAATGGCTTTTGAAATGTCTTGCACTCGTGCTCATGGGAAGCCATTATGCATAATACGCGTGTCCGCGGCGCGTGATGTGAGGTTAACTGGCAATGGATTCAAATATTCCGTCATTTCGGAAATCTCACATAACTAGAATACGCTAAACAAAAAATACTGCATCAATAATTTTAATGAAGAAATGATTTGCATTTATAATTTCAATTTTATTTTTATGCTGCTTTTAACCTATTACATTGGTAAGATAATTTTAGAATTAGGCATTACGCAAACTAATGGCGGTTAAGTGTTGTTGCGCTTTGTTCCTTTGACATATAGAATCATATACTGTAATTCAATGAGTTGAGCGGGTGAATTTCATTTATCATGTTATTGCATCTGGCAATAACAATTTTCAGAAAAATAAATCAGGTACTCATTCAAAATACATATTAACGACTAATGCCAGGTTTACGTACAGTATAGGCTACGAAGGGTTTGACAAACGGCTTGTCCCGAAGGGATCTGTGGTAATCTTAATCTACATTTTTGGTCCCAAAACTTTTGCATACGTCTATATTTGCATATTCCCACTTGGATTATCATTTTTTAGCTGAATAAAAGTTACAATTTTGGTGCCCATCTTTAGGGACCCATTCTATCCTTTAGATCTAGGGTTCATAAAAATCTTAGTTCAGTACCGTTAACGATCTTATGCGCGTACATGGTGCAATACACGCAACTCACATTTAAAAAATATAACTGATGTATTTATAAAATTAATTTCTCGTAGGCGTTTCAAATCGCCTCCACACGGATGAAGATTTGCATGAATGCATACCATCCATCTGCATGTTTTATGGAAGCCCTCCGATATACATGCTTTTTAATCCGGAATGTACAGGCAACATTGAAGTAGCAATCATTGGAAATATTGTTATTAATGAAACATTCGTACACGTGATAGAAAATTATGTGTCATTACAAGCATCGATATTCTTGAGGGGGAAGTGTTCAGACCGTTATCGTGTTCTATGGAATTGGTATACCCGTCCTGCATTAAAAGTCCCTAAGACCCGGTCTTATTTGTATTTCCCTTCGAGATGTCTGCAAAAACAGAATTATTATTCCAATTTCATCGTGGGAGCAACGTTAAGCAACCCATATAACTCTTCAGACCGTTTTACGGTGACTTCCAAAACGGTAAGAAATATATTTTGAAATCATTCAAAGACAGAGTTGTGTTTGTAATATGCCGCCTTTAGTTGCTCTTTGGTTTAATGGCTATGTTGTTTTGGAGTGCCATCCAGCGTGATTATTGGCAGAACTGAACTTCAACACAAATCAGATTGTGTTGCCCGCTATTCCTTCATGTCAGAACCTCGATCTACATTATTTCTGACTTGATAGTTATAATTCTTAAATACCGGTATGTAGTCTGAGCTTACATTTTAATTACCACGACATCACTGCACTGACAATTCTACAGAACAACGTGCTGATGGTAAACCAAAAGTTCAACTCTAAAATGGATAAAAGCTGGTTACTGTTCCCTCTGTACGTACAGTGGAAAATAAACTATGGTGTATGTGTTATTTTAAAGATAACTGTGGAGTATGATGAAGCGTTGGAAATATCACCACTGATTAACGACCACGCCAGGAAGATAAACAGATACGGGTATTTTATTATTAATGCAACAGAACAAGTAGACTATGGCAAGACATTCCTCGCCAATAAATACATGTAAGGAACACCATTTTATTGACTTCAGCAGACGTCCAGCAACTTTTTTTTAGGCTTGACTTCTTTTGGCTATAATTTCGTGTGATTTCTATGACACTTAAAAGAAACTGTGCAGATGAATGTACTTTCCGCAAACCACGCACATTCAGTAATTTATTTTTATTTAAATGCTTTTTTTCTAAAGTACATTTCTGCGTCCATTATCCATGCGGAAAGTTAGAGAGAGCTGTATGATGTTGACATTAAGTCAAATGTTTTCGGCGCCCTCAAATTCTACATTTCTATTCAATTTACAGTATGCCTGTCACTCCCCTTTCACTATTCTTTTCTGCTTCTAAATATCAGTGGGTACCCGATCCTGCAATAATAAAAAAAAATGGTAGCGTAAAAAAGGGTTGTTGTCGTTTGAGGTCCCGTCAACTACTAGGTCATTAGAGACCCGTCCACTGTATAGTTCTAATGCATATACTGCACAGACACTACACTAATGAGACGATTATTGGGTATTAGCAGTACCCAGCTTTCCCGAGCGACCACCCATGTCAGTACTAACTGGGCTTGCGTTGTTTAACTTCAGTGATCAGACGAGAACTGGTGTGTCCAACGCAACTCGCCGCTCCCGTAAAAAAAGGGGATTCCTGTACTGGAGAAACAGGATGTCAATTAATTGAAATAGAAAACCAATAGATTTTATTTTATATGGAGTTTATTGTATAAAAATGATATTCTCAACAGATTGATTCTAATAGTACTATTTTAATTTCAGAATCTCTTGTGAAAGTCTTTCTGAATCAAAAGAAAGTAAGTATTGAGTTAATAAGGTGGAGCGCTATCAATAATTGAGCTACCATGATCGGCTTTTAATAGCCTGCTTATATGGTTCTTATAGCCTGCGTATATGGTTCTCCATTAGGAACTCGTATTTTAAAATTTTCAAAAAAACGAACATTTTTTGAAAAAGTGATTATATTTTTATTACAATGTTAAATACAAACTCTCCGATTAGGTTTGGAACACAATATCTGGTATAATACCATTTCAATGACACATCAAAAGTACAGTGTTGTTCAAAAAAGCTAGTACTTAATGGAAAACCCTGTGAATAATTCGTGAGGAAGGACTACTTAAGACATTTTAATTTTATTTACTTGCCAGATATGTCGGACGCCGCCGAATTTTTTATTTCGCCAATTAAGAGACTCTCAACTTTCAATGTCTCTGAATTACCCAGGGTTACTATTCCATGCAATGGTTTCGATAATGCATTTTCAGTGTCAAGTAAGTAGTCATATGTCTCTCTCCCTTTTGTTTTATGCGGCTACTAATCAGGGCCGGCCCTAGAGTTTGCGGGGCCCAAGGTGGTCGCCTTGCCCTAAGGCCGGCCTTGCTACTAAAGACTAGTCAAATGCAAAAATAGTAGAAGAATGTTCCCATCAGTGATGATGAGCTGTAATTTATTTCGACGTCTAAGGCTAGGGTGACCGATGTACGTTTTTTTGTAGTAAATTCAATTTCCAGGTAACCAACCTCTAAAAATGTGCAGTCAAGGCCTCATGAAATTTATACTCTGCAACAAAGAACTGGGAATAAGTTTAACTATGATAGTCGGAGATCAAAAATCACAAACCTTATAATGCGTATAATAAACCACAGCATGGTTATCTCTAGAATTTCTTTTCGGCTTTTATAGATCAGTCCGTGGTTACGATACATACTCGTGATTTGCCATCGCAAGATGTACCATATGCTTTTATTATATGTGCTTCTAATAAGAGGTCAAGCTTCTGTTATAAGGAGGCAATTGAATTTGTCGATTACACCACAAACTACTATCACATTAGGTAAGTACCCCATTTTAGAGTTAGTAATTGAATGCGAAATAGATTGCTTTATAAATATGAAAAAATTGTCATCAGCCAGGGGAGGGGGTTTTGGTCGTTTCCAGTACCGCTGTTCTCTTTCTCTTCTGAAGGACATTAGTTTGCTGTGCCTAACTTAAAATACTCTATTAGAAATAAAATCACGAATATGGTAAATGAAAGACGGAGCAAATTGTTTTCTATTTCTACCCGATTTCGCATCGTGTTATTTCGGCATAAGGTCGATGGTTATGTTAAGCGTTAGTTGAGTTTAATCCACCTGAACGCAGAAGAGCCCTGTCTACATAGAATAAAATATAGGTGTAGAAGTGCAAAATCCTCCGTCTCAACCCTGTCATAGGCGGGGAAAGGTTAAGGATCATGAAATATTTCAATACTGCGTACGTTGTGTAGGACGACTTATCGTCAACCAAGCTTGTTTGGCCGGTGTGTACCAAAATTAAAGTGGTGACATAGCTCATTGTGCTTGTATTCACGATAATCCTTTCTAATCATATTGACGGTATTGATGAATAATCAACGTTGAATCGTCCATGAGAATTTTAAACCCATGGTTGATATAAACTTTAAAAATGTGTCTTTGGGGCATGAGCCGACTCCTGTTGCATTGTAGTTATTGTGCAAAAGGCCAGACACCAACATAGCATTAATTTACCTGTCAAAAATTTCTATTATGGCTGTGTAATGTGTTGGAACAATAGGGTAGGCCGGCATCGCCCCACAGACAATTCAGCCAATATTTCCTGCGGGCTCCAGACGCCCGGCTGGGGTGCCCCCAGTCAGATCATGTTCATTGGACTCGCAGACACGACCTTGCCACAGGCGGGATAAGGGTATGATGATGATGGTTGATATAAACTTTCTTTCTAGATGCCGATATAATTGCAACCAACATGTAAATATTTACGACACGATTGTACTTGAAGCAGTTTGTAGGAATTGTATTAAACGGCAGATGGTTAAATGGAGTGTTCATTTATATGATGGTGCCGTTATTAAAAAATTTAATCGCTGGCAGAGTTGTACAGAATTTGGAAGGAATGATCCGCTGCTTATTTTTCTTCCCGATACCTTCAGTCTTTCGACTTCTTCAATTATAATTTCGCTTAGTGGTATTATTGATATTAAGTTCTTTATAAAGTTGATACAGTGGTCAATTTCTTTTATAAATTTTGTAAGCAACTAATAATGTTAATGTGATCTCTGCATTTAGAGGTCTCTGCCAACAACGTACCATTGAAAGTTGCGTCGATTCGTTTGGTCATTTCTGACAACCTGCCACGTTTACATTGTAAAGTAGTCCCATTAATAGGATGGGAACTTTTAACTAATTTCACAGTGACATGTACTGGCTTTCCTGTCTGGCAGGAGTCTCCTATCCAATATATTGCCATCAGACAGCAAGTTCACTTCAGAAAATCCAACCACAGTTATCCTGATGGTAAATATGTGTTTGTCTTGTTATTAATAGTGTAATGAAGTCGAAATGTTTTTGATACTTAGGAAGAAAGCAATACTTAATGCTAAATTTTTGCCTTTATTTTTAGATATAATTTTAAAATATTCAACATCTTTTCCTTCGAGTTATAAAATACGTTTGCTTGCTGGACTGAAAAAAAATAGTTATACTACAAATATTTGCGTGGACGTTGTAGATTTTTTGTCGATAACAACCTCACTTATTATCCCAATTACGGTAAGTAATAGCTTGATAGTTGCAATATAAGATAAAGACTTCCTCTGAACTTAATGTGATCTGATTGAAGGTTAAGTCCTTGAATCTGAATAGAAACTGTACAGATATTCAGTTGGGATGCTTAGAAAAATTATTAAGACAAAGAGGCAAATTTAATGAATTTAAGTATTGGATGCTGCTTGGACACCATCAATGTAAGTTTGGTTGAGATATGTAGATCTTATTTAACTTCGAGTACGAGGATTAGGCTTCGGAGTCAGTGGTGGTAGGTGCCACCTTATCGTAACCACACTCTGGCAATTATGGTCCATGCTCGGGATACATTGAGTTCTGCCCGGATTCAGTATAAACAACATGTCAAAGTCATGATTACTTAAGTAATAAGCAGATCGACAGAAATACCTTGATGTTAAATCAAAATTACTTTCAATCTCTGCTGGATAGTGTGGGTTGATGCGTTCAAAAATTCTGAGGGAGTTAAGGATGTTTTGGGGAATGTTGTTTTGTATCATTTGCGTTGTTGCTGTTGACATTTACAATAGTCACTTAAATAATGATTGTTGTTGAGTCTAGTTATGCCACTGTACGAAGGTTATTTTCGCAGAGGGCCAATTAATGTCAATTAGGTTAATTTCTTTCTCTTTGATCTATCACTAAATATCATCATAGAAAAATAAAATGAATCACAATTTGTTGATCCCTTAAAGCTGAAATCTTACGTCATTGACTAAATTTATTTGCTGTCATTATTTAATTGGCATGCCATGTGATTTAGACTATCGCTAATTATTAATTTATTACTCACGTCTATGTGACAACAAAGCAGGATCTCATGATAAACACATTTGACCATGAGAGCTTGCGGAAGGAGATATTTAATGTCATAGTAGCCATACCAGAATTACGATATTTTTCATATTGTATAGTCACCTCCTAAATTTTATAGCTCATTAATGTATCGTCTTTAATTCAAGATGCCATTGAATATGCTCATGTTATGTCTCATATGCTTAATAGAGACATCCATAAAGAACAACTTTTTAAAACAGCTCAGGTGAGCATTTTCTGTGTACTATGTATCAGCAAGAATCACTTTTACAAGTTAATGATAATGATTGATGTTTTGCTTTAGGTTCGACATGATCTTCTTAGTATTGCTGTTCATAAATTGACTCATTCCATGATATCAAAAACGCAAATTGTATATTTTGTGGGATCTATATTCCGCAACAAATCTCATTTCGTTTATGAGAAAACTCAAGTATGCAAATGGAATTAAGTATAAAAAAGTCATTTATGCAATTATGCAAAGTGTTATTAGAAAATTTTGTGTATATACAATGAATTTCCGCCATTGTTTCTATATTGACGAAAAAGTATTCCTTTTCTTTAGATATTGGCACTTGATATCCTTATAAAGCTTGCGATGGACGTAGATAAGTGTCACATCCAACGGCAATCTATGAGCCAACTTATAGTGAAACGCCTTTTGAGGTTCGCAGGATGTTTTTTCTGAATTTAATTATGTGTGCATAAATACAAATAGTGCTTACTGTTATCCATTCAAGGGATATGACATTAGCGGCAAGTAATATTATTAGTATGACTATTTATGGCGTTTCTCGACCAATCTGTGACGTTAAAACCGTCTACAAAAGCCATTTGTTGAATTTTAAAATTATCTCAGAAGAAGGAAAAGTGGCGGAGGAGAACTTAGAAATTTCATACGTAAAAGTGAGTTTAGTAAATTTAATAGAATAATTTAAGTTCTTATCTACTTTTCATACGCTATGCGTATAAAGAAAAATGTCATCCTTAAACGAAGTCTTTTTTATAGTAATTGAGGTTATACTTTATGAGCTAATTTTAGTTAGGTCAGATTAACATGGGAGAAGATTAAAGGTTGAATGCTCTGGCACATTTGTGAGCAATTATGCTTATTAAATACTTAGTTTTTTATACGTAAAGTTCACTAGAAAGGCTTGTTGCACATAGTGTTCTAGGAGTCATCCTCCAAGGTGAGGAACCTCATATGTGATGTTTCTATTGAAAGAAGGACAAGATTATTTTTCCGAGAGTAGTCCCGGATAACATGAATGGGTTGTCTTTGGATGATACAATACACTTGCTGATATTAATTGCATTACTTTTTTATTTAGATAGACAAACTAGAACGTTTGTTGAATTTAATTGGAAATACATTTACAAAGTATCTGGCAACTAATCAACGGCCTCACCTATTTTCAACAAATTCCTTCAACCTCATTTTGCAAAAGGTTCAGTTTAGTCATCTAAGAGGCGTGAAATTTGGATATGATTTCAGTCCACAACATGTTTCAATTCCAATACATCCTGGATATTTCATCATTAGAAATATTTCAGAAAACTGTAAACTGAGAGACGACCAGACGTTATTAGTACAGGTAAAGTAAACAGGAATTTCAGCATGGTAACATATTGAATGAGAATTTTCAGACTTTGATACCAAATTTAAGGATCACAGCATTATAGTTAATTATCAACATCCCGTTATCCTGCCTACTGCAGGGTCGACTTTGGGAACATTTTCAGATTTTGACAAAAACAAATTCGTATTATTTACAGTTAATGTTAGGTTAAAATGACAACGTATTAAGTAGCATAATACCGCTATTTTCTATTTAATTCAGCTAGTGCAGTTTTTTCGAAATCACCTGAGAATCAGCCCACGGCCATGCTCTACAGTGATGCCATTGCTTATCAGAATTATTGATAAACAGTCTGGTGTCGTGTTAAGTTCAGTTGGATCACTAGATGTATTTTTGCTTAACTATGGCAAGTGGTGTTATTAAAATTGTTTCTCACGTTTTGAGCATAAATAAATTTGTTTTGTTATCTTACATTATAAGATACTTGTTGTTTTGAAAGGTACAATTTTCACCCATCGCTATGCCATACCCTTCAAGAAGTTTATGACGGATAAGTATTACGCCGATGATATAGTCTCCCATAGGATCCAGATTCCTGCCTCTACCGTTAAAATGAAACTAATGATTTCAGTGTCACTAATAAATCCACGCCACCAATTACTAGTAGGCATCTTTCAATATTGTTATCATTGCATGATTTGTCTAACTATTAACAAATTATATATTGATTAAATTAACTAAAATGAGTAGGTGACGTTATTTGGCTGATTTTCTTTGCAAATTCATGACGTTCCAATGTACTATGAACGTGATGTTTTTTAGACAAAAGCAAATATTATTTACTAATCTTTTATATATTCTCTATTTTAGGTGGTACTATTAATAGACAGAAGACCAGATATTTATGATTTTAAATCATCTATTAAAAATAACACAATTCGCATCCTATCTGGAGATGATCCTAGCACTAAGATTCGTGAAGATGTTTTATTTACGGAGCTATTACCTTCATGCTACTCACATACACTATATGTCGCTTTCTTGCCTACAACACGAACCAAGACACTTGTTATCAAAGGTAATTTATGGCACCGTTATGCTGTTTGTCATGCTAACAATAGCGCGAATATCGAAAGCTGCAACTAGTGAGGGCTCTCAACTTTTGTTAGGTTGGATGTTTAATGCAATGCAGTAGTTTAAAATCGTTTCCGTCTGACATTTAATGATTATCAAACTGTAAATATTCGGCAGTGTGTTTATTTTTTGTTTTCAGAGTTTAAAAATACTGGAAATCAGCCACTTTATATGTATTCACTGTCAGTTCACAATGTGAAATGTGTGAGTAGGTTACATCCGGCTCATGTTTGGTCAACGGAAAATTGCCAAGTATAGTTTATTTTGAAGTACTGTGACATTTCATATTTACATCGTTTCATTGGTTTGAACTTGGTTTTGTTTTCCAGGTTGTTGATAATGAAATGTCAAGTCCTCGCTTATTGCAATGTCGTTGCAAGTCCCTTTCAACGTTCAGCGGAATAATGACGCTGTTAACTGAATATATAGAAGGAACAGATGACTTTGAGTTTTATTTGAGCGTCCCTGTTAATTTCTTTGTGATTATTATATCAGTTGCCACTCTCCTACTCTTTTTGCTACTGTTCGTTATTGCCTATTTTATTGATACTTGGCTCAGTTCTTTGGTAAAGTATATTTTTTCTACGCATTTTGAAATTTCTGACCTCCTTACTTCTCCCAGGATTAAGCCTCATTCCATTCCTCCATATTTATTTGCAAGCAACAATGTTAATGTAAAAATGCCATACAACATTATAATAATACTATTTTGCATATGCCTAAATCTGCACACATGGAATTTTTGATAAAACACGATTTACTGCTCTTGAGAAGCGTATGCCGACAAAAGACCGCTGTCAAAAAGACAATTAGTAATTATTATCTTTGTCAAAGAGCATGGGACAGACAGCTTCAAACAACATGACATAAACAGATATTGATTAGCGCAATGGGCATTTAGTAATTATCTAGTAATTATAATTATGGGCAAGATCGCGGTCTTTTGTAGGCTGTGGTAATTTGGCTGCGGTCTTTCGTCATAAAATCCTTGAGAAAACTATTGCGTAATTATTTTAGTAGGAAATTATCATATTTGTGTGAAAATTATCATAATAGTTCCGAATTCTACAACATAGCCCTTTTTAAATTTAAAAGTTTATTATCCCGTTTAAATCGTATTCATATAAATATTGGTAGGTGTGGAGCAAGTACCCTAATTAATTTTTTTTCCGAATTTTCTTATATGTTTTACTGCTGCTAAGACTATGCATAGACACCAATAAGTTAGCTTTCCGGCGAAAAGTGATACCATACTTATTTTCACTTTAGCTGTATGCAAAATTATTTTTCTTATAAGCAACACTGTGCAAACCTTACTGAAGGTGTACGTGGTTTCCATAATACAAGTGAAACCACCAACACAGCAAGATTTCTAAGTACATAATCAGATCTAGATTAGGTGTCCTGAATATCTGATGCAATACCGAATGTGACCTATTGTGCACTGTTCGATGTCGCCTGTTTGCAGAACATCTTTTTTATATGTCAGTGAGACAGTTTTAATGGCAATAATGCTCAGACATTAATTAAGCAGTAGCCAAATTCCCATCAAATTTTTGATAATCATCATTATTGTCACACTTTAATTTCTTCTTAGTAGTTCGGATCCTTGAGCAATGGCTCCTACGAACGCTCAGTAAATCGGTTACTCCATAAATTAGTTCACGGAGAGGCAAACAATACGAGCATCAAAGCCATGCCTGTTTGCGATGCTACAAGGGTGACCATTTTTCCGCGGGGCAAATGACCAAAAGTTTTTTAAAATATCTTTTCCAAAAAAATAAAACGAAAATGAGACGTACAAATACAGTAAAAAATTATTTAACGTATAAATAATTCAAACAAATAACTAGTTGTATTTTGAATTGATTAATTGTATTTTGCCGATATGGAAGTACTATAGAAAGTAAATTTATTTTGACGAATCTTTAAACGAATTGTTAATCCGGAACGAATAGTCACCCTACTTTAACATTTTATTTTATCCTAAATACTTCCCATTGAACCTTTAAGAAATGCACTTCAAAGTAATATACTGCTTGTTTTTATTCCAATCTAAATTTCCGTTTCTTTTTCAATAGCCAGGAGTAACATATGTGAAGGACAATGATCCTGAATGTTGTTTCTCCTATTTGGTGTCGGTAACAACGTCATCAAGTCTCAACGCTGGAACTGAATCCCTGGTAGCTGTTCAACTACATGGCGATAAAGGAGACAGTCAAGTTCATGTTTTAGCTGACTCATGTAGAAAATTGTTCAGAAGAGGCACCGATGATGTCTTTCTGATTACAACCAAAACTCCTCTTGGAACGCTTACTAGGCTAACATTAATTCGTAAACCCTTTAAATCTCAACCATCTTGGTAAGTCGTGAGGCATATCACTTTATATTAAGTCACAAATACACGGCGATTTTCTGGCATTATGAAATTTTGAAGTGATCTATCTAAGTGACTAAATGGTTAACGTTATATGTGGAATCCTTCAGCGCAATTTGTCTTATGGAAATCGCCCATGTTCACTTTTCCTCATTTTAATTGTTTCGTCTTACTCATTCTTTGATTTCTTATTTTTGCTGTTGAGTGCAACTGACCACTAGTGATTTTTATAATGAAGCAACTATGAATCGAATCGTTTTAGGAATTTGAAAAGGATAACAGTTTTTTCTTTGGACACGAGTGTTTGCTTCTTATTTCCAGTTTCTGAGAAATTGAAGCCTAATTCCTTAAATCTTATTAAACGAAATTTTGCGGGTATTATGGTACCTAGTGAAGAACAATATTCGGTTTCATCCGTTATGGAAAGAATAATCAGAAGATTCCTCGACGATTACATTTGGATTAGTTTTGCACTCAGGTGAGAGACATTTCAAGGCAGTGGTTCCCAAACTTTTCCGTTTCATGGTGCCATATGGAATAGGGCTCAATATACCAATTACTGTATATGACTTCCTATCAATGTGACAGTGCATCAGCACATTTTTCAATAACCTATCGGCGCCTACCTTGGGAATCACTGTTTTAAGGAATCTTAGTACGATAACAAAGTGCTGTGTTCATGACATTATAGGTGATATTGTTTCAGACCTTGCAAAAGTTCTTATACCAGTATACAACGAATATTAACCATGCTGCTAGTAATTCAATTTGCGTTTTTCCTGAACTTGATATTTCGTGGAATTCCTCGAAACAGTCCAGTAGAACACATAGGAAATTATAGTTTTCGTGTGCTGTCAGATGATATAAGAATTGGGTTTCTTACATCAGCGATCCTAGCTGTAGTCACACATATCATTGTCTGGGTATTAAAGTGAGTACTTCAAGTTGAACGAAGAACAGTGGGTGAACGCGTTGGAAGGCAGTGGTGGACAGCATTATAAAGTCACTCTTTTATTTCCAGGAACTGGTTTACGAGAAAATTATGGGCAGTTTGTTATGATATTGACACTAACTGGAATAAAAAAATTCATATACCAGCTAAAGATCCAACGATTATGAATCCCACGTCTTCAGTGGATGAGAACCGTGAATTACCTATAGTAGATGGTAAAAAATGTAAATTAGAAGAGAAACAGACGTTTTCACGACCAAGTGAAATTTATCTACTGAAATTGAAAGATTCGCGCATATTCAAATTCACTGTACGACGTGAACTTAAGATCCTGAGAACGAAATGTAAGAGTGAGGAGAAAGTTAAGAATTATGGCAGTGGAGTGCCGCCAATGGAGCCGTCAACCTCGAAGCCTCCTCTTCCTCCTGCTACCCATTGTGTTCCCGTTCCCCAGACTGTCAACCAAAATATCAAACTGCCGTGGTATTTTTATGGTCGCTATAGACTGTGGGTGTTAATAGGCGTTGTAATATTCGCTCTTATTATAACCAATACTGCATTGGGAGTTAGGTATAGTGAGACACGTTCACAGCAGTGGATATTTTCATCACTTTTATGCATATTACTTTGCATTTTTCTGTTTCATCCCTGTCTACTACTTCTCTTGGCAGTAATGTGTTCAAAGAAAGACGATGCGGTGAGTGTATCAGTTTACAGTAAGGTTTTTGTCATTGGTGCAATGGTGTAGATAACCAAATAATTGTGATTGAAGCGTTTATCCTAGCCTGTTCTTATACTATGTGTGTGAGGAGGCCAGTTCCGCCACTTCATACACTTCCTCTTAAATTGATCTGCATTTATGCCTGCATTGTGGCTAATATACTGTGGTTCATGTTTTTAACTATCTTACTATATTTATGATACAGGATAAGTTGATGGTAATGCATATAGGAATTGGAAACATTATGAGAGCTCGGAACGAACTAATATTAAGCACTGGAAGCATTGAAGAATATCAAGCTTATCTGACAATCCTCAGGAAGCGAGCAGTTTATAATGTGAAATAATGAGTTAGTAACTGCCTGCACTTGTTTCTTTTAAATTATTTTTTATTCATTACTTATTGAAATGTACGTATGCTAAATGCATAATTTTATTTTCATAGGATATTCGATACGCGGACGACAGAGGTTTGCAAGTTAGTCCTTAAAAGACACGTTTTTATTAAATGACCAATCCTTTATTAGAAAGCATGGGTCTTAGGGTGATGATGATTGAATTGCACCCACGAGAAGAGTAGCTTGTGAATTTTGGTTAAAAAAATGTACTGATATTTAGAAGTGGAGGCTTTCATTTTCGGAACTGATAGAAAACTGAGTATTTAGAAAAAAAAATACAGTAATACATAGATTACCTGGGTACTACGATGCACGTTGATGTCATTATGCATCTGGTACGTTTGAAAAGTAATTATTATAAGACTGATAGGCCATATCATGTGGATACATGTCTTGGTGACGCAAAAAAGTTAAAACAGCCTTTCCTACGATTTCTCTTATTATTCCATTATGCTTCTAGAATTGCATTATTAGAGAGTTAGTGGTGAACGTCGACGATGACGATACGAACGATACGAGGTCAAATGAGGCAACTGTGCATGCGCACGAAAAGCAGACCAGCAATTGAGCTTGCGCATTTGCCTCATTTGACCTAGTATCGTTCGTATCGTCATCGTCGACGTTCACCACTAACTCTCTAATATGTCCATTATATCAGTTGTTCGTTTTCTTTGCATTGTTCAGCCTATATATTTTTACTATTTGTCTTGAAAGCTCATTAAAAAGCCCATCAATCATTTTGGTGTGATATAGTAAATACTGTATGAACAAAAAAACTAAGTTTATTAGTATGTAGTTTTAACCCGCCTCGGTGCCGCAGTGGCTAACGCGCTCGGTATCTGGGTCAGTAGTTCTAGGTTCGATGCTGGACCGAGGTGGGTTTGCTTTCGGGCGAGAGAGAAGCTCCCGTCCTCTATCCCTGACATATCTCAAAAATTTCTTGGTCATCTGCTTTCCCCCACCATGATTTCCCTCCATGTCCCCCTCTGCTATCTTCTTACTGTTTGTTTGTTGGTGTTTTAGGGCCCTTCAACTACAAGGTCATTAGAGCCCCGTCCACAGCATAGTTCTTATGCAGAGACTGCACAGACACTACACTTAGGCGACGATTTTTGGGTATTAGCAGTACCCAATTTTCCCAAGCGGCCACCCATGTCAGTACTGGCTGGGGTTACGCTGCTTAAGCTATCTTCCTACCCACTATTTCGTTTGCCCCTATTCTTCTCCTGGTAGGTGTCCCATGCCTAGGGTGACCATTCGTCCCGGATACCAGCTCTGCATCCCACATGGATACGCATCCCGGAATTAACAATTCGTTGATCGATTCGTCACGTACGCATCGTATTAGTTCCTTTGGCGTCCCTTCTCTAGATGAGATTGCTCTGACTGGGGATCCCCAGCTAGGCGTCTAGAACCCGCAGAAATATTGGTCGAGTTGTCTGTGAGGGGATGCTCATACAAGACAGTTGATGCGTTGTCTGCCACGGGAGCAGATGTCTGCGAACGCATGATAACGACGGCCGCAGCCCGCTTGCTCACCCCCGAAGGCCGTCGGCACTTGGGGTTTAAGCCCCTACACCGTAGGTTTCAAGATTTGTGAATTTTACATCATATGTGTGCAAATTTTGAATTCCCTGTCCGCAGTCCCCGTCTACCATGGAGCCCAACAAGGGAACGCCCATTCAGTTTGCCAGAGTTTCTCGGACAGGTAACCGTCAGAGAGTCATGACCCCCGAGTACCAGAATCACTAAGGATCGGGAGCTAGCGGTATGCACTAGAAGGCTGAAATCTGGAAAGCATTAGATTAAAACCAGTCAAGATCAAATTAAACAGGTGCTTCTGATCAGTTTACCATAATTATGCAACACACAGGGCTAGCAGAAGAGGGCCTTCAAAGCCTGCTCTGCTGGCCGGCGCCGCCGTTTCAATGTTTCAGCAGTTGTTCAACTGTATTCAAAACATGAGGAGGAACATTTATTGGTGATTTGTAGACGAGATTTGAGATTCACGGACCTTGCAATACAGGAAAGGGCGATTGTCTATTTTTACAGTGTGGCACTTCAAAGTATTTCTGTAGGTGCATATCTGTGATTGAAAGAATCATCAAAAAAATTACTGTTCTTGGAATCCAATACATCATCTAATTCATCATCGGATACTTTATTCAATATTGTTAAATTGTAATCCAATCAATTTTAATCTTGTTAGACAGCCCAATCATCCAATTTTTATAATGTGATTAGTTTCAACTCAGTAACTCGGTGCAAGATATTCTGTGTTAGCCGGTTACAAGATATGGAGTGGCTTTATTGGGAAGAATGTAGGCGCATGGCAGCTAATTTTATAGTCTCGAGTGCTAAATCTAATTCTTTTCTTTCTTAACCCTATCTTTATATCTTAAAATTCTTTTATTTTTTCCAAGGAGATGTATTGATAATTTTGTGTGGTCTTTTCTTTTAAGGTATCCTTATAAATTTAGCTATATATGCTCTGAGTTTCTCTTTACCTTCGAATGAAAACTATGGTAAGTTAAAATGATTTTCTATTCACCTAAAACATTACAGTGTTATAAAATAGGAGTCTTCGGCATTGCTCTATGGCAGTGGTCTTCAAACTTTGTCGAGTCACGGAACCCTTAAAACTACAGGTTTTTTTCAGGGAACCCCGTCCCACCCTTGGAAAAATATATCCCGCCGCAGCGAACGAATTGGCAGCCCACACGTGAAGCTTCTGGTTAATTTTAAAATATAACTAAATGTTTCTTCATATTTTTTAGTTAATAAACACTAGTCAACTAGTGTGAGTGCTTTATAATTTTTTTTAGAATTTTTATTTTGACTCGCGGAACCTCCAGAGATTGCCCTGGGTTGCGGAACACAGTTTGAAAACCACTACTCCATGAAATTGATTCTCAAAACTACTCCACTATGAGCAGTAAAGACGTATCATTGATCATATGATCATTGTATCATAGATCGTAAAGACGTTATCATCATCATGCCCTTATACCGCCTGTGGCAAGGTTGGGTCTGTGGGTTCTAGCTCTCCACTCCCGTCTAGCTCCCACTATGTCCCCGTTCACCCCACACACTACCATATCTTTAGTAAGGGTCCCCACATTCCACATTCCTAATCTAAGATTTGCTCCTATTCTTTCTGAACATGCTCTGACTGGGGGCACCCCAGCCAGGCACCTGGAACCTGCAGGAATATTGGCTAGGTTGCCTATGAGGGGATGCCGGCCTACCGCACAGTACCTATTCGCGGTCACAGTTAATATAAAATCAATTGCTAATTAGCACGCAATTAGCATTGGGAATATGAACTCAGACAAGCTCGGCAAAGCTCCCCAAAAGTTTCTTGTGTCTCACTCCTTTGAGCGACGTCCTTTTTTACAGCATATTGTCAATTATTTTTTTTAAACAAAAGGTGAAATTGATTACCAGAATTTTTTTGCAGAATTTACATCAAAAGATATCGATTGGAGGCGCACACCCCAATATACGTTACCAAGGGATACCACAACGGCAACTAGTTCTTCATCGTTAGCATTGATTGCATGCACATTGGCACTCATATTAGTTATTATAGGAGTCGTTGTATTTATGTACATATTGAGTGTCAGAACACTTCATTCCGTCGCCCAGACATCTCTTATGAGTGCTGTACAGGATAGATTTGGTACTTTTGATTTATATAATTTTGTCTCGTTTTAATAAATACTTAGTTTGTCTATCAATTAATAATTATTAGTATAAATCTTGGGTCATTATACTAACAATATATCAACGCTAGCTTACTGGACTTTTTCATCTTAATGTTTAGATCACTTATTCATTGATTCAGAAGATTTAACCCCTTTATTCGACCCGCCTCCAACTTACAATGATGTAATAAGCCTGCTGGATTCTCTACAACCTCCTCCGCCATCATATACAGATGCCATTAACTCACCAAATGCTACTTTTAGAAGGGAAGTCAGAAGAAAATGTGATACTCGATCGAGAGATAAACGGTAAGTTCATTTGCTAAAATTTTTATAACCACTTGTATTTCAATTGCATTTTCTGGTTTTGGTTTTAAGTTGGCAGCGTAATTTCAAGGTTTGGAAGAGTAACGTAAAAGAATTTCAAAGAGATCGAGTTAACTTTCACAGACATAATAATCGTGAATGCCGCATCTTGTGCCACAGACATCGATTTGCATCACTAAGTGATTGCTGGACCATTTCGGAACTTCGACAACGTGCTTTAGTTGCAAGTATAAACCTTAAGTCATTATCATTTTCTGAACCTGACGTTGCAAGTCGGTGTTTCAGTGTTGTAAGCATCTTGTCAGCATGCCAACGTGCTAATGATAAAAATTTGGTCTTTGAAACAACATTTAAACCCTTGAGACAATGCCAAAAAACCCATAAATACAAAAAATTTAGTCCAAATGTGTCAGGGATCTCAACAGCTCTAATTTCAAATATCAATAAGATACCGAAAAAGTATGGCAACTGTGGACGGCAGATTTTTGAGTCAGTTTGTACAATTGACTCTAAGAACTCTAAGTCTACAAATACCTATTCGGTGAATACAGAAGCTCTGAATCCAGTCTTAGACCGTTACGAGAAAGATTATGGTGAAATGAATTTTGAAGAATCAAGTTGGCCTATGCAGGCCCATAAATCACTTGTAACACATTGTAATAGTAGACCTCATAATTGTATTGGCGCATGTGTAAGTATCAACTCATCCCTTTCTAATAACCACATGTTTAAAGACAGCAATTCCAAATGTAGGATCTCAGCAGCACTTGGATCACCTTCGAATTCCACATCAAATTACACTTCGAAAATTGATATTGACCACCCAAAAAGAAGATTTTCATTACCAAATCTAAATATACCCAACAACAAGTCCTTAGAAATTTATTTTTCACATTGTAACTTACAATTCTTATAGTCATGTTATAGTGCTCGCAGTTCAATAAAAAACGTCAAGTGCGCAAGACAAGACTTAACTACCGGTAATTTGCTATTTAACTACGGTACTTGCATTTTTTTTTGTTACCAACGTATCGAAATTGGAAGTTTTTAGTTAATCCAACTATAATTTTTTTAATAATAATTTTATTTTCATATATTCTCTCCTTTCACTGATACCTACAGGTTAGTGTTGATAATTGGTAATCAAAAACTGATTGAAATATATCCTACAAGGGCCATCTAAAGTTACGCATTCTAGTCCAGTATCAAAAGTTTATTTTGTCACTTCATGCATTGCATTCGCCAAGTATTCCACGTTCTTCGACGTTACACCGGCGACGGAAATGCGCCCATCCTTCGTCAAATAAACTGAAAATTCCTTGGTTAAACGTTCAACCTGGTAAATGAAAAGTTACATTTAACTGCATTAGGTACACTTTTTTAACAATAATAATGTGAAATAGAGTAATTATTATCAAGAAACTAGAGCAATTTATGTACGTATGAAGAACTGCCGATTAAAATACTAATGCTACGAATATCATTTTTAAAGAGGATTTTTAACTCTTTAACATGTGTATACTGTATATAACGTGAACAAGAGCAATGAAAATGGTGAGTTTACCTGAGTCTGATTCATTCCTGTATAACAAAACATTCCAATCTGGTCGGTAATATGCTGCCAGTTCAGTTTTGACCCTGCTTTAGCCAAGTTGTCTCGCAGCTGTGTTCTCATGGAAATAATTCTGTCAGCCATTGCTTTAACATCTACTAGCCTAAACCCCATAAAAAATTACTAAATGTTTTTTTATAGCATTTTGAGATTATAATGTTAAAAACAATTACCATTGCTTCCGTAATTGTGGATCATTCAGTATAATAGACGCAATCCGAGCTCCATAAATTGGAGGATTGGAGTACATTGGTCGAATCAAAATTTTAAGCTGTGAAAGACAGGCTTCAGCTTCTTGTTTGTTGCTGCAAATTAAACTAAATGCTCCAACTCTTTCCCCTGTTAACAGATACTGCTGTTGTAATAATTACAGTTAATTTAAATGGATTTAAGTACTGTGTACCATATAATCCCAAATTTTTGGCAAAAGACTGGGCAAGAGCAATATTGTGTCCATCATCCAAGAAGAGACGAACGGCAAATGCGTCCCTGTCAATGTCACCAGTGGCAAACCCTTGATAGGCCATATCAAAGTAAGGGAAAATTTTACGATTCTGTAAAGAGGAAACAAAATTAAGGTCGTGAAGTACGAACCTACTTTATATGTTGGAATTCTGAATACCTTTATAACTTTGGACATTTCTTTCCACTGCTCGGGTTTTGGATCCACACCCGTTGGATTATGTGCACATGCATGCAGGAGAATGATTGATCCTTCGGGAATTTTCTTATTGGAAAATTAAAGAATTGTTTTAAAAGCAATGGATTTTGTGAAAGAGCCTTTAATTTTCACTTACTGCAATATCTTGCATCGCCCCTTGAAAATCATATCCACAAGTCTTTGGATCATAATAACGATATTGTTTCACTCCTAAACCAGCATGTCTAAAAGACAGGAAAAATAATGCTTTCAAATATTATAACAGTAACTTTCACACAATGAGTAATCAAATTTATATTTCCTTTAGTTTAGAATCTAATAACTGGATTTCCTGTGCAAGGTTTACTAGTTACTCCAATAAAAACAGGAAGGGTTTTTAGGAATGAAACTCAATTTACTTCGCAAAAGGTAGATTATTCAGCAGTTCATACTTGACATACTTAAATGAGGTGGGAGTTAAATGAATAAAGCTTACTTAAAAAGAGGAATGTGATTTCCCCAAGTCGGTGTTGGCATGTAGACATCCTTACCACCTTGATGCCACTTCTCCAAAAATGCGGCGCCAATACGCAGAGATCCCGTTCCAGAAATACCTTGAACAGTTGCGTTCTAGCAATAGAATATCGATTTTTTTTTGGTTTTTTTATTAAGAATGCACATTAAAATTCGACAATTTAAGATATCACACGTCAAAATACCATACCAGTCCCTCTTTCACATAACGGTTATTATCTCCCAAAGCCAAATTAATGGCTGCTTTACAAAATTCTGGTATTCCAGCAATAGTTGTATATTCGTGGTCGAGATTTTTCGATCTCAGTATTTCTTCGGCCTTAAAAGTAATTCAAAGTAGGGTTTCGCATTTAAATTTGCTAAGGTTTTTCTTGTTTCCAACAAGTTAACTAATCCAGACTGTAGAAAAATTAAAATTCTTACTGTTTTTACACATGGTAAAATGTGTGGCTTTCCTTCATTGTCACGATATGCTCCTACACCAAGATTAATTTTCTTCGGACTTGTATCTTTCTTAAAGGCTTCTGTAACCCCTAATATGGCATCAGGAGGTCCAAGTTCAACATGCGACCAGAAGGAACTGAGAAAATGTAAATATTAAGGTACTGTAGGCTCAAGTACATTGTGACAGGCCAAGGTTTCACATACAATGAATTTAAATCCCACCAGTCTATGAATATAACTCCTAAATTTTTCGTTTCAATTTTTCATTAATTATTTTCTTCTGTATAACTGCTCTTTCTTAACTATGGAAGATATTTTCTTTTCACGTGTTAATTGTCCCGGGTGTGTTCTTAGTTCTGTAATTTGGCTTTCAATTAACGGAATGAAACTTCGAGTGGCTATTAATTTTAGATAACTAGTCTTGAATGGCTATACACTCTTGACATTGACAAAGTTCAAGGAACAATCTAATATTCGTATTCAATTCTTAACAGTGAATCTTTCAGAAAATTTAAAGACCACTGCTATCGAAAATATATAAAAATTGTTGTAAGTTTTATTACTTTTTTTCTATAGTAAGATAAATTGCAACATACATAACTCCATATCATACATCAAAGCAATTTGTATCGATACACAGTACGTAGAAATACCGTAATCTTCTTAAAGGTCACTTCAATGACTGAATTTATTACTTTCCGATTCTAGTTAATAATTAGCCATTTTAGACGTAAATGCAACGATACTAACATTACAACACATACCTTGCTCTGGATTGGGACGGTCCCACAAAATAAATCGTATTTTTTACTACGTTGCCGACGAAAAGCCCGGTTCGAATTGCAGCCATTTCTGTCAGTCGATTTGGTGACTTTGTAATGCAGTAGATGGCGCTGACAAAAACTAGTACCGAGCTGACTTGTTTACTTGTCGAACTAAATTTTACTACGGAAATGTAACTCTTCGCTGTTTTATTAGTCAGTGCAAGTCTGCAATCTGCTACTCATTGGTGAGCATCGTAGGAATTGTCTTTTTAAATGTACCTCAAACGTTATCATCATCATCCCCTTATCCCGCCTGTGGCAGGGTCTGGTCTGCGGGTTCTAGCCCTCCACTCCCGTCTATCTCCTACCAGGTCCCCGTCCATCACACACCTTTCGCTTTAGGATCCTAACTAATTCTTCTGTTTTTCCTGTAAGGGTCCCCACATTCCACATCCCTAATCTAAGAGTAGCCCCTTCTGTAGTTGGGATAACTGTGACTGGGGCAACACAGCCAGACGTCTGGAACCCGCAGAAATATTGGCCGGGTTGTCAGTGGGGGGATGCCGGCCTACCCCACAGAAGACACTCGCAGCATTATTTGTCATGGGAACCCAGATCTACACCCCCCCCCCATGATATTGCGGACGCATGATAACGACGCCCTGGGGCCCGCTAGCTCACCCCTGACTACCGCCGGCACTGGGGTTCTAATCCTCTGCACCGTAGGTATGAAGACTTGTGAATTCTACATCATATGTGTGCAAAGTCTTGAATTCCCTGTCCGCAGTCCCTGCAAGAGGACGCCCATTCCGGTGGCCAGGGTTGCTCGGACAGGTAACCGTCAGATAGCCATGACTCCCGAGTACCAGGACCACTAGGCGTTGGGAGCTGACCATGTCATCTCCGAAAGTAACCTAAGGGTCGAAAAACACCCCCTCCAGCCGATTGATCGGCCGGGTATCCGTCTGACTGCCCGTTTTCCACTGGAGGCCACGGCCAAAGTGGTGTGTTGGAGACTTAGGGTCGTAACCCCCCCCCCCCCACGTGCCGGAGTCGTCCTGTCAGTGCAGGGCAGGTCGGAGACGTCGTAGGGGATGCCTCCCCCTCAACCACCAGGATTCGCTTTCCCGAGGAATTCGGGTCTCCACGCACGGCAAACACGCGGGTAGGTGTTTTCTTACGATCGCCTCCCAGAGGAGCCTACATCGACCAGAGCCAAGTGGGCCATGAGGTGTCTGAAACCACCAACATAACTGCAGTGCAAAGCCTCTGTCACCATCTGGTTAAGCGCTGTCTGGTCTCAAGGTCCTCCTACACCACAAAAAATGCAGAATCAACCGAGAGCCGTTGCCCGGCGGAAACTCATAGTGGAGGTGGGCGCTTGTACTTTGTAACAGGCTCCGGCGGATTTAACAATCACAGACACTTGTGAGGTCGGTTTCCAGGGATGTATCGCCCGAACACTCAAGAAATCCATGGAGTCATAGTTACTCCCCCCATGAGTATTTGACGTAAAAGTCGAGCTTCGAGCATGCTTAGTGCATTTCCAGGCTATATTTTGTTTGCAACTTTAGCTTGGCTTCAGCTAAGTGACTTCATAGCACTATGTAGCCCTGAGGTTCCCAAAGTAGGGCAATTTGACTTTTTAAAGGGAAGTAATTCAGGAATAAATTAACTGAATTTCTTTTAATTTGCATTTCTTATGGTTTTTAGGGCGTCAGTGTACGTAATTCTGCAAGTTCCCTCTCATGACAGTAAGGGGTATAAAGGGATCAATTATGATCGTTGTTCTAGGACTAATCTTTATACGTGCCACATATTTTGTACTTTTAAATTCTACATTTAAGCTCTTTGATTAAGTGCATAATGGTTTGTTAATTATTTTATTTCTCTTTCAGTATTTCTTCAGACAATTTATAAACATTGTTTACAGGGTAACACTATTATTAGCCAAAATGATTACAAGTTACGACTGCAAGGTGAGCGTATGAAAGTTGTTCATTGTAAGTTTTAAGAGTTTGAAAATTTATATAAAAAATCACTTTTGAGGACTAGCTGTTTGACTTTAGCTATTTTTCACTACTTCGACGCTAAAAATAACATGTAGATAAGCACAATATAAACATTAAAATGTCAATAATACACAAGTTAGTATCTAATGTGAGAAGTTATAAAGTAATTCAAATTAGTTGTTTTCTGTTACTGCTTTCACCATTTTCTTACACATTATTCTGGTACTGGTTTCACCATTTTTCTTAGCTCTTCTACACCATCTTTCATGCATTCATCATAATATGGCAATTCTGAACGCAGTTTCTTGTACCATTTTTGTACTGCAGGATATGGGCGAGTTTTGTAAGAGTATGCATCGAGAGTTGCAATAGACTGTAGAATGCTGAAGTCCGCTATCGTAAGATGATCGCCGGCAGCATATGGTCGGCTTTCCAAAAGCTGATTTAAGATTGTTAGTTTTTCTTTTAAAGCCTCTCCTTTTTTAAGATTCTTTTCCGCACCTTCGAATGTTGGAGCAAACTTCAAATACACAAAACTATATTAGAGGAAAGTTCAGTTGGGAGAGGCCCCTATTGTAACACAGCTGAGATATTCACACCCAATAAGACGTACTTAGGGTGTGGATATTACTGACAGGTCTAGATGTGTTTACCGTAAAATCTTACGTAGTGCCCGCGGATTATACGCGAAACATAGGGTCCTTTAGTGCGGACTATATGCGAGGGCGGACTATAAATGAAACCCAGGGTTCTCAATGAAAACTGCTCTTCATTTTCTGAACATTTTATTACACTTAACAACACGATTTTACACAGTACGTTCTTATTTATATGATAATGCAATATAAAATCTTTCACATTTCAATTTCATCGTCAGGGCAATCTGATATTTCATGTTCAAATTCATTTGATCCCATTCCCCCTACAAGTTGCGCCACTGACTACAGTAGGAATTTTAAAGTGTGGACTATATTTGAAACATACCCAACGCTAATGCGGACTATATTTGAGGTGCGGACTTTACGTGAGATTTTACGGTATATTTGCAGTCAGATATTCCCCAAAAGTTACGAACATCTAGTATTTGTAGGTAAAATGATTGTTATTTGATAGGGTGGCAATATCATCATACCGTTATCTCGCATATAGCAGATTTAAGTCCGTGAGGTTTTTTGCCTTCATTCTCTACTGCTGTCAATCACATCCTTGCCCACCTTATATACAGCCATGCCCCACTGTATAACCTGTTCCTACGTTTATTTATGTCTCAGTCCTATCTATTACCCAAGATCTGCACTCCCATGATGGACCCAACCAGTACTTCCTCTTTTCCCCATGATCTGCCATTTACCCAAGATCTGTCATTTACATCTTTGTACATTAACAAGCATACGCATTTCTGCTATCAATCTGATTCATACAACATAGCTGGTCTAACCAGTGACCTGTCGAATTTCTCGTTGACTCTCATTAGAACCTTCCTATCCCAGTAAAGATTGACTGGGTTACAACTGACGCTCTAAACGACGAACGTAATAGGAAATAGCTTGATTAAACTGTTAAAGAGTTGTAGATTTACTTTTAATATTAGTAAAAAAATTCGATAAAGTCTGATGTCTAGGATGCATAACAGAAGAACCACATATTTTACAGATGGTATGCAAGTATTCAATAACCTAACTGTTCATTGTCTTACCAAATAATCACAAATATTTTGATAGAGAACTCCAATGTCAAAATACAGCATGTTGTCAACTAATGCTCTTGCTGTTGCCTCTCTGGGATACAGCCGATCATCTTTCCCAAATTTATTAACAAGATATCCCATTATGGCTCGACTAGAGCAATTGTGAAAAGAATTATTTCAAGTATAATCAAATTAAAATTAAATCACTTCATTGTTAGGCATTACCTCTCCCAAAGACAAAATCCATCATCGTCAAGAGTAGGAACTGTGTGATTTGGATTAAGCTGTTAAAGAAATAATGTAAATTAGTACTTTTGCAGTTAGAACTTGTTGGTTAATTAAACCCCAGAGAAAAAAACAGCCTAAGCCACGCATTGCACAATAACAGTAATAGCGAGTGACAAAGCAAAATCTATTACTACTTAATGTATTGTACCTTCAGGAACCAGTCTTGTTTATGTTCTTCCTTTTCAAACATATCGATTTCTTTAAACTTAAGGTTTAAAGCCAAAGCTTTTCCAGTTAGCAACACAGCCCTTGAAGGTGGACTGATCGGTATTCCATATAATATTAACTTCATTTTGTCACTATAGTTACTTGCAGATCTATGTTGACAAAAATACTTGGTATTTAATTACTAGCGTTCAAATAATTATTTTTCACAAGAATTAAAACCTATATCCTTGACTGTGATTTGATGACGATATGGGATGTGTGTCATAATATTCAAAATTATGCAAAAAGGCTTACCTATAACACAACTGTAATCCTAAATTAACAGCGGAAAGCTTCTCTGGAAAGAAGAATGGTATCTGATGTCTACTTTCTCACTTTACATTATGACTTATCATTCGATTAGAGAGGCTTTAAATACCTTGCCGCACTTCAGTTACGTAAGTTTGTGTAAGAGATAAGTAGGATGGGCGAACTTTGCAAGTTAAAAGCCGAAAAAGTGACCGTTGACCAGACATTCTAAGCTCATATATGACCCTTTATGGCCAACAAATTTTGATTTTGAGCGTTAATTAGTTAAATCATGGGTAGATTTACATAATTATGCGAATGGTATAGTACTCAAATGATGCATCTACAGTATATACTGAGAAAGTGATCTTGGGCATATATATGCTGGGAAAGTGATCTTGTTTTGCACCTGATGTTTGAGAATGATTTACGCATTTCCAAGGTTAGTTTAAGACGAATACATGTTAAACACTGGTGCAACATGTTGAATATAATAAACCTTGACCCAGAATTTTCAAAAGATTTTTTTCTTTATTTAAAAAAAATTACTGAGGTATAGGGGGTAGTAACTATAGAAGATATGCTTAGTGGTGAATTGCATGATATTGTACTGTAGTTTTAAGTGAATGACTCTGCAACATAATACATCAACCGTTTCCTAGCTCAGAATATTACTTCTACAACCTATTTTGAAGAAATGGAACCAGCACTACTTACTGTTTGTGGAGGAGATTTGCTTTATTTGTTCATGGCTTAATTCAGCACAAATTGCATTACTACATGTTAGCCCTCCCTAAGTTCGAGTGGATAAAGGCAAAGTTCAAGGAATGAAAAGAAATTTGATAAAGATTTCATGAACTTGCATTTTAGCACGTCTCAACATGTCACGTTAATAATAAATACTACTGTATTTCATTTATTGCGCTGAATTTAGATTGTTTTTAACTTTTGCTCGTTGAATTAATTTTTTAAATGTTTCTAGCCCTTCTTTCATACATTCGTCATAATATGGCAGTTCATTTTGTAATTTCTGATACCATTTGACAATGTTTGGGTAAACTGATAAATCGTGTCCATAGACGTCGACATTTGCGACTGATTGAATAACGCATAAATCGGCAATGGTTAAGTGGTCACAAGCCGTATAATTTCTTTTCTCTAACATATTTTCAACCACTGATAACTTTTCATGAAGGGTTTGTCCTTTTTTATGATTTACTGGCATTCCTTTAAACAGTGGTGGAAACTACAGTATAAACGAAACTGCAATGAGTCTTTGCATAAAATTATAGTAGCGCGCACCGACGTTATGATTTATTAGTAGAACTGGTAGTACTTACATAATAATCATGAACATTTCTGTCTAAAAACCCCATGTCAAAATACATTACGCTGTCTACAATAGCTCGTTGTTTCGGCTCTTTAGGATATAAGTGATCATTTTGCCCGTACTGTTGAACCAAATAGGCCATAATTGCACGACTATAACAATTAAAATGCATGTTAAACGAATTGAGAGATCTAGTTCCACCTTAACAGACAAGTATTCAAGAATCCTGCAAGCACCTTTCCCAGAGATAAAATCCATTATCGTCTAACGTAGGAATTGTATGGTTAGGATTCATCTGAAAGAGAATACAATGCCCTAAACATGGATGAAGAATAAACTTCTTCATTATTTCAATACCACAGTTTTGTTTGAAATATATATCTTTACCTTAAGAAACCATTCTTGTTTTTGTTCTTGTTTTCTAAGAACATCTACTATTTTTAACTGATAACTCAACCCAAGTTGTTTCGCTGTCATCATTACAGCTCTTGATGGGTGACTTAAATATGCTCCATAAAGAATTAACTTCGTTGCATTCCTGAAATATTTGTTGAAATTACCAATAATATAGCTAATGGATGCATTTAAGTTGAGCAAAAAACTCACATTTTCTTATGTTAAATACGTGAAGTTCCCATCCGTACACTCAACCCATAGAACATATGCCCTCAACTTTGTTTTTAAACTTACAGAGTATTTATGCAGAGCTGCCACCTACCGATGATTTGATTCGTAAATAAAGTTAAGTTCAGTGACATGCCTGATAGCAGTAATGGCGTGCGGGTTCTTTCAAGTGATAGAACTTTCTAGTGCGCCTTTTTACGGAAAATAGACAAAGTTGCGATTCCGTGTTGCATATACTCAGGCGTCTCGGAGGTCAGACAGGCTCCACACTTTCTTAGATTTGTTGACAAAGTGCAGTACTTTTAAAAAAAGAAGACTTAATTTAAGGCCTCACTAATCACTTTTTCCTGAAGCATTGCAAAACCTCCTACCAGCCCCGTAAGTACCATGCCATTTGCACGCAATGTCGATATTTGTAAGTTGTTATTTTGCATTAGGCGCAAAGACTGGTCCTTAAGAGCGCCAATGAGGAGAAAAGCACAGCCAGTGGTATAACATCTCCACACCTGGGAATTGAAGCTGTTTGTTATTTGTGTTTTAGGGCCCTTCAACTACAAGGTCATTAGAGCCCCGTCCACTGTGTGGTTCTGATGCAGGGACTGCACAGACACTACACTAATGTGACGATTTTTTGGATACTAGCGGTACCCAGTTTTCCCAAGCGGTACTCACTGGGGTTGCGTTGCTTAACTTCAGTGATCAGACGAGAACTGGTGTGTCCAACGCAATTTGCCGCTCTGGGAATTGAAGTTGGTCTGCCTGTACACCAGGTGGGTAAGAGTCAATTCCTCCACTTGCAGAGATCAAGGCCGACGATGAAAACAGGCCTGTGTAAGAATATGGCCAGACGTAATATGCAAATGTAGTCAAAGGATACTCTTTATTATAATGAATGGCAACAAATTTAAAGACAACACAAATCAGATTTGAAAAATTGCTGATGATTTTACATAGTAGTTTTCTTGTTCTTCGTTAGTCCATTAGTGCTTGTGTTGCTGAAAGATACCATGCAATTTATCGACTCCAGATTTAGTAACTTCTTCCAAATATGGAGCTTCCACTTTCAAATTTTCTATCCACTTTTTAATATTTGAATAACCATCAAATTTGAATCCAGCTGCTTCGGGTGTGGAAAGTGAGCTGATAATTGAGAAGTCTGCAATGGTCATATTATCTCCGGCAACAAATTTGCGCTGTCCAAGGATAGTATCCAAGATTCCTAGCCTTTCTTTAACCACAGCTTCTTTTTCCGGATCAGCTGGTTTGTTAGCAAACACTTGTGGGTACTGCAAAAGAAACTACAATTTACTTCTGCAATATAGAAATTAACGGTTAATAAAAGGTAGTCACTCAGAACGATAAGGCATCAGAAATTAAGATGACCTTACAGACTTAAAACGACAATGTCAAGACTTACAAAATACTCCGCGAAGCAGGGATACAGACTTGTGCCATCGAAATACAACATATTGTCCACGACACCTCGTAATCGGGATTCTTTAGGGTATAGATCATCGGTTTTTCCATACTGATTCACCAGGTAACACATAATGGCTCGGCTGCCAACAATTTTTGGTTTATTATCTGCATAACTGTAATCGACAAACTTTCACATGTCACTAAACATACCTTTCCCACAAATAGAAGCCGTTGTCGTCCATTGTAGGAATGGTGTGTGCTGGATTCATCTGTAGTATAAAAAGCAAGAGTCATTTACGTAACAGGACAATTATTTGGTAATTACTACCCATTCTTCCTACCTTCCGAAAGTTTTCAGACTTGTGCTCTTGAGTGACAAACATATCTACATCTTTTAGTTTGACATCCACACCTATAGCTTTTCCAGTGAGCATCACTGCTCTACATGGAGGGCTTAGTTCAAGTCCATGTAATATAACGGGCATTTTAAGACAGGTTTCAGTTGCTGAAATAAATACAATAATTCACTTTGATAATCAAAGAAATGAGATAAACTTTTAACACGAAATTATCGTAGACTCCTGTTTTTAAGGAATCTACAACAACTGATAGGGAGGCTATAATTTGCAAGGTAAAAATTAACACCTCTAGGAAGTTTGTTATATCAAACCGGTTGGTTTCATACCAACCGGAATATTGATAGTTTGAAAGAAATCGAATTATCTGAGGCCACTAATTATAAGCATGCCATTGACTTAACGTAACTCAACCAAACCTAAACTAACCTAACTGAATATTTGAAAACTTATTTTTCAGAATTTTAGGTACCGAAATTCCATGATAAAATGAATAAGACAGTTTTATCCAATTATTAATTTTTAAGATGTAGCATTTTTATATCCGACGTATGACGTACACCTGAAAATTCTACCGGTTGACGTCCTAGCAAATAACGTACCCGACCAAATGTCTTTCTGCCAATTTCCACGAGCCCGTTTTTACGATGTGAAATAGTAGACTACCCTATTTTTTATGTATGTTACTCGCTTGCCCCATTATCAACACCATCACAACCGTAAATAAGTTCAACCATCTTCATCTACATATTTTTTGTCGAGGTATCAAAAATTGTTATACGCATAGGAGGCATTAGTATTGTGGAGTTTCTCCATCGATGAGTAGTAAACTTTGAGTTTCCCTCTAATGTAGCTCGAATTGTGTGCCAAAAATTGATGACGCCTACAGTTAATTCTGACAAGCAAAAGAATATGGAAGTCCGTAAAGCAGCTAGCCCAACATCATCCCCAAATTAAATTACTCTTAGATTATTAACAAAACACTACACCATCCCAATCTATGGAAGAAGGGGTCTCCGCGAGTGTGCCTTTCCTGTGCCATCGAAAACAAACCTTAGTTGTCTAATAGTGCAAAATTCAGGAAAGTAGAAATTGGGGCAGGAACCCTGGACTCTAAAACGGCGATAATATTTATTCAATTCTAACAACATAACAGTCACCAGCTTTTTCTTAAGGCTGGCAACTCTATTAATAAATACAAAGCATCGTTGAGACGGCACAATCCCAAAACACTCACCGCGAACGCAAAAGTATCTCCATGAAAGTATAATTATTACTGGCACGACTACAAAAGTCATAAATGCCATTTCGACGTAGTAATTTTTAAAACATGGAAATAGAAAACTTGCTTGTTTCTTGGTATAACAAGAAAGTTTTTAGTCAAAATTCAATAGAACGTTTTAAAGCTAGAACGGCGCATGTGCATGCGTATTCTATCGGTTTCCTACACAAGAATTTCAACTCCTCAGACACATTAGACTTTTTTTTATCAAAGAAATTCAAACATTGTACTTACGACGCGTAACTACGTAACTTGTTCAAATATCTTCAACAAGATGCTTTCGCACGACGAAAAATTGGAGGTCAATCCTAACTCGAATGCCACGTCGGAGTCCCACCCCTGCTGTTTTATAGCATCGACGACTTTCAACGGCAATGACGAAATGGAAAGTCAATTAATGGTGTGTAACGTGTGTTGGCCTAGTTTAGGAAAAGTAAGATCGTGACGAAGTGAAATTCAGTTTTCCCGCCTTGATAACGTCATCTTCAAAGAAGTTTTACTGTAGTTATGTTGCATGATTTTGGTATTTACAGGGCCTGCTCTGGGGGGGGGGGTTGCAACCCGGACATTCGTTCGGGACGCTAACATTTAGGGGCGCCGTTTTGGCTGTAAGTGTGAGAAAAATACGGATGTGTTAAATTCCCAAATAAATTACAGAATTTCACATGCATATTATACTGCTGTGAACAGAATAGGCTAGCATTACCACGTGACGACAATTTGTCCTTTTTGCCAGGGCCAGTACTGGCCGGGGCGGCATAAGCGCTAGAGCGGGCGCTGGGTATTTATGAAATGTACAGCTTTCAAACAATTACAAAATCCGTTAACTAAGCCTCGGAATGATTACTACATACATATCAAACAATAAAACGAAGCACTTTCCCGTTAAGAGAATTAGAAAGGCTAAAATCAGCTGTGAAGAAAACTCGAAAAATGGTAAAAAAAAATTAATATTTCTTAGCAGGCCCAGGTTGCTGAGGGGGGCAAAAAAAGCTGGAGGACCTGTTTCCTAGATAGTAAGCCAGAAAGTGGTCATCGGTTTTACGTGATGACTCCTTTATCCACCTGTAGTGCTCATGCAATGATTCTATTGTAACAGGACCGGCAAAGAGGAAAGTGACATTTGAGAAACAATGGTTTAGTTTGGTTTCATTAACGTCAGCGGGCTCCTACATACGGTATCTGAGAATTTTACCAACATTTTATGTAATAGGGGTGATAAGCCACATACTGTGGGGAACCACTACTTACTTTACTTGTCATCAGGCTGAAGGCTATGGTAAGCTTTACCGACCTGACCCCAGTCCTTCCTGAATCATTTCAGCTCTAGCCTTAATACGTACACGTAAAGCGCGTGTAAGAATACCGAAGTCTTGCTCTACCGAGCCGACACGGGAAAACGGATATTTCTCGTACGAGTTTGATCGTCGCCCTCAGGGATGGGCTTCAAACCCGGACATTTGGTCACTTGACCTTTTTAGTGATTTTTTTGGGTAGTTGAAATGCGTTTAAGCACTCCGATGCTGGACTACCGATTAAAATAACTACCATTGTCCACTTACTTCAACCTGCTCCTTTTGTTGCGCCCTTAGGGTTTCACTGTTATTCGCGTGGGTTTGAAACGTTTTTCGGTCTAGCTTAATCTTCTTTTCACGTAGTATGTCCTCTACGTGACATGACACTGCATTCCGGAAGCCCAGAAGTCTTATGGGCCAGGCGGCCTTGCTGCTCCTCCTCCAGAACTCTTCGTTGTGCAGTTCATTTACTATAAGCAAAGAACGTGTGATTGTCGTCGTTATTTATCCCTGGGCAGAACAAGCACTCGATCTTTTTACATACAGTATAGTGGCCATGGACATACAGTATCAGGTATGACCTTCAGGTTTTTTTTTCTTTCAGAAGAAAACCCACAACCTTCTTTTCTATTATCAGGGGTTGGAAAGTTCTTAGATAATGCGAGCCAAAATATATTTTTGATATATAATATATGATGATATATAATATATTTTTGATTATAAATATATTTTTGATTGTTCAAGGGCAACATAAAAAATTTTATAATTGTAATTATAAATATATACGCAGGTGGGAAGTAAGGCCCTGGCCCATTGTGACGTGCCATTAGAGAGTTAGTGGTGAACGTCGACGATGACGATACGAACGATACGAGGTCAAATGAGACGAATGCGCAAGCTCAATTGCTGGTCTGTTTTTCGTGAGCATGCACAGTTGCCTCATTTGACCTCGTATCGTTCGTATCGTCATCGTCGACGTTCACCACTAACTCTCTATTATCATCTGCGCGTAAAGGAGCCCTGTACGGTATACATTAAATAAACTACACGTGTAGCTCGGCAAAATTCCAAGATGTAGAAGATTCCCTCCCTCAAATCTTGTATATCCATTACCAACTAGACTAATGGGTACCGGGCTCTGCCATATGAGAAAATTCCGTCTTATGAATAATTTATAGTAAGTCAGTTTATTTTGATAATTCTTATACAGTTGTCAGACGACTTTTAAGATGACAAAGACATTACTGTAGGTCAGTGGTTTTCAAACTTTGTCGACTCACGGAACCCTTAGAACTATAAGGTTTCTTTCGGGGAACTCCATGGGAACTCCATGGGAACTCCTTGGTTGGACACGCCAGTTCTCGTCTGATCACTGAAGTTAAGCAACGCAAGCCCAGTTAGTACTGACATGGGTGGTCGCTCGGGAAAGCTGGGTACTGCTAATACCCAATAATCGTCGCATTAGTGTAGTGTCTGTGCAATCTATGCATTAGAACTACGCAATGGACGGGTCTCTAATGACCTTGTAGTTGACGGGACCTTAAACACCAACAAACAAACAAGGGGAACTCCATCCCAACCTTAGAAAAATACAGTATATCTCGCTGCTGTGAACGAATCAGCGGCCCACACAGGAAGCTTCTGATTAATTTTCAAATACAGTAAAACTAAATGTTTCTTTATATTTTTTTGTCAATAAACATTAGTCAATTAGTGTGAATACTTTATAATTTTTTTTTGATTCGCGGAGCCCCAAAAGATGAACCCCCACTGTTTGAAGACCACTGCTATATGTCATCCTTCGTGAATTTTAGAAACAAAGACTGTATTGCTTAACGACGTTTCTTTAAATGTTGATGAGATCGCCAAAAATGAAGCACCCTGTCGAACCGGGGGTGTCGACATTTGAAATTTCTTGGTTGCGTGGCCATGTTCAGATAAAAACAGGGCACGGTCGGATAAATAACATAATTATATTGATTACCCGTAAGAAGCGATGTCATTGCCCTTATGTAATAAGGGTTTCCTGCTGGTAAATCAGGTTATTAAGTTATCTGAGTGTTAACTTACACTCTCATGTGTTGCGTTGCGCTGTTATTGAGTGTCTGCTGAATTATCAGTCGGATATTGTACATACTGTATAACATTGCACTATCCTTACGAACAGTTTATTTATTAAGTAATTGCGTGACTACAAATTTTTTTACAACTTAAAAACACTTTATGCTTAAAGATGACTCACACAATGTCTAACCATCCAATGTGGAGCAAAGGAACCACCGACCGCTTGTCACAAAGCACCTCTATTCACCCCTGTCAACAGTTGGTCTGGGACAAATGCATGAATTATTCTTATTCTGCAGTCAGTATTACTTTATTTTTTGACTCCCTCGGACCGTGACAGTATTCGTTATCTGTTGTGTTCTTAGCTCATTTCAAGCATGCTTCATAGATCTTTTACACTCGAATTTGATCATCATCATCACATAACTGATTTCTTATATTTATTAAAGGTAGCTCACAGGAGGAAGAAAATTCAGAGCTGCAGAACCACTTCATATTATGAAGTACAGTCGTTTATGGAATGGTGAAAATTTGCATTGGTCTGCTGAATAATGCTGTGAAATTAGATGAGGTACCACCAGGCATAATGAAGGGCGAAAAGAGCATACCTAGGAGCTGTACATTGTTTTTATCGGGAAGGAAGACTGTAAAGCACTCTATTTAGACTGGGGTTATTATTGTTCAGATATTAAGAAGGATATCATGCGAAAAATAATTACACTACAAAGAAAGGTAAAACAAGTTATTCATTCATCGTGAGAATCTGGGAATACTTTAGTGGCTTTTTACTGCAGCAGACTAGTTTTTGACCGGGCTGCTTCATCACTAACAAACTGCCAGAGACATATACCACCAAGACAGTTGCTTTGTGTCGTTAACATATCAAGCCAGCTTGTGAGGAATCATAGCCGGTCGGGCCTGGTTAACACTTCCTAATTGGAGGTGGTTTTATGGTCATTTATCCCAATGTTACGAAACTGTGTTGGTGCTAAACTAAATTAAAATGCTGTAATAGTAGGAAATATGACGTCGTAAGGTGAGTGTTAGACTACGACTGACCGACTGGACAAATGTAGACTGTAATCCCACCCCGACCTGCAGCACTTCAATATTCATAGAACAATGTCTGCATCAGTTGCATGTCACTGTCTGAGCATATACAGTGTCTAGTGAAGAATTGATCACAGTTTGAAAATTAATCGCAACCCACTTCATGAAACGTCATTTTTCACACTAGTATGAAGATTTTCGCACCACTGATCCAGTAATTAAACGATGATTAATTATTTCATCACATTGCTTACTGTATGTTACTATGCGGGGTGTTGTTATAAATACAGTATAGATTTAGTAAAGACCCAATCTCTTTCAGTAATTCAATTTAATCAATTCAAGGTTGATGAATATGAATTGTAAATAAAAATGGTTTCCATGTTAGTGAACATTTAATTATATTGGTCAGTGTTGGGCAGTAAGGAAGAACCACGAGAGGGGAATTCAAGTGGCCGAGATGCGAATGCTGCGTTGTTACATGAGTGGAGTGCTGCGCGCTGACAGAGTCCACAACGAGTACGTTAGAGGTAGCTTGGGGTGGGTAACAGCATGGAGAAGATTAGAGTAAGTAGGTCGAGGTGGTATGGGCATGTGATGCGAAGGGGGAGGAGGAGCTGCTTCGGAACATCCTATTCTAATACTCTACACTGCAAGCAGCCTTTTCTTTGGCCAATTTGACAGTGGAGAGACTGTTGCTACATGATACCATAAAACTCCTAAAACCCTAAGCTATAATTGTTGTGTCACCCTGCAATACTTTCAGCGGTGGCCTTTCCTTTCAGAAAGCCCTCTACTTTAACCTCTCCAATGGTTTTCCATTGTCGAATGGTCCTTGGGGAAAAAAGACCAGTGGTATGAGTCTGTCTGTGCCATTATCTCCTTCAATTTATATGATTGATCCTTTCTCATCTTATACACAGCCAGGGATATACTTCCAACCAGAGGTCCATTGCACCCCATCAGCAGCAGTCTGATAAAAAGACTAAAGCTGTGATACACCCTCTGGCTTAGTGTGTCCCACCCTAATTCCCTAATCATGTCATGCACATTTTCCCTGAGAGAAAACCTGTGGAGTACAATTCCTGCTTTCCTCCTTTAGGCTGCGGTTACAGTGGATGCGACTTCTGACGAAAATGAATTCTGACGGATTCGTCAGAACAATCAAATAATGAAAAGAATATGAGAGTGTTTGCATTGCTTGCGAGTCCCCTCGTCAGAATTGTCCATAGTTGATTGTTCTGACGAATCCGTCAGAATTCATTTTCGTCAGAAGTCGCATCCACTGTAACCGCAGCCTTAGATCCTTTCAATTACCCAAGATAAGTCCTGCCTAAAGGAAAACCAAATTGGACTACAATACTCCAGAATCGGTCGTGCTGTTTCCTTTACCGATTTGTGCTGTCCCTGAGGACTCTGCTAATCAGATGAAGGAATTGATGGGTCAAAATAAACTAGCTTCCTAGATCTAGATATATGACGAAACCTACACTTTTGCAGGTTTAAAGGCAATTCCTATCTAACAAACCAGTCATAAATTTCATCTAGATCCTGTTGTAGTTGTGCACAGGATGATGACCCCCACATCTAATACCCGAGCAATACATGCGTCATCTGCAAATAACTCAAGAAAGGAATTAATATCAAGACCTATGTCATTCACATTGAGAATGTGCAACAAAGGACCCAATACACTTCCCAGAGGGACATTATGGGACAGCAGGTGGTTGGTGGCATCAGGAGTAGGGGAGACCAAAGCGGACGTGGGAGCAAGTTGTGCGGTGGGACATGGTTGTGTGCGGGGTGGATGAACGCCTGGTGGGGGATAGGCAGGAGTGGAGGATTAGAAACTGCAGACCCGACCCTGCCATAGGCGGGATAAGGGTGCGATGATGTTGTAGCATTAATTTAACACCTTGCAACGTAGCATGTCATTCAACAGTTCACCCATGGATGCTTCGGGGTATCAAAGGAATTAATAGATACCTGTCCATATTTTGCAAGGTAGAAAGGGTAAGAAACGGTGTGGATTTCAGGTCAGATAAAGTCATTGAAAGAATTGTAATAAGACCTCTCTGTCACCATTTAATACACAGTCCATTTTTCATGTTTGCGTAGACAAGCAGAATATCGGCATTACTGATGAAAAAACAGTACAGCACTTCATTTAAAGTCAACTAAAAACGATTTATGAATATTAGCAGTTTCCAAAAATAAGAAATTTAGAAGAAATATTTGAATCATACGCGGAACGATAGGGGGCTCATTAAATTGATACATTCACTTTATGTTTAATTTCTCTTTTGCCATGAGGTTGAGCTCATCTACTCCCTTCTTAGTGATCTCGTCATAAAATGGCACATTTGCTTTGAGATATGTCATCCAAGAGGCTACTTTTGGATAACGACTGAAATCGAATTTTACAGCTTCCAGTATTGTTAAGGAACAGATGATGCTAAAGTCAGCAATGGAAATGCAGCGTCCCGCAACATATTGGCGTTCAGATAACATTTGATTCAGAGCAGCAAGGTTCTCATTAACTGCAGCTTCTCGTTTGGAATCTGGTGGTGCACCGGTGAAAACTTGAGGATACTATGATGAAATATGATAATTTTAAAATACTTTAAGTCAATGGAATCTCAATATTTAATTTTTTATTCAAGGGGTTAATAAGTAAATAGGTTCTCACAAAATATTCATTAATGCTAGCACTCAATAATCCTTCGTCAAAATGCATCATAGCATTCACAATTGCTCGGCTGTCGAGATCGCGCGGGTAGAGACAGTCACTCTGGGCATATCTGTCTGACAGATAGGCATTAATGGCATGGCTAAAAATATTTTAATTATACATCTTTCTGTCTTTCCTAGGTATTACTTACAAAAGAGTCACCATATACTTATCAGAGAAGTCAAATGTTTGGTACGCACCTATCCCAAATAATAAGTCCATTGTCATCCAATACTGGAACTTTGCCAAGTGGATTCAACTGTAAGTATAAAAAGTTAGATATTACTTTATATCGAGAAAAAAAATACTATTTCTTCTAACACTATATAATTATTTTTAAAAAAAAATGGATGTGTATTGTAATTTTAGGACTCTTTATAAACCATACAATTATAATCTTGTGTTTGGTATTAGAACTTGGAAATAATCCAAATTGTATATTACAGTATATGATTGTCACTTGATCTCTACTGTAATAAGGTATGGTACTCACCTTCTTGAACCAGTCTGTTTTCTGTTCACCTTTGGTCAAATCTATGTATTTAAATTCTACCGACAAATTCAGGGCTTCGATTGTTAGCATTGTTGCCCTGCAAGGTGGACTTCGATCGAAATAATACAAAACAATTGGCATGGTGTTCTTATCGCTAGCTTCACACTCTGAAAAATCAAATTACAGCATTTTTTGTCCGTTGTTATTTATATTTGTAGATACTGTATTTACTTGTACTGTATACAATGTAAACGTACAAACACTGAAATTAGAGGTTGAAAATTTGCTTCTAACGTTCATAAGAGCTCGAAAGCAAAGGATGCTGGAATTGGAATAAACTCTGTTTTACTTTCAAATTCCATTTTTTTAAATATCTGAAGAATATTTAAAAAAACCTCCACATGACACACGAGATTTACTCAATTCTATTTTTTAAACATGGCGGCCATATTGACAGAATTAATATACTGTAAATTAGGTTACCTCTATGAAAATGCTATTTAATTAATATACTGTATTACATGCATGTGGTACTGTGACGAGTATTTCCTTCCACAGCCTCTTGAATGCTTCAAGAGGAGAGGACGACGTTGACACCCATCCTGCTTCTTCAGGGGTGGTGGTCAAGGGCACGGAAGAGAAGGCAGTCAGGGCCCTTATGCTATGTTTAGCGTGGCAGCGTTCAGCGTGCGTGGGCGTGTGATTGGCAGAATGGTAGCACAAAGACGTCACAGTATTTCTATTTCTATGTTACACTAACAGGTTGGGGAGTAAGCCAAGCAGCCATAACAGGCCGAACCCTTAGGAGGCTGATCGCGGGAGAGGAGGAAGTAGGTGCAGGGGATATAAGAAGAGGGGAAATTTGCAGCACCCAACGTTCTCTACCTTAGGGTTTGCACTGCTTAACTTCAGTGATCTCACGAAAACTGATGTGTCCAACGCAAGTAGTGTGCTGCGTTATGAGTGTAGATTTTAAAAAATTCGACATGCATTGGAGGAATTTCATAATTTGTTTAATGAGATTAGGTATAGATTGAAGGAAAAAATTTTCAAATACTGTAGGATGCATGCTGTGCCAGATTTAGTACAAATGGGACCCTGTGCTAGTTATGGGAACCTGTTATTTTGGCCCTGAAAGGGGTAGGACCTGTAGGTCTACACAGGCAGTCAGGCATACGTACATACTCAGAAAAAATATTACGTGTTTGTTACCTGATGGCCACGCTTTCCCTTTTACCCGGTTAGGGTTTTTTTGGGTTCGTTAGTGTTTTAGGTCAAAATTATTGACGAAAACAAGTATTTTTATGATGAAACATTATTTTCCCGGGCAGAAAGAAAGCGTAATTGAGATTTTTCTGTGCCTAGAAAAGCGAGATTCGTACAAACGGGATATTCCTGGCTACACGAGATCATTCACAGAGTCGGTATGTATCTTGTTCGTGGGGAGGAGCCCTTCAGCGCGAAGACCAAAAGTAGACATCATTGTAAAGGTACTTTACCAAAGATAATTCATTGCATGCATCTTTCACCTCAATCGCTCGGTAAAATTATTAACCGGGTAAAATGAAAAGTGTAAAATAGAACAACCGGGTAAAAGGGAAAGTGTATCCTATCGGATCATTCACTATTTATTTTTACTATGTTGTCATTAGTGAGGACCCGCCTCGGTGGCGCAGTGGGTAGCATGCTTGGTATCTGCGTCAGTGGTTCTAGGTTCCATACTGGACCGAAGTGGGCTGGCTTCTTTCAGGCGAGAGAGAGGCTCCGAGTCCGCCTTCATTCGGATGAGAAGTAGAACAGAGGTCCGGTGTGGTGTACGATGGTATTTTGCACGTAACAGAACCCTCTCTACTATGCAACGGGTAGATGAGGCGAAATTCCCAGGTGCAGGAGCTGGGGGGAGGACAGGTGACCTGTCGAGAGATAGGCGGGAGTGGAGGGCCTGAACCTGCAGACCCGACCCAGCCACAGGTGGGATAAGGGTATGATGATACATGTGGTACTGTATTTTAAAAGTATTCGGTTAAGGAATCAATCTTTATATATCCATAATCATCATAACCTTGTCTCACCTGTGACCGAGTTGGGTCCTCCACATCTGCCTGTCACCCACCAGGATTCCATCCACCACACGCTATCATATCCCTTCGTACAACCTTCTACGTCTGCTTAGGTCTTCCCCTGCTCCGGGTTCTTCCAATAACCTGCATCCCTATGATGGACCTAACCAGGTCCTCCTGTCCTCTTCAAATCACTTTCCCATACCGTCTCAATCTATTCTCTCTCAATCTTTATTCGTCCATCCTCAATTTTTAAGACTGATTTCATGAGTAGGTAACGGGATATTTCTCAGGGGGGGAGTAGTCATGACCCTTGTCCTGGAATGAACTTGCGTGTTTTTGAGTTCAAGAGAAACGTGGGCTACGAAATGGCCTTCTTGATGCTAATTGTTTATTGTAGGGGCTCACCCACGCATGGGTTTTATGGGGTAAACATCCCCTCCCGAAAGTTTCAGCCCACTAATGGAAAAATAGACCTATGAGAAAAGCAGATGTAGTAATTTGTTACAGAAGTATACTATGAATTATAAATGGCGGCGCGGGAGAAAAAAATTTGTGGTACCCGCCTTTCCCTACATTTTTCTTGGCTATGCTTATCTACGCATATCTATGTGCTTATAATAGCTAGAAAGACATAATATATACGCGTCGTAGAACTAAGAAATGCTACAACTCTAATGTGTTTGATTAAATTAAATATTAATAGACTGTTGAAGATTAATAGCTAGCAAGACATCAGTTGACTCTTTCAGTTTTGCAAACATCACCCAGTTGTTCCTAGAAAAGTTACGCACCATCATCCGCCACAATGGATTAGCGAGATGATTCCTCTACAAATCCTGAAAAAATATAGACACCACTTACCTTTTTGTCAGCTAGTAGTAGACCTAGATCAGACTAAAATGTACTTGCACACCAAGTTTGTTTATTTGAAGGTTATAGTAATAAGATGTGCTACAAAACTGAAAAAGAGGACGGACGCTCCACGCTTAAAAAATTCAGGTATCAACTTCCGCAAACAACTGCCCAGTCAATCATTATTTTTAACTTTATTCATCCTCAATCCTAATCGCTTCATAAGAAACAATTGGATTCCTGTCAGTATTTTATAGGAATATTATATAAAACATACTCTATAAGTAATTAGTTTGTTTTTAAGAAATGAAGCCAAAAAGTGTTATTATATTTTAAGCTTTATTGCTTGTGATAAATATGGTTATTAAATATATTAATTCTGCTTCAATGTAATTGACTTATTATTTCGATTGTTTAATATCGGAATACTTTAATAATCATTTTTTTTCTTGCGTGTTATTAGGAAATTATTTACAGCTTATGGCAGCCATATTAGGATATATTTTAAATGAAATTATGTTACTTGTCTGATGCTACTGCCAAAACAGAAATACTGTATGCTGTTTTGCTGAGTTGAAGTCTCAATAGCAATTTACGCTGTAAAAGTATCTTTATTTACTGATATCATTTCTTATTTTAGACTCTGAGTAAAACATGATACTGTATTTTATAACCTTCAATTGGTTGTACCGGTATTAATGATGACCTTCGTTTTGCACCCTCCAATTGATATGCAATATCCGACATCCTATGTTTTTTGTTTGCAGACCTCCAGACTAGACTCGACTAGGCAAACATAATAGACTCTAAAAACCACGCAAAATAGCAGCATGTTTTTTTAGGCGAATTGAATACGTGTTTTATAAAAGGCAACTGTGAATTTGTCTGGCTTTGTATCAAATTGAATGTGAGCATTGGATGATCAGCAGTTTTGCTTTTCTTTCTTTAAAATGTACATCTATTATAACTGCATTGCTACTGAACATTATTAATGTTAAAATTATGGCTCTTCTCTGATATAAAAGGTTATCACTTCTAAAGCATTTAGCAATTCAGTAAATCAAACTATTAATGTTCTCTATGATATAGAGCATCTGTCACGTCCTTAACTCACGTAGAGACTTATAGGAAAGAACAAATACTAACCCTTTTTCCCGCCTATGGCCGAGTCTGGCACCCATTTTTATTCTATTGGGACATATGGACGAATTGCTGGACGGCAGGTTACACGGCTGGTTGCCGACACAATGCTGTAACCCCTATGCTTATTTATCGCCGGCCTATTTTACGTACACCTTGAGACTTACAGAATACTTCCTTAAATGACCTACAAGAAATGTGGTGCAATGAAAACATCGTCTGGGCTGTCAATAAGCCACACCTGGTGTCATTGAACGCATAACTTCATACAAGTAAACTGTACTTCAGAATGAAAAGGATGTTTGGGAAGATTTACCCTACAGCAATTTTCTTGTTTGGGGCTCACTCGTAAGTTATTCTTTGTTCCTCAACGGCACCTTGCAGGATATTAATAAGTTATGTCCAATATGAAAAATGCATTAGTGTTATTATGAAATGTAGGCTATCATTTAGTTATTTTTTAATTAATTAGCTTTCTATGACTTTTCTGATTAATTGGTGTTTATTGGCGTTTGTTTCAGCGTTGGAGGTTCATCTTAAATCAAGTCATTAGGGATTTTGCATGTAAATGGGACGAGTGTAATGAAAGGCAAATACCACATCTCAATTCGTCCTCTTCTGTTTCGTTTCGGCTTGCGTTTGTCAACATTGCAATTATCCGTTTCTGATAATTGTGTGACATCTAGTGAGTGCCAGACAAAACATTTTGGCTATATGGCAGAAGCGTTAAGTAAAAACGGTTGGAAATGTCATTAAAATAACACTTTATCTAAGAATCTCATTGTATAAAACATTATATATAACATAAATTATATCTCTCTAAACAGCTGTTGGGGATTATCAATTTTATTTTCTATTTTTGGATGGTTTATCCACCCAACGCTTTGTGTAAAAAAAATGGCTGCCACATCTCATGCTGGAGAGTAATATGCACATGCACAAGAATTTAGCCAATCACAGGCAAGCCAATTCGTTGCAAGAAAGGAGGATGTTTATTTTGGATTTTCAAATCCTTAAGCCCGCTTCACAATAACATCGGGAACGAGAACGGCAATGGCAACGGACGGGAAAGTTGAAAAAATTTCAACTTTTCCGTTAAACGTAAGCCATTTGACCAATAGGAGCGCACCTCCACCACATGACGTACCCGTCGCCCCTCCCCTCTGCCCAAAACACGTTTTCTGTTGCCGTTCCCGTTGCTGTTGTGAAGCGGGCTTTATAGTACAGCAGGGATGTGGAAGGATGAGAAGGTTGTTCCCTTCTTGTCTTTCATCCAGGAATGCCCATGTCATGAGAAATTGCAAAATCCCTATTAACTTTTTTTCAAACAAAATGAGGGCCCAAAGTGTGCCTTCTGTCAGATTTTAAATAAAGCCATGACCTCATGTAGTATGAACGATTTCACCTGCAAGGAAAAAACCCTTCATATAGTTTTCATTATGTCCATGATGAAAAAAGCTGTCATCAAACTAACAAGGGATTCTAGTGTTGTTGACTGTCAGCCATATGTTCCCATTTTCGTGAGGCATTTAGGTATCCGACCCTGTCATAGGCTAGAAAAGGGTTAGAATTAGTGATACTTTAGTTATTTATTGCTTTAGGTCACCGGTTCCCAAAGTGGTTCAAATCAAAGGGGCGATGGTAGTCTTGGGTGCATTTGGTGGGCGTTTTGTTAAAATAGAGTATCACAAAAGCATGAAGAAGAAAGAGAAGATAAAATAAAAACTATTCATAAATGTTTCACCTGGTATGTACCATAGGAACATTGATTTCCAGGAAACCATACAAAATGCAAGTTAAAACTGATTGGTAGTTCATCTTTCTCATTAGGATCATTCTTAATTTTATTCATAATTTTTATTTTCATTTTATCCTGTTATCTTAATTTTCTGTGTGTAATTAAAATGATTTTGGTAAATCTTAAAATTTCAAGCCATCTAGTGAGGAGTTTGGGCAGCCGCCCAGGGCCTCCCATTGAATAGGGACAATTTTAACTTCTGTAGAATATAATTTATAATAAGACACAGAACTTCAACTCTTGATACACTATGCTATGTCATACCCAGGACAGTGGGCGACTGGGCCTCCCAAATTGTACTTGTTTGGAACCTTCCACTTCATAAGGCCAAGGCCAGAGCTGATTTCAAGTGTCTTATTTACAAGAGCACAAATGTTTTACTGTATCCTTCTGCCTGTTCACTTGAAGAAGTTAGATTTCCATTGGGGCGCTGAATAATTTGTTTTTCTGATTTTGGTTTCGTTGGTGTTTTAGGGTCCTTCAACTGCAAGGTCATTACAGCCCCGTCCACTGTGTAGTTCCAAAACAGATTGCACAGACACTACACTAATGCGACGATTTTTGGGTATTAGAAGTACCCTTTTTTTTCCTGAGCGGCCACCCGTGTTAGTACTAGCTGAGGTTGCGTTGCTTAACTTTTTCTGAAAAGGGGGCGGTAGAGCAAATAAGTTTCGGGAAGACGGCCATAGAAATAAACAGGCACACTTTACTAGTTTATAAGAAAGACATTAGTTCTTGCAACACGATGTAAGAAAACTTTTATCAATATTATACAGAATTAATTTTTGAACAAATGTTTATTTAACCAATGCATGCACTGTATAGTGTATCAGAGTGTCTACCAGAAGTCGACTTATTGACCAAATGGTTTTAATCACCTGATAATCACAGTATTATTACAAGCTATTTTTGCAATTTCGAAGCTAACAATGCAGTTAACTGATCTATTCCTTCTTTTGATGCTTCATCGTAATAAGGAAGTTGTTTAATTTTTGAGAACCACTTTGTTATGTTAGGAAATGGTGAAAAATCCAATTTAGCTGCTTCCGGAAGTGATAGAGTAGCTGCTATGCTAAGGTCAGCCAGAGTTAAGTGGTCTCCTGCTGCGTATGGGTAGCGTGCCAGGAAAGTATTTAAAATACCCAACTTTTCCAACATGAAATCTTCCGATCCTGGCATGGTGGGTCCTCCCCTAATTTGTGGCCTCTTTAAAACAGAAATCAACTTGTTGTTATGCAGCTCTACGTTAATAAACTGTAAGCTGTAATGGACCAGGCTTTGACTATACTGAACTTACATAATGAAGTCCGACACTCGGAAAGAGTGTACCAGCATCAAAGTATAGCATGCTGTCGACTACAGCTCTCTTTTGATTATCTTTCGGATATAATTTGTCATCCTTTGCATATTTTTGAGTTAAATAGACCATGATAGCTCGGCTGAATAAAATTACAAGAGTTTAAGCTAACAAAAGCTAGGATAAATTTAATTTCAGTGTTTTGAAAGTATAGCAATACCTTTCAGGTAAATAAAAGCCATCATCATCCATTGTAGGAACTGTTTGTGCGGGATTCATCTATGATATACAGAAATCCAGTAAGTACATCAGTCATCAAAGTGAGATTTTGAAACTTGATTCATAATTCAAATATGTAATTTGTTTACTTTTAAATAATCTTCTGTTTTGTTATCTCCTTCCAAGATGTTGCATGTTTTAAATTCAACCTCCACTCCTAGAGCTTTGGCGGTTAGTAGTACACCTCTAACTGGTGGACTGGGGAGAATTCCATAAATGATAACCGGCATGTTGATGATAATCAAATACTGTATAAAATGTTTTTAAAGCAACATATAAACATCTTGAAAATGATTAGCATGTAAATGCATGGATTGGCATGCAATCTTGGTATGTAATTGGTTTATAAGCTAAAATCACGGAAATTCATTAACTGCATTAATGATCAACTAAAATGATTTATATAAAGCAAGTCTTTAAAAGTTATAATAAACAACGAATTATACTTACCAAAGGGTCGACTGCTGAAGACAAAACCAAAATTCAAGTGTTGTAGATTTGATAAAAGCAGGGGTACTTCTGTATGCAGTTAATGCCGCGTGGCAGGTTTTATCAAGTGCTGTAGGTTGTCCTTGAAGAGTTTTTTTGTGGCCTAGTGAAATGATGCAAAACATAGGACAAATCTTCGACTGTACAAGCTGTGACCTCTATTGGGTCCCACGTGAATTTAATACCTTCTACAGCCCTGGTTGAAATACACTGGATACTCCTAAAGAAGGACCCATTAAGTTCCTCATCGAAATCCACTGACTGCACCCTTGTGAATGAGGAAATCTTCAGAAGATGCTAGTTAACATAAAAGTGACGAAATGATGCTCAATCAAGCAATGGAGTTTTAACACGTGTTGCATTTCTTTTGGTGCTAAAATTTAAGTCTAAATTTTGTCATCACAGTCATGAAAAAATTATTGCCCTGTTGACAATTATTGTTCGTCACACTGAGTCACTATACCAATATAAGTTCTTCACCTCATCAAACACATTAATACGATCTTACAATTTTTAATTTCAGGCCTCGTCACAATAGATCAAACAATGTGAAGTGAGTGCACAAATTGAATTGATGAACACTCAACTGACGTGTTCAGAATTCAGCGAAGTGCTATCTTGAAATGCTGTTTGTTTTTTCCTTGTAATGTAATGGTAAGTCGTATTTAAGTGCAAACATTTGCTGCAAGTAGTACAACTGAAGTTATTTAATGACTTGTCAGGTTCCTGAATGTTTTTTACAAGGTTTTCCTGGAGGGTACTATGTAAACCAGGTTTGGAACTTGTGTTTTGAAACTGTCAGGAAAGAGTTTTTATTATTGTTATTTCGTCGCAGTAAACTATTGTCTGACAATATGTCCAACACATTCCGTTTTCTGTACGGCATTGGTAACTGTCCGACTATAGCCTACTGATGAGACCGAAGATATCACCTTGATAACACTTGAAGCCAATGTCTTCTTTCAAACTAATTACCTATGACGGAAGGGACAATATCACTTGTACCTGAAGGAAACTTTCAAATGCAAAAAAAAAATGAAAGCCACTAACATCATCACGTCAAACTTAATCATGTATTTTTCAGTAGCAACTACTACATCATAAATAAGAGCCACTCCTACTCAATGTCACTACTGCGTAAGACAATTGCAGCTGTAGCGTGAGCAGAACCCGATACTAAATTAAATAGGAGCCAGCTGCCTGCGTCCTTGACAGCGTAAACATGGTCGAACTTGGGAGGGAGATCCATAGAAGAGCATGCCTGCCTACCATCTTGTTGTGTCAGGAATATCAATGCACTGTTAGGGTGCACCTCATGGTGTAGGCTTAGTAACACTTGTTGGCAAGAATTTCTGGAATAAAATTGCTAATAATTATCATCATCATACCCTTATTCCCCTGTGGTAGGTTCGGGTTTGCGGGTTCTAGCCGTCCACTCCCATCAGGTCCCCGTCCATCCCACACACTACCATATCCTTACACACAACCTACTCCCGCGTCTGCTTTGATCTTCTTCTACCCTGGGTGCTTCCAACCACCTGCATTCCCATAATTGACCTAACGAGCTCTTCCCCGCTTCTCATTTCATGTCCATACCATTCAATCTACTCTCCCTCATTCTGTATACGAAATTAAGTATGTGGTATGCTGAAGTAAAAGAAATTCATGAATAATTAAAGCTCAGCGAAGTATTTGCTACTGCATTCTCATTAATATTTATATTACAATGTTTTTAACATAAATGCTTAAATAGAAAGTTTGCTTACCTGACAGGTACAGGTATTTGTGGTCTAAAAGCACGAGTATTTTTCATGAAATCCTATGACATGCACGGTTACTGAAATGCTGACGGCTACGTTAGTAGTGTTGATGGCTGTCAGTATATATTTTGTAATAGCCACACATAATCGACCTGCAGAATGAAGGTTGTGGTTTGTAGCCATTTAAGCAAATTACACTTCGCTCTTGATTGAAGAAAGGTTGTGATTGGAATAGGGCTATTTTGGCCATCTGGCCCCATCGTAGATATGAAAAGAACTAGATAGGATGATATTATGATGTACTGTAGTACACTGGCGCAAACATTCATCATCATACCCTTATCCTGCCTGTGCCAGGGTCGGGTCTGCTGCTCCACTGAACATGCTCTGACTGGGGGCACCCCAGCCAGGCGTCTGGATTTGTTGTTTGTTGGAGTTTAGAGTCCCGTCAACTGCAAGGTCATTAGAGACCCGTCCACTATGTAGTTCTAATGCATATACTGCACAGACACTACACTAATGCGACGATTATTGGGTATTAGCAGCACCCAGCTTTCCCGAGCGACCACCCACGTCAGTACTAACTGGGCTTGCGTTGCTTAACTTCAGTGATCAGACGAGAACTGGTGTGTCCAACGCAACTCGCCGCTCCCATCAGGCGTCTGGAACCCGTCTGGATATCTTTATACAGCAATTATGTTTATTAGCAACTCCTAACCCGCTTCCCACCTATGACAGTGTCGGGTACCCATCTTGTCCCTGTGAATGGACACAAGGGCGATATATTGGAGTGTTTTTGCACAGTCGGTTGTCGACCAAAGCTGTAACCCCCTATGCTGATTTATCGTCGGCGAATTCCCCTGACGCCAGGGAGCGAGCTCCTACGACCAGGAAATTTTGCCTCATCTACGCGTTGCATAGTAGAGAGCTTGGTTTGACTCGGATTGAGTTAGTGTGAAGGCAAGGAGATCACAAATCAGATTCATCGTGATTGGATTGATTTAGATCAAACGGAGTCAAACCAAGTCGCACTGTTTTCTTTCACTTTCGTCTATCGTGTCTCGTGTTTCTTCATGAATGACTGAAGGCAGAAGATTCTGGCAAGCCGAGTCATGTACAATCTTGAATTAAGGTGGATTGAATCAGATTCTACTGATGTGAAGGCAGAAACTGATTCTGGGCGCGTTTGAGTGGTGGAGCTTTATGCTGAATCTTTGTGAGTCAGATTCACCTCGATTGGGACTGAATCTGATTGATTGAGATTCGTTTAATGTGAAGGCGGCCTTACAGAGCGCTGCGCTATATTTATTTTGCCCGACGTTGACCCATAATGGATATCACCTTTGAACTTGATTTGTGATGCTTGATGACAGGGCCGTAACGAGGGCGTGGCTAAGAAGGCGGCCGTCACGGGCGCAACTGGGTTTGGGGCGCAAAATGTTTGTTTTTGTCATTATTGGGTTACGGGCAAGCGAAAGTTAGACACTTGCCACAGGCGCTTCCTACCCCCGTTACGGCGCTGCTTGATGATACTTCTGTTAACCGCACTTAAGCTTCATATAGAACACTATGGTGAAGGAGGCTTGTTAAAAATTGGTCCCAGACTTTAAAGTGATTACGCTCACCTTTTACTGGCTCCAGGAGCCACCCGTGAGGATGGTCTGTGTCCACTTATGGTGCTTCTTGATTCGATCCTCCTCTCATTTGTAATCAACCAACTGAAGAGTTCTTCATTTTGATTCCAGTATTGGATAGCCAGATGTACGTAGGTGAGTTACCATAGGGGTGTACCGTCTGATTACCTTTTTCACTGAATCTATTATTTTCAAGTAGGCTGTGGTCGTTTTATAATTGGTAGGAAGTTAGAATATTAAATCTATGTATATACTTGCTTTTTATTTCTGTTGGAGTCTTCCGAATCCCCTGTGGGATTCAGACCCTGCGGAATTGTAACAAGTTCAGGTAATTGTTCGCGGCGTGACATTTGGGGCAGTTCCGCATTCAGGGTCTATGATGAAGTAGACCTCGTTAAACAGTTTAAATAGACTGGTGCATGTAATTGGTTAAATTCAAGTAACTTGGTTCGGTAATATAAAGTCTAAAAATCAATTTTTATTCAAAGCACAACCGCTGAATAAATCGTGTTATCAGTTTTTTTTAGAACAGGGGTGGCCAACAAGACCGATCCGGAAGCCAATTTTGGTCGATCGCTCGCAATGTGTTGACTTAAGACCCGCCTCGGTGACGTAGTGGCTAAGTTTTTTCTAGGTCTGCGTCAATGGTTCTAGGTTCGATACTGGACCGAGGTGGGTTCAGTATCGAACCTCCCCTTCCCCACTTTGACTACGCCTATGACAACAAGTCGATCACGACACATTTTTAAGATAAAAAGTTGGCCACCCCTGGTCTAAAAGACCTGGCTCGGACACACTTCAGCGTATCATTGGGGTCATTTTTACGATTTGGAAGCCAAAAATTCAGCCAACTGTTCCAGCCCCGGTTTTGTTACTTCGTCATAATATGGAAGTTCCTTGATTTTTGAATACCACTTGATGACATTGGGATATGGCGTTAAGTCGAACTTGGCTACTTCGGGAAACGACACAGTAGCAGCTATACTTAGATCAGCCAAGGTTAACTGGTCTCCTGCTGCGTATTTGCGGTGTTCAAGTATGGTGTTCAGGATATTCAACTTATCTTTCATATTATCTTCAGTACCGGGAATAGCAGGGGTACCTCTGATTTGCGGCCTCTTTAAGATCAGTAATTTATTTAATTAGTAAGAGCACTGATTAACCACATACAGTATGTAATGAGCCTTACGTAATGCGCGTGGAAGCTCTCAAATAATGAACAGGCATCAAAAAATAACATGTTGTCGACTACAGCTCTTTTCTGAAGATCTTTAGGATATAACTGATCATCTTTTGCATATTTGCGTACTAAGTAGAGCATGATTGCTCGACTTTAAAAATGTTAATAGGTTTACAAATTGAATAATGATGTCTATATGGTTTCCAACTTAAAGCTCAAAACACTAAATATCAATAATTACCTTTCAGACAAATAGAAGCCATCGTCATCTATTGTAGGCACTGTATGGGCAGGATTCATCTGTGAATATATAAAAAATATGATTCGCTCGCTATAGCTTCACAAATGAAATACCGGTATATATTCTTTATATCAACAATGTAACTGTTTAAAAGATATGAATTAATTAGCTTTAATACACGTAAATGTGCTTACTTTTAAAAATTCTTCCGTTCTATTATCTCCTTGAAAGAGGTTGCATATTTTGAAGTCAACATCTAATCCAATAGCTTTTGCTGTGAGCAGCACACTCCGAACAGGTGGACTAGCAGGAAATCCATACACTACCACAGGCATGTTGACACTTTTTTTTTGTCGAACTTTAAAAGAATTGGGAAGTAATCAGTAGCATTTTGGAGTTCAAATAATTTCCCGTGAGCATTTAATAACTACGTAGTTTGCTTACCAACGACTTTTACAGATCCTTGAATTGTGGTTAGGCGATAGTCGCAGTTGCGTCTTTAAATGACGTGGCACAGTTTTGTCAAGTAGGTGTAATTAGCCTAATCCTTGTAATTCAAACCGACCAAGCTGTAGTTGAATGGTTACATAGTACAGAAAGACATGCAGTGGTACATGGAGAAGTTGAGATTCAAGTTTAATTCGCTCCATAAGTAAGCTCGTTAGTCGAAATGCTTGTATCTCAAATCAGTTTTCACTTACGAAATTAATTGAAATGAGATTATCACGTGTCAGTCAATACATTAGGCCTATTATAAGAAAACCAGAAGTGGTTTTTTTATAATAATGTATTCATAATTGAGCAAATATTGCATACAAGCAATATAAAACCTAATATGTACTGTACATGCTAAAGAGAATCTAAAATAGTTTTTCTCAACCAGTGTGCCATGAGATTCCCTCAAGCAAGTAATTTATTTAGTACCACAATCCAATATACAGTATTTGGTTATCTTTATTTCTTATTTTTTTTAGACTTGGAGGCTAAAAATAGTTACAGTAACTCCTCAACTCGTGGTTTTCTACTTCATCACAATACGGAAGTTCCTTGATTTTTGAATACCACTGGTGATATTGTGAGCATGTGTGTGCATTGGATTGCTCATTGCTATTGTGCAATAGGTCAGACACCATGCAATATTATAACCAACAAAACATTAATTTACCTGCCAAAGTTTCTATTTTGGTTGTATACAGTAAGTGTGTATCCCGTAGTAGTACAGTAAGTGTGGTCAACTTTCAGTGGAACAACTTCAGGTAATTACTTGTCACTTGAAATTTGGGGAAGTTCGGCATTCAGGGTTTGTGATGAAATAGACCGCCTTAAAAAATTCAAATGCTGTATAGACTCTATAGAGTATGTTGTTGGTTAAATTTAATATTTATTCAAAACACAACCGCTGTATAAATCGTGTTTTCAGTTTGTCTACAAGACTTGACTCAATTACACTTTTTTTTAATCAAGTTATCTAACAGCGTTGAAAGTAGTTTATTTTGTCACATACTGCAATCAATTAGGCCTCCTTCACATGCAGCGATTAACGTTGCGTTTAGCGCTGCGTTACAACCTTTCACATGAAAGCGATTTTGAGGTGGACCGCCTACGTGGTGGCTTCTCTGTAACGCTATTCCCTCTTTCAAAAAATGAAAACCTACAGTGAAAACGCGCGGTGATATGAAAAGGTCAATTGGGTTCCTTGTATTTTAAGGCGAACGCTAACGCTAGAAAATCGCTGAAATCTCGAATCGTGCGTTGCTACGCGCGTTTCCATGTAAAAGCAGCTATTCACCTCTGTGTCTTCCCCAACGCGCGTTACAAAATCGCGCGGTAGCTAACGCTGCATGTGAAAGAGGCCTTACAGTTATTTTTACGACTTGGAAGTCAAAAGTTCAGTCAACTGTTCCAATCCCGGTTTTGTGACTTCGTCATAATACGGAAGTTCCTTAATTCTTGAATGATACTTGGTGACATTGGGATATGGCGATAAATCGAAATTGTCTGCTTCCGGAAGCGACAGAGTGGAAGCTATGCCGAGATCAGCCAAGGTTAGCTGGTCTCCTGCTGCGTATTTGCGGTGTTCAAGTATGGTGTTCAGGATATTCAATTTATCTTTCATATTATCTTCAGAACCGGGAATAGCAGGGGTTCCTCTGATTTTCGGCCTCTTTAAGATCAGTAATTTATTTAATTAGTAAGAGCACTGATTAAAGCTAGGTTGACACGGTCGAAGTGCACTTGGGTAAAGTTCACCGGACGCTGTTCAAGTGTCACTTGGATGCAATTTGGGCCATGTATACACTTGGTCAAAGTTAACTTGGATGACTAGAACCCATTAAAGTTGAGTAGGACGGCTGCCAACTTACTTTGATCAAAGTGTGACTTGGATGAAATTTAAAAAGGCTACCAACATGTAACGTGCGGCTGCCAACTTACTTTGATCAAAGTGTGACTTGGATGAAATTTAAAAAGGCTACCAACATGTAACGTGCGGAGGGTGAATTGAATATTAATAAAAAAAATAGAAAATCAGCTAGGAAGTGTACTGACAGAGAAAACATAATTTATGGAATTATATGATGCTGAGGAAGTGTTGCGGAATTGAGGGTCCAATCATATTGAAAGGGAAGTTTTACAGGGCAGTGGTTATGCCCACTATGCTATATGGATTAGAGTGTTGGGTTGTGAGGAAGAGCCACGTAAATAGAATGTAACTAGCCAATATCCGAATGCTGTGGTATATGAGCGGGGTGTCAAGATGTGATAGTCAGGAATGAGTAGTCTGGGTGTGTGGACATGATGAAGAAAATGAGGGACCTGTTGGGAAATAGGCGAGAGTTAAGGGCTAGAACCCATAGACCCGACCCTGCCTCCGGTGGGGTCAAATAGGATGATGATGATATGCTGGGTATATCTGCCACTACTACACCTTTCAAAGCCAAATCCGCCATCTTTCGGTGAGCGGCGAGTTGCGTTGGACACACCAGTTCTCGTCTGATCACTGAAGTTAAGCAACGCACTCCCAGTTAGTACTGACATGGGTGGTCGCTCGGGAAAGCTGGGTACTGCTAATACCCAATAATCGTCGCATTAGTGTAGTGTCTGTGCAGTCTATGCATTAGAACTATGCAGTGGACGGGTCTCTAATGACCTCGTAGTTGACGGGACCTTAAACTCCAACAAACAACAACAACCGCCATCTTTCTTTTCTTCAGCTCGCTGTCCAAGTCACTTGCCGTAAAAACCAACGTGGACCAAGTGCACTTGGTCCAAGTAACGATCCAAGTGTACTTTGACCGTGTCAACCTAGCTTAACCACTTATGTAATGAGCCTATTTTAGATCACATACGTAATGCGTTTGGAAGCTCACAAATAATGAACTGGCATCAAAAAATAACATGTTGTCGACCACTGCTCTCTTCTGAAGATCTTTAGGATATAACTTATCATCTTTTGCATATTTGCGTACTAAGTAGAGCATGATTGCCCGACTGTCGAAATGTTAATAGGTTGACAAATTGCATAATAATGTCTAGATGGTAGAAGAATTTCCAATTTAAAATTTATACCAATAAATAACAATAAATACCTTTCAGACAAATAGAAGCCATTGTCATCTATTGTAGGCACTGTATGGGCAGGATTCATCTGTGAATATATAAATAAATACGGTTCTCTGTAGCTTCACAAATGAAATGCATTGTTTATATCACTAATGTAACAGTTGAAAAATGAAACTTAGGTAACATAGTACACTTTTAAGTTAGTTTACTTTTAAAAATTCTTCCGTTCTGTTGTCCCCTTGAAAGTGGTTGCATATTTTGAAGTCGACATCTAATCCAATAGCTTTTGCTGTGAGCAGCACACTTCGAACAGGTGGACTAGCAAGAAATCCATAAACTACTACAGGCATATTGACGCTTTTGTTGAAGAACTTTAAAAGAATTGAGAAATAATCAAGAGCATTTTTGTGTTTAACAAATTTCATGTGAGCATTTAATAACTACTGTATGTAGTTTGCCTACCAAGCGATCTGTACGGATAATCCCTGGATTGTGGTTAGGCGACAACAGCAGTTGTGCCTCTATATATTTTAAATGACGTTGCACATTTTAATCTAGTAATCAATAGGCGTATCCTTGAAAATAAAACCGAACAAGGTCTGTTTGAATAGTTACTGTACGTGGTACAGAAAGCTGAAGTTTGTTTTTGCCATTAATGAGCTTGTCGTTGAAACGTTATACAGTTAAACTCGTTTAACAAGAAACTGACGGGACCGAAATATTTTTTCGTGTTAAAAGAATTTCGTGCTAAGCGATTCATGCAGAAAACCCACCATTGTTTTGTATGTCGTCATATTTTATTAATTGGATTTATTGCTAAAAGTTACACTTGTAATTTTTAGTAATATAACCAACAAAGCATTAATTTACCTGCCAAAGTTTCTATTTTAGTTGTATAATGCAATGTTGGAACAAGTGGGGTAGGCCATCATCCCCCACAGACAACCCGGCCAATATTCCTGTGGGTTCCAGATGCCTGGCTGGGGTGCCCCCAGTCCAGGGCATGTTCAGTGGGCCCACAGATCCAAACATGCTGCAGGTGGGATGAGGGTGTGATGATGTTGACTAAAAGTTACATTTGTGGGCATCATATTAGATTTAATATTTTCAATTTAAATAATGGTGTAGGCTACAAATGCATAATTTAAAAAAAAACCTAAAAGAATTATTGTTTTTGGGATATAATGTGCTTTGTTTTTCAGTGTCTTTTTGAGCTTAAACTGCCAATAAAAAGGCCCCCTTCCCCATAGTTTGAAAGGTTTGTCAATGGCATGCCTCTACCATCCCGAACCCAGGCTGTAATCTAGTAACAGTGGAAACCATTGTTTATTTGTTTAGTTTAACGAAAACTCCGGTATATGCTGTAGGCCTATATCCAGTATTTTGTTAGCTGAGAAATAATTTCGTGTTAAGCAATTTTTGTTTCGTGTTAAAAGAAAAAAAATGTATGGAATTACAGAGTATTTTGTCCGGACCGTAGTGTTGTTTCTTGTTAACCGTTATTTCATGTTAAGCGTTTTCGTGTTAAACGGATTTCACTGTATGTGCTCATAATCATCATCCCGCCTGCGACTGGGGGCACCCCAGCCAGGCGTCTTGAATCCGCAGGGATATTGGCTGGGTTGTCTATGGGAGATGCCGGCCTACCCCACTTGTTTCAACATCACTTTATGCAACCAAAAGAGAAACGTTGGCAGGTAAATTAATGCGCTGTTGGTTATATTGCATTGCGTCTGTTAGATGTCTGCTAACCACCATTGCAATATGGTATGATTAATCTGGCGTTGTAGGTCCATTCAGTGACGTAGCCAGGATTTTCTGAAGCGGGGGGATATGACAGTCGATAGGGTGTATACCGCTTCGTTATAGTCGAGGCTACGCCACTGGGTCCATTACAGTAATGCAGGTGGTTGTGAGTTCCCCAGGGGAGACCTAAGCAGACATTGGAACAGGTCGTCCGTAAGGATATAGTAGTGTATGGGATGGACTGGGACCTGGGGAGAGATAGGCGGGATATGGGTTATAGTTGGCGGGATAAGCGTTGTAGTTGGTATTACGCTTCATGTAGAACGGTGTGGTAAACTCTGGTAGAAATAAGTGTCGGACTGTGCAGTAATCACTGTCTGAGCAACCTGTGAGATTGTGTCATCTCCATAACCAGGTTGTATGTCCACTTGTGGTACTTCCGGATCACCCTCCTGCTCTTTAACTTATCGTAATAACCAAATGAAGAATTCTGCATTTTTCTGTCAGTATTAGAAAAGAAGATGTATAAGTTTGAAGGAGAATAAGAATTACTACAGGTGAGGACCATCTGGTTACCTCTCGCCAAATCGATTCTTTTTCGGGACAACGATTTTATAATTGGAAGGCAGTTGGAATATTGAAAGGTATAATTACGCTTTGATAGTTAAATCCAACGGCAAAACAAATAAATTATGACTTATCAATGCAGCAAATGAACAAATGGTTTTATGGCCACATTGTGAATTATTAAAAAAACAGTAGAATAGTGACTTTGGTCCTATCACTGGTTATAGCAGGTCGGGGGCCTGTCCTAATCAAGTAGAGGGCCTGTTGCGATAATGTCCTAAAAAGGACTAGCTGTGGGATTGGCCCATTTCAATAAGAAGGGAAATGCTTTCGAATATAAAATATCACAGATTAATTTAAAATAAATTATTATAACATAATACTGCCAATTAAAATATGTAAGTAATTGTTTTATGATTTAATCTACAGTATGTAGTAAAACCTTACCTTGAGATAAAGACAATAATTTATATTTGCAGGTAATTTTACTCTTCCATAAGTTAAAGCTAATAACTTGAAAATACACGTCAAACGTCCCTGATCTCAATTTAGGGGTTTGGCTCGCTTCGCTTGTTGGTGTTTAAGGTCCCGTCAACTACAAGGTCATTAGAGACCCGTCCATTGCGTAGTTCTAATGCATATACTGCACAGACACTACACTAATGCGACGATTATTGGGTATTAGCAGTACCCAGCTTTCCCGAGCGACCACCCACGTCAGTACTAACTGGGCTTACGTTGCTTAACTTCAGTGATCAGACGAGAACTGGTGTGTCCAACGCAACTCGCCGCTCCCAAGGGGTTTGGCATCAAGGTCGAACAACTCCATTTTATTCAAAAATGGAATTAAAGTTGCTTCTTACATAGAAGTTCTCACGCTGAATGCTATGGTGATATCATTTGCTGTCAAATCAGTGAAAGTATAACCAAAAAATTTTATCTCCCATAAGCTGATGGATAGTGAGATATGGTACAGATGTCTGCTATTCCTGGCAAATATTCAAAGTGGTGGTTGTCCATCTTTGTTTGACGGCAAGCTCCTCAAATTTTATTGAGTAATTGCAGTTTTACCATACGTTGTTTTGTTGTATTTTCTGACTTCCTGTTTTGAAAGAAAATTTTCCTTCCACAGCATATTTATATCAAACATTTGTTGACATCTACTAAGTAATATACCCAATGGCGTGCCTAGGCTTGATGTCTGCCCCGGTGTGGTAAATCTTTGTGTCATATCCCACATTCACATCCTCGCTTGACATCCCCATATACCCCACCTGAGTTACCACAATTTCAAATTTTTTTAAATTTAAGCATTTTTTGACACTGACATTTGTGTAGTCTTCCAATGTTAGGGGAAGCGGCAAATTGCTTTGGACACACCAGTTCTCGTCTGATCGCTGAAGTTAGGCAACGCAACCCCAGCTAGTACTGACATGGGTGGCCGTTTGGGAAAACTGAGTACTGCTAATACCCAAAAATCGTCACATTAGTGTAGTGTCTGTACAATCTCTGTATTACAACTACGCAGTGGATGGGGCTCTAATGACCTTGTAGTTGAAGGGCCCTAAAACACCAACAAAGAAAATCCAATGTTAGGACCTTTTGAAGGCTGGGATATCGAGCGTTATCGTGAATTAAATACAGAGTATAATGTCTAATGGTTAACGTTGCCCTGCTTGGCGTTCATACTCTTCTCCAGTGGCGTCACTAGGGGGTGCGGAGGGTGCGGGCCGCACCGGGTGACACCATTCGCACCATGAGAAATGGAGTGACACCGAAGCATAAGAAGCGGGGGTGACACCATGGTGTATCCGCACCGGGTGACACCAACCCTAGCGACGCCACTGCTCTGATTTTTCCATCAACAGTATTTTGTATCGACGTTAAGAAAATGTGAGAGTTGATCCCGTTAAAAAGTTCGAATGTCAATTATTCATTAAGGTAAAATAAGTATCGAACAACTAAATTCTGGGAAAGATTAATATTTATTTAAAACATAAATTGTGTTATCGGTTTGTCTACAGGCTCAGTCAATCAATTTTTTTACTCCCATTTTTATCAAAGAGCGTGCAATGCAAGTGGTTTATTTAGTACTATAATCAGATATACTGTATTTCATTGTCTTTCTTTTACGACTTGGAGGCTAAAAATGCAGTTAACTGTTCAACTCCTAGTTTTGATACTTCATCATAATAAGAAAGTTCTTTGATTTTTGAGTACCACTTGGTGACATTGGGATATGGCGATAAATCGAAATTACCTGCCTCCGGAAGGGACAGAGACGAAGCTATGCTGAAATCAGCCAAAGTTAACTGGTCGCCTGCTGCGTATTTGCGATGTTCAAGTATGGTGTTCAGGATATTCAATTTGTCGTTCATATTAGCTTCAGAACCAGGAACACTAGGGGTTCCGACGATTTTCGGCCTCTTTAAGATTAATATTAAAGTTGATTGGTAAAGTGCCTGGTAAACCACATAAATAGGCAATGAACCTTTTATGAAATTACTTACGTAATGTGCAGAGAAGCTCGAAAATAATGAACTGGCATCAAAATATAGCATACTGTCGACCACAGCTCTTTTTTGAAGGTCTTTAGGATATAACTTATCATCTTTTGCATATTTTTGTGTTAAGTAGGTCATGATCGCCCGACTGTCGAAATGGTAACAAATGTACAGTGCAAATGATTTGTAAATTGTAACTGGATACATCAATACATACCTTTCCGGCAAATAGAAGCCATTGTCATCCATTGTAGGAACTGTGTGGGCTGGATTCATCTTTAATTATGTAACACAATATGATTTATAACTTACCATTAGAAATACATTTGGGTACAGTAATAATCTTGCTTAGTTAGAACCCGTGTGTTTACCTTTAAATACTCCTCCGTTTTATTTCCCCCTTCAACGATGTTACATATTTGAAAGTCTACATCTAATCCAATGGCTTTGGCTGTGAGCAGAACACTTCGAACAGGTGGACTAGGAGGGATTCCATAAATGATCACAGGCATGACGATATTTTTGTGGAAGAGCTGTAAAAGATTATCATGTGATATGTAATATTGTAGAATTCAAGAAATCCATCATAAAAATGTAAGACGTTGTTTATTTACCAAACGATTTCTACTACTGCTAATTATCGTACAATATTTAGTCGGCAACAGCAGGCGAGCGTATAATCGAGGTGACATGGCAGATTTCTCACAAACGCTTAGCAATGTCCTTGTCAAAGGATCAAGTTGCGGATGAATGGTTACATGATTCAGAATGATGTACAGTAGAACTTCGGTATATCGAACTCGCTTATATCGAAATCCTGCTTATTCCCGCTTATATCGAAGCTTGAGCGCCGGTCCCGCCCGATGTAAATTTTTGCTTTACATATAATTCCGGATTTGGATATATCGAATCTCGGATATATCGAACTATTTTTCACGGTCCCCTGAGGTTCGATATAACGAGATTCTACTGTAATTGGTTAACGCGATTGCATCCCCTGAAGAGCCTGGGTTACAAAGGTTATATCAGCTGTTATGTGATAATTCTATTGCACTCGATTGATATGCAGCATGATGAATCTCGCGTTGTATTTACTATAAAACTTAAGGTCAAGCAGTGTGATGGAGTCTGACAAAAAACGAGTTTTGGGTTGGGACATGAATAGACTTTCATTTTCCTAGCTCCTTAGCTTCCTGAGCCAGTTGTGAGGCCCACGTTGCCATCACTAGACTCTGGTATTTCACTTCCTCTTTTAATTACCACAACCTGCTAACAAATTCCGCATCTTGCTGCTAGTATTGGATGAAAAAGGCACAAGTTACATGCAGGACTACAGTTATTTTAAATCAGGACGATGACAGAGCGTGAAACTTCAAAGCAAGACACACGGATCAAGGGGGTTCTTTCAATTACACATTTACTGTAATATTTTTGGGGCCTTGGGTCCTGTTCATTAAGGAGAGATAAATTATTAGCAATCAAAATGTACAAGTATTTATTTTGTGATTTAAAATAAGTATTACGATTTTATTTTCAGAAAAAGACGGACTTTTTTCGCAGGACTCTTCGCGGTAGAGATAGGAAGTAGTTCAAATTACCAGGTTTCCTCAAGAAATTCAAAATGTCAAAAATATGTTTTTAAACTCAATATTATTGAGAGGGCAATTTTATCATACTTTTGTTTTGTTGTATTATTTCACTTCCTGATCTGAAAGAAAATATTTCTTCGATTTAGGCCAAACATTGCTTAGCATCTACAGCGTAGCCTATTCTTGCTAATTACACCTCTTTTGCAGGCCAAGACATATCTTAATTACTCATTAATGAGCCATTATTCACCTCAGCCGTGACAGTGGAAGTTAATTGTTGTCTTTCGTCCGAGATGGTATGCACATGTTGCATGCCAAATTCATTGTTTTCACTCACGTTTTTTGCAAAACATATTTTCTATTTATTAGTGACTCCTCTAACACCTTCTTTCGCCTTGGTGACATCAAAATATCTGGCTGCAATCACATTTTTAGTCATCTGCCCTTCAAACTTTCATCTTTCTCGTTCATCAGTGCTCCAAACTTTTGTTTGTCGTTGTGTTTTTCCTCATTCCACAAAAATCTGTCAACTTATTCACTAAGCTCCTGTTAGGGGCTCCCCTTGTTATGATCTTTTCTAGGGAGACTGCTTTTTGAGACCCTGCAGGCGACATTCAGTTTTAGACGTCAGATACTAATAAAAGTATTTTCAATTTTAAAAAATTCTGTTTACAATTTTAGTGGATTAAGTGTAAATTGAAGTGTTTAATGGTTTAGGCGAATGATTTCTCCTATGCACGAAAAATGTGTTATACTCCATATTACAGTAGACCAGGTCGCAGGGGTGGGGAACCTATGGCACGCGGGACAATTTTGCTGGCACTTGGTATGGATATACAGGGTAACCTATATAATGCCAAACCAAAATCGATTGTGGAATTTCCATTTTCTGTAACAAACCGGAAGTAAGGCTGCCTGTAAGGCTCCTGTAACAAACTGTTTGACACGTTAGTACGGCAAGAAATACCACCGTTTAAATTTTTGGCTCGCCGCCTCTGCAGCAGACTCGGCTATCCGGCCTGGTTAAACACAACAGTAATTCTCCATAATGGCTGAAATGATTAATAATGCTAAGCGCACTGGAGGGACACAGTCCAGCTAGTACAGGCATGTCAAACTGGGGGTACCTGAGGACAAGACTGGTAACACACGCTTTGCGATAAGGGTCACACTGCTGTAACGGTAAATAGTGTTACCCTTTCTTTAGCAAATTGCTTTAAAATGCACTGATGCTCATCCGCACGAAAGATAATTTACCCCGTAATATCCCTGCCCTTCCGCCGCATTATGCCAGATAGTCCAGAGTCTGCTGTATATTATACGATCCCATCCTGATGTGATCAGTTGTGACTGTAGTAAGGTTTGACTGCAACAAGTTCATATACCGGTACAGTACATTTAATTTCAAGTAAACGCTAGCCACTTGTCATATGGGGCGCCAGAAATTCTGTTGCTTTTGCTGGCCGTGTTTCAGACACAAACTTAGGCAAAAATGTCAATAGCATCTCCAGTGCCTGATGTAGATATTGAGAGATTTTGATGCCCTTTTGAACCCCTTTTCTTAAGTTTTGAAGCCCTCTAAATGTTGAGGCCCTAGGCTTCAGCCTAATTAGCCTATTGGTAAATCCGGCACTGAGCATCTCCCTCACCACAGCTAAGGCTCTATAAGATTAATATTTATTTACGACATAAATACAGAAAAAGGATGGCCACAAAGTTTTTATTCCATCAAGATCACAGTGCGTGTTTAGTAAGTAGGGGAGGCCGGGGCTAGTTGTTACTATTGTAATTTGTGAAAATTTATTTAAAAAAATAACAGATTGCAGCACTAAATTGTAAGACTGACTTAGTGGAGAAAAGTACAGGCTACCATCCTACCATAATTAAAAATTTTCGTCTGAAATAGTGAGAGTGGAAAATTATATTTTGTGTTTTAAGGTGGTTGAGTAATTTTTTGTAGAGCACAAAAATGCTGGATAAACAATACTTTTGTCTCACATTACGTCCATGGTTCTCAATCCGTGGTCCGCAGAACACTGGTGCTCCGTGAAACCACTTCGTGTACCGCAAAAAAATTAAATGCACAAATATAGGTGTTGGAAAAAATCGATACAATTTAAAATAATTTTTGGATGGGATTGTAATCAGCAAACAAGTGACAGACTTGTAAGTTTTATAGTTATATAAAGTGGTAGTAAGTAGTACCAAGTGTAGAAAGTGTACAACCTGCTTTAAAGTTTATGTTGAATTGTAAGTGCCCCGTGCAAGAAAAATGTCACAGTTTAGTGTTCTCTGGCTTCAACAAGATTGAGAACCACTGCATTAGGTAGTAAAACAAATGTAACGATTTAGTAAAACGAAGGTTTGGGATATATAGGGTTATACTTGGAAGTTTTCTAAATGTTTTCAAATCGCTATAAAAATACAGGGGCGGATCTACGTTTTTCAGGGCCTAGGGCTTATTGGAGGCCAATAATGTTACATAGATTAAAATAAAACAAATACAGTAATACTATAAATTATCGTTGATATTATTAACTATATTTTACTCTACGATAAGTACCACATGCGGTCTGGAATATCCCTGTTGCTTAGGGCCTATTGTAACTGTGCAATTGGTCAGACACCATGCATTATTATAACCAATAGAGCATTAATTTACCTGCTAAAATTTCTATTTTGGTTGTATAATGCGGTGTTGGAACACGTGGGGTAGGCTGGCATCCACCCACAGACAACAAAGTCAATATGCCTGCGGGTTCCAGACCTAGCTGGGGTGCCCACAGTCAGAGCATGTTCAGTGGACCCGCAGACCCGACTCTGCCACAGGTGGGACAATGGTATGATGATGCTGACTACTCTACGATAAATACTCATTGCTAATGAAAAAGTGTTTAAGATTTATAATAATAATTCAATTTTGGTGTGCCCTTGACACTTGGGGACTCAGGGCTTAAGACCTATTAGTCCCTATGTAGATCCGCCCCTGTAAAAATATTAACTGAAAATAGTAACAACTTTATTTTAGATTAAAATCAAATAAACCGTGTAAAATTATATTTCCGGTCTGGCATCGTACACTGCGGTCAGCTCTTCAATTCCTTTGTTTGATGCTTCGGCATAATATGAAAGTGCTTTGATTTTTGAAAACCACTGGGTGATGTTGGAATATGGAGATAAATCGAACTTAGCTGCTTCCGGAAGTGACAGAGTAGCAGCTAAACTGAAATCTGCCAAAGTTAGGTGGTCCCCTGCTGCGTATTTGCGTTGTTCAAGTATGGTGTTCAGAATATTCAATTTCTCTTTCACAGTATCTTCAGTACCAGGAATTTTAGGGGTTCTCAAGAGTCTTGGTGTCTTTAAGATCAAACATTTTAATTACACAATGTGGGCATTAATAAGTCTTACGCTAAGTCTTTATTAGATATGTGCACACCTGTGTTGGCATCATACTTACGTACTTGCAGTCTCATAGGAGTGATTGAGGTTATATTTCATTTCCATTAACATTAGCGGGGTCTGTCGCCCATTTTTGTCCCAATGGGACGCAGAGAACGATCTTTTCGACGACACTTTTACGCAGAGGTTGCCATCTTAATGCTACAACTACTATGTCCGTTTTGTCGTCAGCCTAGGTGCCTTCGTTGGGACACTTTCCTACACCGACCCCAGGGGATGAGCTCCGGCCACACTTGCAAATTTTGCCGAATTACCGGTAGGCCTACATATAAATTTTCGTTGCAAGTAGTAAGTGCCCTTTTTAGACCCGTCTTAGTGGCGCAGGAGGGGGCGTACTCGATTACTAATTTCAATTCCCGCTTCGGGAGAATACAGTGATTCCAGGTTCGATACTGGATCGAGGCGGGTTAGCTTCCTTCGGGCGAGAAAGGGAGAGGTCCCAAGTACGGCTTCCGTTGAATGGGAAAGGGGTTAATAGTTGCGTTTTTGTAGTAAGTACCCTTTTAGGTGCAGGTAACATCAGCGTATTCACCATAGAGCAGCCATCTCAAATATTCGACCCGCGATGGTGTCTCGGGCGGCCCGCAGAGAATTTTGAGGATTGCAGGTACATTGGAAAAAATGACGATAAACGTATTGTACGGTGTCGTGAACAAGATCATGCTTTCAAGGAAAATTTTCAGGCTTATCTTAGTTTTTGGTGGGCGACAGGTGTCAGGACAATTAAGAATGAAGACTTACTGGTTAATTCTTTGCCGAACTTTCAGTTGTTAAATTGCATTCACTGCTGTGGACGTGTGGACCAACACAAGTGCACCAATACCTTACTATTACCACACATAACTATACAGGGTGTTTCCTTTAAAGTAACAAATGCCTTTGGGAGCGGCGAATTGCGTTGGACAAACCAGTTCTCGCCTGATCACTGAAGTTAAGCAGCGCAACCCCAGCTAGTACTGACATGGGTGGCCGCTTACGAAAACTGGGTACAGCTAGTATCCAAAAATCGTCGCATTAGTGTAGTGTCTGTGCAGTTTCTGCATCAGAACTATGCTGTGGACGGGGCTCTAATGACCTTATAGTTGAAGGGCCCTAAAATACCAACAAACAACAGCAACCAATGCCGTTTTAAAAAAAAAATCTATGAGATATGGGATAAAATGGTTAGGAAAAAGTTATAGTTGATGGAGGGGGACATTCACCTCCCAAAACAGTTCAGAAATTTTGGCAGTAGTTTTTTCAGGACAATGCAAAGTTACATTTTTTTCAATAGATAGGGGTAGTTTTAACTATCGCATCGCATAGCTCTAAAAAAATGTGAAATTTTGATATAACATGTTCCTATACCTACAATTAAAAATACACCCTCAAAACTGCATTAATGAGTGTGCACCAATGGCCCAGGGCTACAGAATGATGTCTTAGGTATGGAGCTCAGCAAATTGTCGCTCTTAACCGCTCCAACTAGCTAGCATTGAGCTAACGTGGATCGTGGCACCTTGGCTTGTGCTCCAAGTTAGCTAGTTGGAGCAGCTAAGAGCAACAATTTTCTGAGCTCCATACCCGAGACGACATTCTGGAGCCCTGGGCCATTGGTGCCCACTCATTAATGCAGTTTTGAGGGTTTATTTTTAATTTTAGGTATACAGTAAGAACATGTTATATCAAAATGTCACATTTTTTAGAGCTATGCGATGCGATAGTTAAAACTACCCCTATCTATTGAAAAAAAATGTAACTTTGCATTGTCCTGAAAAAACTACTGCTAAAATTTCTGAACTGTTTTCGGAAGTGAATGTCCCCCTCCATCAACTATAACTTTTTCCTAACCATTTTATCCCATATCTCATAGATTTTTTAAAAAAGGCATTGGTTACTTTAAAGGAAACACCCTGTATATTGGTGCATATTTATCCATTACTTACGTAATATGCTGCCAAGCTTGGAAATAATGAACTGGCATCAAAATATAACATGCTGTCGACCACAGCTCTTTTTTTAAGATCTTTCGGATACAACTGATCATCCTTTGCGTATTTCTGGGTTAAGTAGGTCATGATAGCTCGGCTATCGAAATGTTAGAAGATTATGACTACCATTTCCAATATGCAATTCAGTATTAGAAATTATAACTACCTTTCAGGTAAGTAGAAGCCATTATCATCCATTGTCGGAATTGAATGGGCTGGGTTCATCTGTAATTATATTACAAAATGTAGTGTACTTTTGCAGTCTTACAAGCAAAATAGTATAAGGAAGGGTATTTACTTTCAAATAACCCTCTTTTTTGTTGTCTCCTTGCATTATGTTGCATATTTTAAAATCGATATCTAATCCAATAGCTTTGGCTGTGAGCAGTACAGCTCGAACTGGCGGACTGAGATGGATTCCGTAAATGACCACAGGCATGATGATATCCTCAGTATGTCAAAGAAACTCACAAGGTTTGTAAGGCAATCTGTAACTTTGTTAAATTCAACAAATTTAGCGTGAACATTTAACACGAAATTTACGTATTAAATCACTTACGGAAAAAAAAGGAAATAGTGCTTAGTCGGCAACAGCAGACGTGACTCTAAATTATCTTTGTAATGCGGCAATTTATCAACCACCTGTACTTAACAATGTCCTTGAAAATGGATAAAACGGTTATGCAGTAATTAGTAGATGCGCTCTACTCTCAAATGGTCCCTACATATAATCGTCCTATGGTCATCTACTCATTCCACTGCAAGGACATACTTCTGATAATCGATAGAAGCCATTATGTCTGACAGTGAAGAAGTGGGTGTCTAGTGAGGAATACATCAGCAAGGTCGTCTTGATATACTCCCGTTGCAGGGCTCAGATTCTGGGTACAGCAAGTCATTGTGATGACAGGGTTTTCAGGATCTTCCTAGGGCTGGAAGCTTTAATGATCCTGCTGTCCATTTTTGAATTTCCTGTCCTTACGATATCCAGGCTCATTACCGAATTCCTCTAATTTGTAATCCAAATTCTCTATAACTTGACTTAGTGGCGCAGAGATAGTGTGTATGACTTGTGAGACTTGGTTGCACGTTCGGTCCTAACCTAGATAGGTGTGTTCCTTTCGTTGGATGGGGAGCTAAACCGTGGCCTCGGGTGGTGTGTACGATACCATTAACACATGAAGCAACAGCACGGAGCTGTCCTGAATGGCATGTAAAGCCGTGTCCTTGTTTGGAGTGTACTGGAGTGGAACTCAAACATGTAGGTGTAGGAGCTCCCCCACTGACGCCAATGAAATACTGAAAATAGGTAGACGTTAAACAAGAAATGTGTAGAATTGCTGTCCACTAGTTCGCCCATGTGCCCCCGGTTCTACCAGGATGAATGGGTACCGACCATTACATAGGCAAGAAAATATTTAGTAACGATGATTAGGATATCCCATGGACATTTCATGCCAAGAGAAAGTTTATGTACGTTATTCCTGTTGTAAATTTGCCTGCTCCATGATTAAATTATTAATGACTGACCTCGATAGCCGTTCGCGATCCGAAAGTCCAGGGTTTCCACTGCAGGATCGATCCAAAGATAATACCAAAGACAAGAATGACTTTACTTTCGTCTGTTGTACTTCCTGCGCGGTTGTTTAGTTAGACTTATCTGTCATTTGACTGCTTAACAGTCGCTGATATGTGTCAGTGTTTGTACTTTTTTCTTTTGATCCATAAACAAACAGTAGTCGCTATCGTATTTGAAATACAAAGTTAACATAATATTAAATATCAATAAAAACGGTATATATTTAATTTGTGCCATATTTATTTTACGAATTTCTATTTATCTGACGAAAAGCAAAATGGTAGGGTGACGATAGATTATTTCTACTTAGTAACAGGTGACCACATAAAACATCTTATGTCCATTATTTTTTAGATTTGGAAGCGATGAATGCTTTCATTTGGTCAATTCCTTCTTTTGATGCTGCCTCAAAATAAGGAAGTTGTTTGATTTTCGCGTACCAATTCGTTACGTTAGGATATGGTGAAAAATCAACTTCTGCTGCTTCCGGAATTGATAGTGAAGCTGCTATGCTGAGGTCAGCAAGAGTGACATGGTCTCCTGCTGCGAATGGGCGGTGTTCCAGGAAGGCGTTCAGAATACTCAATTTGTCCTTCATAAATTCTTCGGTTGTATCACTAGTAGACCCACCTAAGATTACTGGCCTCTGTAAGAAAATCGTGAAATTGGGTATTCATACAGTATGACAAAAAAATTAGACATGAATCTACATATTTATAAGAAGACTGCTTACGTAATGGGCAATGATGCTCGCATAGAGGGAACTAGCATCAAAATATAACATGCTGTCCACCACAGCCCTTTTTTGCAAATCTTTAGGATATAATTTATCATCTTTTGCATATTTTTGTGCTAAGTAGGTCATGATAGCTCGGCTGTGAAAATGTTGAAATAAGTCTAGGCAAATTTCCAAGATGAAATTTGAAGTTCGGGAGGAATATTAACTACCTTTCAGGTAAATAAAACCCGTTATCATCCATTGTAGGTATTGTATGAGCTGGATTCATCTGTGATTATATAAAAGCATTCATTTTAATCATTTAAATTTTTTTTACCTGAAATAAATTGAGATGGTGTTTACTTTTAAGTACTCTGGTGTTTTGTTGTCGCCTTCGAAGGTGTTGCATTTTTTAAATTCTATCTCTAATCCAATTGCTTTAGCAGTTAGAAGCACACCTCGAACTGGTGGACTAAGGGCCACTCCATAAATAATGACCGGCATGATGATATAGTTACTGACACTACAAATGCTTTAAAATATTGAAAAGGTGGTAGTCTATTGAATTAAGAAAATAAGCTATATACTGTATGTAGCAAATTAATTATTAAATCTTCAGTAGGTTTACTAAACTGCAGTAAATTCACGATAGAAATCCATTAATAAATAATTACCATTAAAATATTCAGTTGTGGGCTCTCATTAATATTTCTATCAAAATATTTTTTAACATAGATGCTTAAATAGAAGGTTTACTTACCAAACGGCTTTACGAGTTCAGTGCGAACTGTGGAGTCTATAAAAACAGGTATTTTTAATCAATGTTTTTGACGTGGCACGACTTATCAAACGTTGAAGACTACTCCTTGAAGTACCGAGTTGTTGTTTTGCAAGCTCAAAACATGATAGACCTACAGAACTTTGTTCCTTCTTTATAATAGAGGCAAGATCAAATCCCATATTTATTGAAAGGAGAAAATAGTCACGATCACATTGTGGTGAAGGTTATTTATTTTCTTGTTGAAATGTTTGCGCTTTCTTGCCAATGTGTAAATATGACGCAAACATTCCTGACAAGTAATGCTTCGAGCTACTTGATAACTGTTGTAAACACAAACTGCATGCCAGTTTCCTGAATATACAGTATGTTTCCTTTTTCAAAATTAATATTACCTTACCTTTAAGAATATTACATAAATTAAAAATGACATGATGGCACTTATCCTACATTGGTAACTATTTTCATAAAAGGAACATTTGTGTTGAGGACAATTTGTATTATAGTGTTTATGAACCGCTATACCGTAGTATCTTTGTGCTTGCTTGTCTTTAAGACAAGAGTAGTGAGGTTATTAGGATGTTATGCAGTGTGTTATTAACCGCATGTGTGTGCATTGAATTGCTTATTGTTATTGTGTAATAGGTCAGACATTATTATAACCAACAAAGCATTAATTTACCTGCCAAAGTTTCTATTTTGGTTGTAAAATGTGATGTTGGAACAAGTGGGTTAGGCCGACATCCCCCCACAGACAACCGGAGCGGCGAATTGCTTTTAAAAAAAATACCAGTTCTCGTCTGATAACTGAAGTTAAGCAGCGCAATTCCAGCTAGTACTGACATGGGTGGCCGCTTGGGAAAACTGGGTACTGCTAATACCCAAATCGTCGCATTAGTGTAGTGCAGTGGTGGCGAACCTGTGACCCACCGTGCAATTTTAAGTGACCCGAGCGTGATCATATCTACTGTAGTTTATCGTCATGGGGGACATCACGGAAAAATGAGGGAGAGTAGGTTGAGGTAGTATGGACACGTGATGAGAAGAGGGGAGGGGAGCTCATTAGGTGCACTCAGGGCAGGGGAAAACCGAATCAGACGTGGGAGCCGGTTGTCTGGAAGGAGATGGTAATGTGTGGGGTGGACGGGGACCTGGTGGGAGGTAGTGCATAAAATTAACTACCGGTAGTGCACCTGACCCGCGGACAACTTTTTATTTTTTTTTCGGGCTATTGTGACCCGTCCTCAAAAAAAGGTTCGCCACCACTGGTATAGCGCCTGTGCAGTCTCTGCATAAGAACTATGCTGTGGACGGGGCTCTAATGACCTTGTAGTTGAAGGGCCCTAAAACACCAACAAACAGACAACCCAGTCAGTATTCCTGGGGGTTCCAGACGCAGGTGCCCCCAGTCAGAGCATATTCAGTGGACCTGCAGATCCGACCCTGCCACAGACGAGATAAGAGTATGATGATGCAGAGTGTTATTAGGATTAATTGGTTGAACAAAACTGCTCAGAACCCGGAATGGTAAATCGTTAGACAACAAGATTCTAGTTATTAATATGATAAATGTCTGCTTAGAAATTTGGATTTTTAATTTTTCCGAATCAATGTGCGAAAGAACGAGGCCATATTAAAAATAATCTCTCTGTATGACATTTTTCAAAATCTTCCTTCATACGAGTATATTGTATATCCAATATATTGATCCGTCGCGACGTTTGTCGCATGCCTTCAAATATCAACAAGTTTGCTTTGAACTGTCTTTGTATGAAATAAATAACAATAATTCTATTGATCTCGAATATGAATTCTACGAAATAATTTTGAAATTCTGCCAACATGAATTGTACACGTTGGTGTCACCTAAATACATTGGATCGATTATTCGTTATTATATTGTTTGAAAGAGTTTTGAATTGCATGACATGAACGCCATGGCACACATTGTGTTGACAGCAAATCGCATAGATCTTTTTTTTGCTCGTTTTTATACTGTATATCCACCATGCTGTTTTCTTCATCCTGACCAAGTGCTTCTGTATCTTATTTGCAGAGTAACTAACCTGAAGACAATTGGTAAACTAAAATGTTTAATCACAGAACTGCCGTCAATTTATTGCCCATGCGTTGAGTAAATACGGTATCTTTTTAAGGCTAGCCTCACACTGGAACCGACTATGTGCGACTCCGACTACGCACGACTTAGTCGGACGACTTGAGTGTTCACATTACGCACGGCTTGCTTCAGCAAAACCCCACTCATGCCCCGCAGCATTGATAAGAAGCGCAAAAGAAACTTATAAGGGCAGCCTCACACTGGAGCCGACTACGAGCGACTTTTAGTCGTCCGTAGTCGTACAAATACGCACAAACGATCCCATTCCTTGTTTCCCTATGCATCCTCTCACTTTGGCTGCGACTCAGTCGTCCGACTACGTGCATACACTTCCGACTTGCGACTAGATCCGAACTGGTTGGGAATTTTCTTCCGACTCTGTGCGACTTGCACAGTATCTTTTGTTTATAAGTTTCTTTTGCGCTTCTTATCAATGCTGCGGGGCATGAGTGGGGTTTTGCTGAAGCAAGTTGTCCGACCAAGTCGTGCCTAATGTGAGCACTCAAGTCGTCCGACTATGTCGTGCGTAGTCGGAGTCGCACATAGTCGGCTCCAGTGTGAGGCTAGCCTAAAACAAAAGATACTGTGCAAGTCGCACAGAGTCGGACGAAAATTCCCAAGCAGTTCGGATCTAGTTGCAAGTCGGAAGTGTATGCACGTAGTCGGACGACTGAGTCGCAGCCAAAGTGAGAGGATGCATAGGGATACAAGGAATGGGATCGTTTGTGCATATTTGTACGACTACGGACGACTAAAAGTCGCTCGTAGTCGGCTCCAGTGTGAGGCTGCCCTAATAGCTAAAATCACTATTGTTTGAATTTGAAAAACTTGACATCAGACTGAGATGAACATTTTAAGCTGCCGACTTCAAATCACAAGTGCGTATTTACGGTTAACGTAATGTGTAGTCAAATTTTGGGCAATTAGGCCGTATTCCAGTATGGGAAAGCAGCTATTAATAATCTTCAGCGTCGCCAACAATTATCAAAGTTAGTTCGGATTTCGAATTGTATGAACATATCAGTAAATTCATCATTTATAACCCTTGGTATCATACACACACGGATGTACTCTTTCGAATATTCCTTCGTTACTTTTTTAACATAATAGTTTATTTCTTATTTTTAATGCGATGTTTTGTTAAATATTAAACGAAACTGAAATTTGAAAAGCGGAATGAGTAACCTACAGTATGTACATAGTTACATAGTGAGCTGCCCGCGTGAATTTTTCTTGTTGGAAGTGGCCCTTGGCTGAAATGCCTCTGGACACGGGACTATGTAGTTCTAAATGCCTGCAGTTGACCAAACTCCATTCTTTCATTGGGTTTACTGATCTGGGTTTACCTGGTATAATTTGGGACAAGAACTGGTCACAAAGGTGTCTAAATCAACTACTTGGCACCATTGAAAGCGCACTGAACATATAACGATGCTGTTGACATATACTGATAAATTTTAATGGATCCTGACGTCAAATGTAAGCAATATACATCTCCATTATTGAACTTGTTCATCTTATCGTGAATGAGAGGTCAATAACACCAGAATTAACAATATCCGTTCATGCAAAACATAATTCACTAACTAATGAAATGAATAACGACCACGCAATCGTTATAATCAAGTAGTAATAGACAAAGACACCAGTCCTGTTTTATAAATACTGTATTTCTAGAAATAGTACAGTAGGCCCTATTTAACTTTTTGTTTGCTCATACGATTAATATTATTGATCTAAAGTTTTATGTTTTGTTGGTGTGTTAGGACCCTTCCACTACAAGGTCATTAGAGCCCCGTGCACTGCATAGTTCTAATGCAGAGACTGCACAGACACTACGCTAATGCGACGAATTTTGGGTATTAGCAGTACCCAGTTTTCCCAAGCAGCCACCTATGTCAGTACGAGCTAGGGTTGTATTGCTTAACTTCAGTGATCAGACGAGAACTGGTGTATCCAATGCGATAAGCCGCTCCCCATTGATCAAAGGTCCAGACTTAGGTATCATCTAGTCAGGCCCGGCTCATGATCTTTAGGCGCCCTAGGCAAGTGGGTCCATCGCCGCCGCCCCCCATTAAATTTAATGCAGTTCTAAACTGTACGAGCGCCCCTCACGCCCTTGGCATTTGTCTCAATACCAATGCATTGCTAAGGCTCTGCAGCAAGGCGCCTCGAGAAAGCCAACATTTAGAAAAGGCCCCACCAATCAAAGAAGTTTGGGAACCCCAGGACTATGAACATTTTAAATGACCGATAGACTGCATGGCAAGGAAGTACCTCTGTAATTTGGCCGCCCCTATGAAATTTGCCACCCTAAGCAGCCGCCTAGGTTTGCCTGCCCCATGAGCCGCCTGTGCATCTAGTGACCGTGTTTCCTTTACAAATTGATCTTTAAATCTCTTTCAGACACGAATCTCGTTTAACTTATGTTGCACTTACCACAATTGATTTTGAATACGTAATGTAAGTCCCATTTGGTTTTCGTTGTCATAGCATTTCAAAAAGTGTCTACTCAACCCAGGACTTAATGTTTTTTTAGGACAACCAAAAATAATAAAAATACACAATTGTAGTACACCTGTTTCCAAATGTCTAAGTTCATGACTAAATTTTGTCACATTAATTTTTAATTTTGATATTTTTTCTAAATGCAGCCCGATGACTATTCGTCACGCAGGTTATGACAAAAAATTCCCCTACTGCACGACAGGCCGTGATTCTGAGTCCGATCTAAAATGTCATATAAATCTAAAAATGACCAGACATGGAGATGGAACGTTATGGACATCTCACCCTTTTACAAATGTCTTCTCATGCTACAGCTCAATAAATTAATCCTACATTACAATATGTCAATTCCACCTACCTTTAGATAATTTTGAAAACCTCCTACTTACCTTTATCGGTTTATTGGTTATCCATTCCCGTTTTCTCGATGACCCTCTACTAAGGGTCAAAATAAAAAAAAATCTATTTTGTAGCCATAGCAGAACTTCAGGAGGAGGGAATACAGGAGTCTGCCTCAACGGTTCAATTATTAACGTAATTGGGTTCCTGGTCCATGGTTGCGGGATCAATGCTGGTTCTTTTGGACAAGAGGGAAGTCCAAAGTGAACCTTTCGTCGCAAGGGAGGTGTAACCGTGGCTCCATGTGGTGTGTACGATGTCACCTGCATATAAAACAAAAAAAAACCCCTTTTCATAGAGGTTGAAAGCTACGTATAAATCGGCATAATTTCAGGTGCAGCAGCTCTCCTCTTGACATCGGTGTAGGGAAACTGTCCCAACGAAGGAAATTTGTCATCGTTAAAGAAACAAGAACAGTAGATAGGCAGTGAGGTTCCAGGTTGGACAAATGAGTACCTGATCCTAACATTGACAGGAGAAGGGGTTGGAATGATGAGGAAGGAAAGGATTCTTCTGCGTGACGGTGACATTAGACAACAACATAACTGGAGTCAAAAATTTCATTTCCAGTTCGACCAAAAATTATACTTGAGGATTCTCTCTCGTAGTGGAGAGGCCGGCGTTAAAAAATGACCAAGTTAACTAACCCATACCTGGTTTTATTCTGCAGGATGAGACACCTTATCGTTGAATACTGTCGTTTTCATCATCAGTCAATATGGCAGGTATGGCCACTCCAGCCACTTTTTAAGCAGACTGGTGGCCTTTTTATCGTCATGAAACTGAAAGGCGGCGTTTTAGTTTGTTTAAAAGACTAGTGGCGCATGCATTGTCCCATCCCATCTAGATACAAGTCTTACGTTATTGATTGCTTCTGGCACAGCTCTTCTTCATTAGGATTTAAGACTGCAATCACGTTGCGTCACGTTTCCAACTTTCTTATCTTTATCTTTCATATGTCATCTACATCAAAGTTTCCGACGAGTCTTCTTTCCCACTTTTTTTCAAGGTTAATAGTGAATTGCAAAGAAAACGGGGAGGGGGTATAAAGCAGTTAATATTTGGCTTTATATCTATATCCAATATTCATTATGTGACAAATTTATACATGTATGTCCTTGCTTTTGATGAAAATTTGCTGAATGATTGCGATAGTGAAGTGGCTGAGCAAGGTGATGACTTGAATGATGTGACGATCACATAATACGCACTGTAAATACGCTACATATGTTCTTGACAATACTGAATTTATTTTTCGATCAAATTCTGTTTGAAATTCAGTTAATTTTCCAAAAAAGCGATCATGTCGACCTATGACCATTAAAATTTACTACCATACATCACGACTAGATTTCCTATTGAGCCAAAATTTGATTTGATTAGTCATGTACTTTTCTTGAATGTAAAGCATCACTTGACAGTTTGAATTGCATCTTAGAGAAACACAAGGTCTTTTATAATTTTTTTTATTTTAGTAGTTGGTATCTAAGCACGTTTTCATTTGTTTCTAACATTAATTAATTAACTGTAATTTCAGATATTTGTGTGTTGTCACACACGTATAAATTATAGTCACATTTTAGATATATTGCCATTAACGGTCCGGCAGCAGACCAATAATTCTCGTCCTTAGTTCTGAAAGCTAAAAGGTATGTTATAATTATTAATAATTACTGTAAAGCTTTTTAATTTTATTATCGACATCAACGTGACGAATTTAAAATTTATCACGCGCTTTTAATTTATTTTTTTTTTTATATAAAATTGATGTAAAAGTAATTTACAAATTTATCATAAAATTTCATGACGTCCCCGTCCGCTGCAAATATGGACATTTGTTTTCTGTAACACCTGTTACTCTCTTCATCTCTCTTGTTTCCAAACAGGGTATTATGACACAATTTCAATTCATAGGCCTACCTATCAAATCAAGTATAATCTATTCCTATCATCGCACCTGTGTCTATCCAATACGTGGAATATATTTAATGAGTGTATTTTAAGTTTGAATGGATGCCATATTTCAATATTCATAGTGCTTGTGGATAGTTGGCTAATCGTCTAGGTAGTTTAATCATTGTTTTGTGATTATAACAGTATCAACGTACTCTGGTTAATACGGGAAATCATGGCGGAGCAGAAAGTCATTTTAGTTACCGGAGGTTCAGGAATGATCGGACAAGCTGTTAAAAAAGTGGTTGGTCAAGAGAAAAATCCTCATGAAACATGGATATTTATTTCGTCCAAAGATGCCGATTTGACGTAAGTTTAATACGAAAATTTTAAACGACATTTTTTTATTAACTCATTAACAGAAAATTGAACATAGATTTTAAAGTAATCGAAGTTCAATTCGTAGAGCACTCTTGCTTTTTGACCCTGGTTAAGGTGACCAGATTTTCCAGATGGCAAAGCGGGACGGGGTTTTTGGTGAGCGCCCCAAGTAGGGGTGATAAAACATGCTTTCCTGACGAGCAAAGAACAAAACTTGTGACTTCGTACCTATTGTACCTTATTGCTTGGATGGGTGACCATCCAGCACAGGATGCCCGATGTTTTAATTTGATGCAGATCAGTTGCCAACCTAGCAGGATCATTGTGTGGGTGTCTGTACACGTATTTCATTTGTTTTTTTTTATTTTGTTGGTGTTTTTAGGGCCTTTTAACTACAAGGTCATTAGAGCCCCGTCCACTGCATAGTTCTAATGCAAAAACTGCGCAGACACTACGCTAATATGACGATTTTTGGGTATTAGCGGTTCCCAGTGTTCCCAAGTGGCCACTCGTGCTAGTACTAGCTGGGATTGCGTTGCTTAACTTCAGTAATCAGACGAGAACTGATGTGTCAACGATCAGGGGACGTGCAGGGTAATGCTACTGAGAAATTGCCAACAAAGTGGGACAAACGGGCGTCCCACCGGCACAAGCGAAGGACGGCGGGACATTAAGTCTGAAATCGGGACGTCTGGTCACCTTACCCTGGTCGAGGTCGGTGGCTTGCTCTCTAATATGAATAGAGAGAAACATAAAGTACAACAGGAAAGTAATTCCGTTTGTGGGCGTGCAATGTCACTTACCCGTCCAGGCCCGGCTCGTCTGTTTCAGGCGCCCTAGGCAAGTGGGTCCATCGCCCCCCCATTTATTTAATACAGTTCTAAATTGTCCGAGTGTCCCTTACGCCCTTGGCATTTGTCCCACTGCCAATGCATTGCTATAACTCTGCAACAAGGTGCAAATGTTCAAAGAAACTGAAATTTGAATGCATAATGAGCAGCAGTATCCATATAGCCCGCGTGAATTTTACTTGTTTCTAAAAATGACCCGTGGCTGAGATGAGTTTGACCCCCCTCTCCCTTTTCTGGCTACTCTACAGATATGAGAAACCGGAAGTTAGCATTAATATAGCAATACATTGTTAATAAAATGTGTTGTCCATTTATTATTAGTTGAAAATCGTTTAAAATTCACTAGCAAACCCTTACTGAATTCGCATGATGTGTTAATCGCCTTACAACTAATTAATTAAATTCTGAATATTTCTTCATTAGTGACTTGCGTCAAACTCAAACTGTGTTTTCCAAATACAAGCCTACTCATGTGCTACATTTAGCTGCCATGGTGGGTGGATTGTTCAGAAATCTCCATTACAACTTGGATTTTTTGGTAAGCATAACACATTTTTGAAAAATGTTGACCGATCTAACTTGTAATAAGTTTTTGATCTTGTTATTCCAGAGAACAAATATAAAAATAAACGACAATGTCTTACACACCAGTTTTGAACAGGGAGTCAAAAAAGTAGTATCCTGTTTGTCAACTTGCATATTTCCTGATAAGACCACTTATCCAATTGATGAAACCATGGTTAGTTTTACTTTAGAAAAATAATTGGAATACAATTCTTAAAAACAATACATGATTGACAAGTTGATTTTTTTTTTGCTTTGGCACCAGGTGCATAATGGACCACCTCATAGTTCCAATTTTGGATACTCATATGCGAAAAGATTAATCGATATTCAAAATCATGGTTATTTCGTTCAACATGGTTGCAAATTCACGTCTGTGGTACCGACAAATGTCTATGGTCCTCACGACAATTTTTGCCTGGAGGATGGCCATGTCCTTCCTGGACTTGTCCATAAAACCTATGTCGCTAAACGTGAGTTCATATGCGCCTTCTGGTCATTTGAAAACGGATACCCATGGCTATTTGTTGACTTAAAGTTGTTGGTCCTAAGACCAAGTCAATTCAAGTTGAGGCCATTCACTTCTTGAAACGAGGGCGAATAAAGCCTTAAGTATACCTTTACGTCTGGAAGCAAGTAAACTTCTGTCCTTGTTTTTACAATTTAGTGGATTAAGCATTTTATAGATTTTAAGCACAATCGTATTTTGAGGCCCCATTCAGGACCGGATTGTCCAGTTTTCCTCATGTAAATAACCTGATACTCTTTTTCCATAAATAAAATATTTATCAGAATTTTTCTTAGTGACAAATGCAACTCCTGTTTTCAAAGTTCGCTAATTTTTGAAAGTCCTAAACGCACACCTAGGGCTCCTATACGGTTGTCTGCCTTTGGGTATGATGAAATTGATGGGCACCTAACCCGTCCTACGCGGGAAATGGGTGGTGATGTAATGTGTAGCTATTGTAAGTTTCGATTGCAACAAGTTTATATGTTTTTCATTTTAGGTGATGGTACGCCACTTGTCATTTGGGGCACAGGAAATGCTTTACGTCAATTTATTTATTCCGTTGATTTGGCTCGGCTTATGGTATGGGCCTTAAGAAATTATGATGAAATAGAGCCTATCATCCTTTCTGGTAGATATACGCATCTTTAGATCTGATTTCTTAAACTGTAGTGTCATTTTTCTTTTGTGACTTAAATTAATGTTGTTTTATGTGTGCAGTGGATGAAAAGGACGAGATAACTATTAAACAGGCTGCTGAACTAGTGATGGAGGCATTCGATTTCAAGGGTGACGTTGTTGTATCCTTTTTTTACGGTTTATTGCAGTAATCATATCGATTCGAAATTTCATAAGGCGAACGTTCGCACTTAACTTGTGAAAAGTTTGATAAAACTAGATCGGATGGTCAATATAAAAAGACTGCTAGCAATGCCAAACTTCGCAAGTATTTACCTGACTTCCGTTTCACTCCTGTACGACAAGGTAAGGCAGGAATTTAGAAAAAAGTAAAATCTGTTGAAATATTGAAATAATTTTTCTGTTACCAGCCATCAAAGAGACGGTAGAATGGTTCAATGAAAATTTTGAAACTGCTCGAAAGAATTAAAATTATTATAAGCCATATTTACGTGATAAAAATAAAATATAACTAGCAAAATCAATCAGTCTGACGTTGAGAATGTGTTTACAGGCATGTCACTTTTAAAATGAAATGTCAAACGATAGGAAGTATGCTATAACTTCGTTGCTTAGTAACAGGTCTTATTTTTTATTGAAAAAATAACGAGCGTTTCTTGGGCTTCCCTTGTTATTCGTTGAACGAAGTGAAAGGTTAGGGAGTAAAAATTTTAAAGTAAGGCCTCTTTCACATGCAGCGTTAGCTACCGCGCGATTTTGTAACGCGCGTTGGGGAAGACACAGAGGTGAATAGCTGCTTTTACATGGAAACGCGCGATTTTGGCTAACGCGCGCAGCAACGCACGATTCGAGAGTTCAGCGATTTTCTAGCGTTAGCGTGCGCCTTGAAATACAAGGAACCCAATGGACCTTTTCATATCACCGCGCGTTTTCACTGTAGGTTTTCATTTTTTGAAAGAGGGAATGGCGTTACAGAGAAGCCACCACGTAGGCGGTCCACCTCAAAATCGTTTTCATGTGAAAGGTTGTAACGCAGCGCTAAACGCAACGTTAATCGCTGCATGTGAAGGAGGCCTTAATGTAGTTGTAGTTTTGGTTCTTCCGAGTAACAATAAAGAGTTAGTGATGAACGCCGACGATGACGATACGAGGTCAAATGAGGCGAATGCGCAGGCTCAATTGCTGGTCTGCTTTTCGTGAGCATGCACAGTTGCCTCATTTGACCTCGTATCGTTCGTATCGTCATCGTCGACGTTCACCACTAACTCTCTATTATCTTCAATGGCGGATCAATGAACGGGCGCGACAAGTGCATAGCTTTATATCTGTGACTGCAAAGGGCTAAATATAGAAATTTATTATTAAGGAAACGATTGATTGATTCTTGGGCCCTCCAAATGCTTGATACTGTACGTCACTGAACAACTTAATGAATTCTTGCTCTTCAAGTTCCTTGCCGTGCATGAGTTCTACTATTAGATTCTACGTTCATTTAGAACAGGTTTACAGATGTGCTCATGAGTACTACAATGCTCTTACAACTAACGCAACGCCTTAAAATTGCAGGATGGTTCTGTAAGGCCAACAATTTTCATTATCTTTATATTGCGAGACAGGTGTTCACTCTAGACATCGCATCAGTGTGTTGGGTGGACAGCGTGTTTTTTTTTTGTTTCGTTGATGATTTAGGGCCCTTCAACTACAAGGTCATTAGAGCCCCGTCCACTGCATAAGTCTAGCGCAGAGACTGCTCAGACACTACACTAATGCGACGATTATTGGGTGTTAACAGTACCCAGTTTTCCCAAGCAGCCACCCATGGTAGTACTAACTGGGGTTGCGTTGCTTAACTTCAGTGATCAGACGAGAACTGGTGGGGAGCAAGTGCGGAACCGAAGTTATTGCAGGGAGAGAACTCAGGGACCCGACTTATCATAGGTGGACATACTGTAAGATGATGGCACATTGATATACTGTACTTCTCCATGTTGGATTCTTTTAACTTGCAGGCTTCATAATTTCTCAATCATTGAAAGGAACAATTTGGGGTTCTTTCGTCCGATAGAAACTGTCCACTTGGGCAGGTTGATAATTTCAGATGAACGTGATTGTACTTATCGAGCATAACATACAGTATTTAAATCAGCGTTAAACGAGATCCGTGACTGCGAATGGTGTAAATTAATGACATGCTTATCACTACATACTGTAATAGTTTTTGACATTAAGTAAAATTTCTATACTATAGCCTCGGGCATTAAAATTATCAAATGTTGTCTGAAGGTCGTGGCCTTCTACTACAAGCGTTGGAATTTACGCACAACAATTTAGATTCTAGTTGCCAGTATTTAGCCATCGAGAATGAATATACAGTAGGGACTTCCGGATGATAGATAAAACTTCCTAGCTGGGCTAACAATTTCTGCTTAAAATTCCTGATTAGGTAATAACCGGATGTGTGCCGAACAAGGCTCTTATTAACTCCAAACTCACATTCCTGTGGTCATTCGAGTCCAAAACCACAGTTGAGCAAGACCGTTGCATCAACTTTAATTAGCCCTTCACTTACGGGTCATCACAATTCAGCAATCGTTGCTAGAACGAGGCTAAAGTTTAACCTTGTTAATAGTTAATTAACAATAAATGATACATTGTGTAAACATCCGCTTTCGTGACTTGGAAGTTACAACCTCACACGCTTATTATGAAGTCCTGCGTAGCCAAAAACACCCGGCATCCTTTCGGTACGATTTCCTCACAAGGAAAAACAAACGAGTTTCCTTTCTAAATTATATGTTACACCTAGTTATTTCTTATGTTTGTGGGCATTCACAGCAATAATTTGCACACGAGCTCTGCAACCGATATATCCGAGTGACGGAACACTAATAACACCACTTTAGTTTTCTGTAACATTTTTATTTTCAATACAGTGATTTTTTTTTTAATTGACAAAAAGTATGCAACACACCAAGTTGAGGAACCAAAAAGCGGCCATCATTACATATCAGCGATTAACAAATTGTGCATAGAAACCAGTAGTGTTAAAGTCTTATTTTGAGTGAGATTTGAAGTAGTCTGCCTGAATTTTTATGCCATTCTTCGTTGCCTCCTCGTATTGCGGAATTTCAGATTTTACTTTTTGACTCCATTTTTCGAGATGAGGAAACGAGCCCAAACTGTAATCTATTACTTGTAGAAGGGAGAGCGAATTTAAAATTGAGAGGTCAGCTAGGGTCAAGTGCTGCCCTGCGATATAAGGCTGATTTGATAAGATTTTGTCCAATACGGTTAATTTGTCTTTCATAGGATCTTCCTTTTCTTGAGATGGAGGCTGACCAAATAATATTTGTGGGTACTAGAAGAAAAAACAATTTTGATTTTATTACCTAGATACATCTCATTAAGGTAACTCAAGTGAACGCCTTCAACTATTCGCCGAAACCCGACAGCTTCCAAGAAGAAACTAGATGTTAACTCCGATGTAGGTCTATCATGACTTACAGAAGTTTAAAAGTTAATCCAGACAACAGGAGCTTCTTTTAATATTAGTCGCCTCCCCCTTCCATTGTCAGAGGTAATAAAAACCTGTTTGAGACAATGTTCTCAGTCACTTCTCGCTACAGGGAACAGAAATAATGCAACCCAAGGTCATTCGTCCATTGCTCCTGCTGCTTTTTAATTTTAAAAACATGGCAATTCCTTTTTATTATGGCCAGCATTACATCTCGATACTGGCCACATCTCATTACCTACACCCACGGCCTCATTAGGTTTTAACTTTCAAAAATGGAAGTTATACAGTAACCGGCGAAGAAGTGTCCGTTTCGTACTTACGCAATATTCTCCAAGTTTAGGATACAAGGCACTATCATCGAAGAACAGGATGTTATCAACTTTAGACCTTTCTTCAACATTGCTTGGGTAGAGAGACTTGTCACTGCCATATTTTTGGAACAGGTACAACATTATGGCCCGACTGAAAGATTTCACAAAGCTTAGTAATATCGGCCCTCCCGCGAGGCGGACATTCCCCCCACCCAGGTTTAAAATTAAGAGTCTGGTTCCGTAAAAATTAGTGAAGCGAACCGCGCAAGCCTTACCTTTCCCAGAGACGATGTCCATTGTCATCCAGTGTGGGTATCGTGCCTACAGGGTTGATCTAAATACGGATGATGAAAACACCGACTTTATGTCTCGACTATAGTAGATTTTTTAAGTCTAGTTCGCAATTACCTTAAGATAGGTTTCGCTTTTGTGTTCACCAGAAAACAAATCCACACTCTTGAATTCTAGATCCAACCCAATGATTTTAGCAGACGCTAGTATAAGACGGCATGGAGCACTGAGTTCTAATCCGTGTAGCACTGGCTTCGACATCGTGCTTCAATATAACAAATCAAAGTTAATTCACATTCAAGTCACTCATTTTAAAACGGAGGGGGGGGGAGAAAAATAAAAATAAGTGGCAGTGGACAAGACACGTCATTTAGGAAGTAATTATGAGGTGCCGGTTACAAGTTAATCAGTGATCAAGAGTTCCTTTCAGCCAGACATTAGCACGGCAACCTCACCGAGTGACAACCACAAACTTTGTGTTAAGTGTGCTTTTATGATAAAGTAAACATGCATTCACATTGGTGGCAGTCTTACAAAGGATTACTTGCAAATTAAATATTTTAAAAAGGGTTGTGAAGGATTCAAACTATATATTTAGATACTACGTGGCTTTACCTCGAGATTTTTCCCTTCTTTCGCTTGAAGCAACTGAACATTGTTGTTTAACTGAAGTTAGTAATGCGTATATATATAAAAATCCTCGAGTGATCTTTCTTCACACGACTATTATTCCCACGTTAAGTTTATACTAGTATTTTCCATTTGATTTTTTAATTTTTAGGTCACATTTATCCATAAACTACAAACGCGCACGACTTAGAAACGCCCAATAACAACGCACATTTTTTTTTTTAAACAAGTCTGGTTGGAGTAGTGTCTTCGTGAATAATTTCCCGAAATAAGTCGATCGTCCCCTTTATATGCAACATTCGTATTTTAAGGTAACTTACCAGAAAAGAGATACAGTATCTAGCGGCTGCAAAAAGAATGACGGTACTTCCTATAAGACAATTACAGAAGTTATCAAAAAAAGAAACTTCCACAAAAGTTTATACCGAAAGCTACGCTAAACAGAAACGTCAAACTCCAATTGACAGTAGTCTCTCTACTAACAGGCTTCCACTAGAGACCTCTTATTTATACTACTTGGTGGCGTGATGGTTCCTATAGTAACAGCCTTCTATATGGTAATTTTTATACGCAAATTATTAGTGGGGGGAGAGGGGAATGTTAATTATGACATTTCATTTGTTTCGCCGGAAATAGTATGTGTCTTCCACAATGCGAAACCCCATATTATGTCAAATTAACTACATTTTTTATGAGTCTTTTAGTGTCATTTTTATGATCATACATTTTGCCAGTTATGCCTCATATTCCTATATATATATATATATTTATTTATTTCAACTATTTCTCTTTCAAATCCTAGGGATTTTATCTGTGTTGACAGATATGTCACTGCCTGTTTTACAATATATTCGAATCACTGAGGCATAGTTTGTGGTGTGTGGTGGACAGTTTTTGTATAATGTTGTAACGATCATTATAATTTTATGTCTCCCCAGTAGGTGTTTTTCCTTCTATGAAGTCCACTTCAATGCCAAATAATTGGATAAAATATGCTGAATAGTACTACAGTATATAGAGATACAGTGCAGTTGTTTCCCAGGTAATGTGTCAACATGGAAGAATTTATTGATCTGAATCTTTGTTGGTATTTTAACGGTGGTTCTATGCGATATTTCAAAAATATTTTTTATAGTTTTTCTTAATCACCTCCAAGATTTCAAGATTATACGTGAGACCGTGAGTATTTTGAAAGTGTAGAGGTGAAAACTGAAAATTCAATTAACTTTTTCGCATTCATTTTTGCTTTGCTAGCTACAGGATGAATTCCGTAGTTACAGTAAAAAAGGAATATCATTGCGTTGGACATCCCAGGTCTCGTCAGATCACTTAAATTAAGGCAACCCTTAGGTTATTACCGACATGGGTGGTTGGTTAGGAACACTGGATACTGCTAATTTCTCCACTCCTACCTCTCCCGTTTCGGCTGCTCGGCCGAATCTCCTACCCGTTGGCGTAACAAACGAGCGGTGTGCCACTTATTTATTATTTTTTAATGAGTACCATCTTTTTAATAATAAGGCATCATCACGTTCAGAAAAGAAAGTCTTGCATATAATCTACAGATTCTGTTACATTTTAAGGAAGGTTAGGTGGGGCACCGGTAGCGTACTGGACTTGATCCTGGCCGAGGCGAGTGTTTTAGGTGAGAAAGTAAAGCCTTGGCGTTGTGACACCTGCATGGACCGTGCGATTCGACAAAGTTTCTAGGTGCTGCTACATGAACATTGAAGCATTAGGTCGCCATCCAACTAGTAAAAGTAAACTGCCCGCGTGTTCTGATAATACAGTATATATCAATGTAATTTGTATATAAATGTAATTTGTGCGGCCAAGTTGCGTTGGACACACCAGTTCCCGTTAGATCACTGAAGTTAAGCAGCGCACACCCACGTCAATACCAACTTAGGTGGTTGGTAAAGAACGTTGGGTGCTGCAAATTAACCCTCTTCCTTCTCCTTTCACCTACCTCCACATCTCCCGCGGGCAGCATCATAAGGGGTTTACCTGTTATGGCTGCCTGGCTTACACCCCAACCCACAAACTAATAAAACTAATCAACGATTTACCTTATCCAAAAAATGATTCTTAAGTTTCTAGTACATATTATAACTCGGTATAAAATGAACATTAGAACTTCCTTGCATTATCATCGCGCCCGTGGCAGGTCAGGTCTGCTATTTGTAACTAGATCCTCTCCCTTTTCCACAAGCTGCTATGGCCCGTTTCATAACCTACTTCCCCCTAATTTTCACAAGTGTAATTACATGCAATTATTTTATTGTTACATATTTAATGATGCAACATACAGTATTATTGTATTTAATGAGTATTAGTATTAATCACCCTACATTGAGAACTACTTTTTTAGTTTTTCGTCAAGAAACTTTTCCAATAACATGTCAGGTCTTTAATTGGAAAGTCGTTTTGTTTGTATGGAAATAGCATTTTCTAATCAAATAATTATTAATAATAGCTGCGTAGCAGCAAACTATGCTTATGAAAAAACATATCCATTTGATAACTGACTGTGCGACTCATTGACATCCTGTAATGTTGAAATTTTTATTTTTCCTTGCGAAGTTTACATTTTCTGATGAAAGCCAGCCCATCCAATTCTGTTTGTTCATCGACATTTTATTTTTTCTAAGAAAAATCCCACCTTTGATCCATCCTTGCGAAATTCAAGAAAAGTTTCATAAAGTGGTGTCAACAGTAATTTCGATAAACTGTAGAATGCATAATTCTCTTAGAACTGTTTATTTCCTAAATACTGTACTGTACAGTACAGACATTTTGTCCCAAAGTTCACTTAAAGTGGTAAATTGTTATTCCCAATAGCAGACACCTAATAGTGGACAGATTTCAATTCCCCATGGCTGTCCATTAATGAGAGTATACTGTATGTAAAAGATTTGACTTGTACAAATGTGGCCAGCTATCCAATCACAAGGGCAGGTGAACGTAATACTGTACACCCATTACTAAAACCTTTATTTCTCAGTAGTGGGTTGAAAGGTTAGAGCTTTCTGCTCCAACAAAATCTCTAGCCACCCTCCTATAAACTGCTTAAAACTTGCAAGAATATGTCCTTTTGAAATTTTTGTAAGACTGTCTTCATTATCCAGAGTCAAATTATATTGTAGCACGTAATACAGAAAAAGCATAAGTTGTCTTCATTATGCATTATCCGAGTCTTCATTATCCAAGGTACAGTTACATGTATTGACATATACCTTTGGCTGGGGCCTACCTAACTGTCTTCATTAACCAGAAAATTTCATTATCCGGGGTTTTCATTATCGGGGTTGGACTGTATATTGTACAGTGTCTGGCAATTCATCGTCCATCAGGAGGGATGATTCGATACACAGCATGTACATGAACTTGTATTTCATACATAATTTTCTAAGTAAAAACTCCATCACTGATACAGTAGTCAAGATCCGATTTGAAATAAAAGGATTGAAGACCTCTTCTAGTAGACTAGGAGATCTTAGTCATACGTCCGGTTAATGTTTTTTTAGAGGTGGAAAAAATAACCTGTTGCTTCTTCACGTAACAGAATAAAACATATCCGAAAGAGGTTATTATTAATACAGTGGTTGACCTTGAATACCACTACATTTGGTCATGTCAGACATTCCAGAATGCAACCTTCCTAAAATGAGTTGTTTCCCTGTTTAGTGATAAGATTTGATGCCATAAGAGTAAGTGAGCGTTAACATACAGTATACGGACAGTAGTCCAAAACGAGACTTGATGTCGTATAACCCTGATGGTAGTGATTTTAAATACTTTCACCAGATTTAAAAGCAGACTTACTGTTTGGAAGAAATAACGTTCAATTGATAGCATATTTTCAAGATATTAGAGAGCTTGAGCAACACCAGCTAGAGAGAAGGTCTGTCTAACATCAAAGCGCCTAATAACTGGTGACGTCAGCCTTTGGTTCATTGTACCACTGTTCAGACAGGTGCTACTTGGTGAAAACTGAGGGTTAACTCGAGACTAGGTCGGTTAAGATTGTGAAACAATATTGAGGCAGTATCAAATATAATACTACAAATGCATCTGTACAAATAAATAGATACTAATGGTAATAGGCCCTGACAGATAATCATTTAATGTGAAAGAAGAATGATGGATTAGTTCTGAGGTTCCTAACCTGTGTTTTGTGGAAGCCAATAAAATGTGAAGTACAGCAATAAGAGTTGATCTTTATCTCTAATTAGTAAAAACGTTGAGGGTTCCACAAGTTTAACGTCGTGAAAAGGGTTCCACAACCAGCCTGCCCACAATTGAAATAAAGTGGGGGAACTCTGGGTTAGGCTTATAAGCAGAATACAACTCAAAGTTGTAAATAAAAGCAGGGCACTGCATCAATTGCACCAGAACATTGTGTTGTCATAAAAACTCAAGTCATGCGTTTTGATTAATTAGGGTCATCGATTTAAGATCTGTTCCAGATCGACTTATTCCATTGATAAGGTGATGGATTTAACCAACTGTTGGCGCAAATCTTGGGACAGGAATTATTTGTGAAGTCTTAGCCAGCGACTGCCGTAGTTCCTGATTACAGGATCGATCTTGCCAATGAAGATGTTGTCTTTTGGACGTTGCGTGTGTCATGGTCATGATAAAAGATGCAAGTACAGTATGATTCAACTTTGAAACGAAGTGCACTGATGTGAATGAGCACAATACATGTGGACCAAGATGCGATACATACATGCTGCCCTGCTTCTTCACATAAACATCAAATATGTGAAGGTAATTTTTTGGGTATACCATTTTTTGTTCTAATCTTTATATGTAGGCCTATCTGCATTTCTATACTTTCTTTAGATTACCTTCCGTCTCTTTAGAAATGAATCATCCCAGCATCGTCCCTTCTTTTTTGTCGTCGGTTGAACTCTTGGCATCCCAGTATTTTTAATGATTTCTGCTGTCTGCTACAAGTTTTTTTTTTCTAACGTTAGCCAAAAATCCCTCCCTCCGTTTCAGCGCAATTTCTATCGAACAGTCGCGCCGCAGTGACAAGGGGCTTCACTGGAAAGTTCGGTGGTTGTAGATTCAATTCAGTCATGGGTTCAAGTCTCAAGTGCACCTTTCGTCGGATTGTAAGTAGTATAACCATGGCCCTGTGTGGTGTGTAGTGTTAAAACCTAAGTATAATGAACTCTGCAAAGCAAAATGCTCAGCAGTAGAGAGGCTGACGTTAAAATTATAAAGTAGAATCTGCCGTTCTGATTTTGGTTGTCTTTTGAAATAACATGCCATTGCATTGTGTTGGACATACTGGTGATTGTTATTATAATGCTACCATGGAGAAATTGAAGCTGATTTGGACACAACCGGAAGTTATTCTGGAGGAGTGTATTGCTCATTATCCCATCTAAACTGTATTGTTGATTATCCCCTTGTGAGTCACGTGGCAGAACAGACCATGGCATTAGATTAGCAACTGCTGATGTACGGCAGTTCACCAGTTCTTATGTTTACTTACTCGCCTCGGTGGCACCTCTTGGACCCCCCCCCCCTTGGGCGCCTCTCGTTTTAGGGTATTGATCGAACCCAAAATATTGTATTGTTTAATGTGTTGGTCCACCTGAAGTCACTCTCATCTAGTCAAGGTGGCTAAGATCCATGATAAAGCTCTGTGTGTAGTATCAAGATTGCACCCAACAAATTCGGGTCCTGGCCTGATATATTCATCCCTTACATTGGTAAAGCAAATCGCTCTTTCTCATATTTTATGGCTTCACCATTTATTTTCTAATCGTTTAAATTGCCCGCAACTGCTTGGTTGTGTGCATATTTATGTTTCTAATCGTTGTCTACGCCAAAGACTTGTTTTCCTATGCTGGAGACATCAACAATCCGATCTATCTAGCTCAACGTGACTTCAATGCCCTTGATTTATCAGTCGACGATGCGTTGATCTCTGGGTCTGCCTTAAGGCAAAAAGTTTCTGCTATTTTACATAGGAGGCAATGATGTGTAACTTTCATTTTAAATTATAGACTTTTATTCAGGTGGCCGACACACTAGTGATTTTATACTTTTATCTTTCATTTCTTTTAGTGTTTTCCCCCTTATTTATTTATTGTTGTTGTGTAGATTACTACAAGTCCCCCTCCTCCCTGACTCCCCCTTATTCATAGGTGTCCCCTGCCCCATCCACTATTCTAAGGGTCCGCCTGTTATTAGTGGGTGTAAATGGCCACACTCGACTCAATACTACTCAACGAGTAGATCCAAAATTCGCAGTGTAGATACGCAACTCCTCGTGTCGGTAGAGCGTCCCAATGAACAGTAGGCTGACGGTAGATAAACATAGGGGCTGCTTCTTCAGTCGGCAGCCGGCTGCATAGAAACAACCGTCTAGAATAGTGGTCGGCAGTGTCGTTCGGGTGACGGAAGACGTGGCTGGCACAGGCGGTATGTGGCTCTGGGGAGGCACAGTTGACTAACGCCCTTTGTCCACTGCCGCAACGCAACTCAACTGAGATGCAATGCAACTAAAGTTAATTGCAATGTCACTTTCGTCCACAGATGCAACTCTTTGGCAATAGTTGCACTTATGATGCTGAGTAGTTAAGATGAAGAGAGCATTGTGCGAATTGCTTGACAGTTGCAATGAAACTTACATGCTCAGTTGCGACGCAACCTGTTTCCAACCAGTTACCTTTGCATTGCATTTTCATTGGTGGGAGAAGTCCATACCGTTAACATGAGTCAGACTAGCATCCAACTGAAAAGGAACTAAAATTCGGTTATTTTTCAGTCGAGTTGCAGTTGCGTTGTGGCAGTGGACGAAGGGCCTTATGCACGAGGTGAGCGAGTCCTTCAGTCAGCAGTCTCACAAAGATTGAAGCACAACGTTACCTGTATTTTTCTAACCAGCCATTTCCAAAAATTAAATCTTTATCAATAAATAAGATCATTATTAAGTTAATAAATGGTGTTCCTACCTAGATAGTTTAAGTTTAAGAAATTTGGCTCTCAAAAAAAATCTCAATCATTATTTGGCTCTTTTGACTGATGAGTTTGCTGACCACTGGTCTAGAAGATCGCCCATGCCTCCATGAAGAGGGACAGAAATGGATATGCGACCCTGTCATGGTGAGAAGGGGATTTGTAGTTGTCGTTTTTGTTAATAAGTTCCCAGTGTCTTTCATCCTGTATATCATTGTCCATGTTTTTCGTGTCCGAAAAATAAGTATAATCTAGAAATCCATGGTCCTGCATGCCGTATCATTTTCACCAATGATTAACACTCCCATCGGGTATTTTAAAGATTTGATGAATTACACATTTGAAATTTCTCTCAAAAATTCTATATATTACAAGAATTGACAGCAATGAGTGTGGCCCAACACTGTAATAAAGTATAGTATTAAGTCCATATTTATTTGTTTTGAAATGGCGTGATTTTCAATTATCTAAAAGCCCAAAATTTAAAAAAAAAAAGACAAAAACAAATAAAATAAAAGATATTTATAAATATCATTTTGTCAAAAGACAGTGGTTTTCAGGTTTTATATTAAAATTTTAGCTATAGCCTCACGCGCCAGAATGGCATCCTCTTCAATTTGATGATCTGTTTGTGGACATGGATGAACATGCTCATCGTTGTAATCATGATCCTCGGCCATACTAGGCAATTCACCTTCTCCTTCTTCCTCTAAAATAATATTATGCAAAACACATGTGGCTGTTATTATTTGAGGAACTAAGTCATGACGAGAAGTATCAATGTATTTGATTCTTGCAAACTTCGTTCTCAGAAGTCCAAAAGCTTTGTGGATAATTTTACAGACAGACTTATGAATGTCATTAAATTTTTTCTTATCCTCTGATAATTCGACGTCTTCCTTGTAAGGGGTAAGAAGATAAGTACGTAAGGGATACGTTGAATCACCTAGTAAGAAGTAACCAGGAGAAACTTCCCATTCATTACTTGACAAATTTCGTCCCACTGAACTGTACTCGAAGAACTTCCAAGTGCAAGTAACAGCATGAGCAGGTTGTGGATTGCCAATATGAACATCCATAAACCTCATGCGGTGGTCGCACACCGCTTGCAATACGACAGTGGAATATGGTTCCGATTTTGCATCATTTGCATCTTCAGTTGATGATATCTTTACTGGAATATGGCAAGAGTTGACGATACCGAATACACCAGGAAAGTTGTGTAAACGCCCAAATTCGCTGCCAATCAATTGCATGCTTTCACAATCTGGCCACAAAATATATGCCTTCGCCAACGAGTTGATTGCATTAATGAATTGTACAAAAGCATAATAAGTTGTACTTTTCTGCAAACCGAATTTATCTCCAATGGTTCGGAAGCTCTCTTGACTAGATAGGAGCCACATCGCTACCAGAACTTTTCTTTCCAATGGAAGGGATGATTTCTCTTGATTTCCAAATTTCGGTGCAACCAAAGATACAATTTTCTGAAATTTACAAATGACAATATCAACAAAACATCCAACATCTGGTATGCTTATGTAGACCTACATACATCAAAAGTGGATCTTTCAATCTTGAAGTGATTTCGAAATTCTTCAAATTCGTCTGATCCGAACATTGGTACTGAGCCATTGATGTAGTCATGATCTCTACTCGGATCGCTGTTGTTGCCACACACGTACTTCTTTTTCCTAGAGGCTGTATGTCTTGATTTGCTACCACTTGTATACGCCAAATGCTGAAGTAGTCGTCTTCGACGTAACCTTTTCTTTATTAAAAGATTTGTAAGGAGTCGTTGCCTGGTGTTCCATGATTGGTGCATGATTAAGTCATCGTCTGCGGCCAATTCAGTTACCAATACACCTGTCACAATATCTGCTACCGTTGCCATGATCATCCAAAAGTTTTCAATTACGTTATACAGTATTAAAAAATTTTCAGTGCACTATCTTCGTCATCCCATTCCTGAGGTGCTCAGATTAAATGCTCCTTGTGAGAATCTAATAGAGTATTAAAAATATAAGGATTTATATGTTCAAATCATTATTCAGCAAGATTTTGCTTCACGTAAACTCCTCCTCTGAACATTTTAGCTTTCATGAACAGCCCTTAATCCTTTATCAGCTAGCAGTTTTATACTCGATTTTGGATTACAGCTAAATCTTCTTTTAAAGAAACCATAGACTACTATGCAATATAGATCAAATAGCATTTTAATTGTTTAGCCATGTTACCATTATGAATCAAATGAGGGTGAACTATTAAAAACATTATAAAGCTCCTGTTTACTAACAACAAAAGCGCAAAGTAAGCACTGCGTAGCTTAATAAGGTTCACGAGCTTTGCAGCTAACTAAGCTGCTTGGTAGCCAAATCATTGTAATACCGTAATCTGTCTACATTTCAATGTTATATGGATCATGGCATTAAGAAGTTCATACAAATTTATACTCACTTAATGGCTATAAGCCTGTTATACAATAATACATTCGATGCTAAATAAGAAACGATCCTCACACTTATCAGCCGGAAATGCAAGTAGAAATTACATGAGAAATACTATGGCGCTTTAGGAATGGTATACAATTTTGAGGGGTCATTCAACAAATGATAACTTGCTCTCTATTTGCACTGCGATTTTTACGCATACAGCGTATATTTAAAAGCTAAGGGTTATTACAATGAGTCTAAGATAGACTCCTTGGTTATTACTGGAAACTATCCAGTGGATGCGTCTAATGATAGCTGTTTAATGCAATCCAACCCCGATAAAAGACCCCCCCCCCCCCAGGGACCCACCATAAGTGTCTTCCTTAACCCAGTGTTTTCATTATCCAGAATGTTCAATTTCAGGTCTAATTGGTGCTAATTTGGCCGGGGGTACCTTGGTCGGGACCTACCCTAAACTGTCTTCATTACCTGGACCATTTCATTATCCGAGGCCTTCATTAGTCAGACAGTTTCATTATCCGGGGTTGGGCGGTATAACAATTCGTTGTGAAGAGTATAATGGGACAAAGCAACGCATTATTTTATGGTAGCATGAAAGAAAGATACATTATGCTGTTCATCATCATCATCATCATCATACCCTTATCCCGCCTGTGGCAGGGTCGGGTCTGCGGGTTCTAACCCATCACTCCTGCCTATCTCCCACCAGACCCTCGTCCACCTCACACAATACCATAACCTTACGAACAACTTCAGTATGCTGTTCGAACTTAATAAATTGAAATAATGACAATACATACAATATTACACATCGTTACACTTTAAAAAATTCAGAGGTTAAAACAGAAAAATTGAAAAATAGCGACTTCATAATTATTTGACCCCCGTATTGTATCAAGACGTAGTAGATACGGTACGGATACACCTTTCACCAACAGTTTTAGTGACCCACGTGCTCATGCAGGTGCCTCAAATTTGATTTCTATTGTGTAACTGTAAGTTCAGGTGATACAATACGTTTAGATTTGAAACGAAGTACGGTATTTGGTTCGTCAATAGTATTTTTCCGACCGACCAATTTTCTTATCTGACAACCCTGTTATTTTGGGACCAAGCGGTTTTTAAGAGGAAAGCTATCAATAATCATCACAGGTAGGACCTTTTGAAGACTTCTGCAACTCTGCAGCTACCAATGGCCACCACAGACAGGTAAGAGTGACCTTTTTGAAAACTTCCTTCTGTCTGTAAATTAATGATATCAGAAACAGGTCGACAGCGAGGCTAAAAAACGAATCCATGTAAGCCATGAAAAACCTAGTGTAATTGAAACTCCGCTTGGCCCGTACGCCATGTTTGTAAGATCATTTGTGAAATGCCTTGTTGCTATGATTTCTATATTTAGCAGCCAACGGGTTCTAACTATCATCTGTCTATAGAATGACTAATTATAATTAAAAGCCATAAGTTTGATCGCGAGAAATGACATCTTTCACATAAGAACTTAACTAGTGCCCAAGTAACTATTCCGCTTTGCCGTCTGTGCATGGTGGGCCTCAACAGTAGTAATTAGGACACCGATGATAGCATTAATTAAAAGAAGCCAATTGGTTCCAAATGTTGCACTTACAAAACTTGTTACAGCTATACGGCAGTTCGGCTGGGTGATGACATAAAGCACTAAAGTAGATTTTTCAGATGGTGCCGTCATCATCCTTATAACTTCAAGGCGACCTACATCAGAAATATGGCAATTACACAGGTTAAGCATAACTTCATTTGTATGAACTAGACATTTTCATATACATTATGTAGTCCGTTCCACCTTCCACTCTACTTCATGGGGATTTGCAGTCCTTACATATAGTTGAAGTTCAAGGGTAAGTTCTACAGGTCACTGATTAGTCCGGCTATGCTGTATGCATCCAGTGTAGGGCAGTGTGAAAGAGCCATGAAGGCAGAATGCAAATAGCTGAACATGAGTAGGGTTTCGAGAACATACAGTTTAGAGGTTGGGGTAGGACATGGCAAGAAAAGGTGAGAAAGATTAAATTGAGGTTGTATGGTCACGAAGAGGGGAGGAGGAACTAGTTAAGTCCATTACAGGGATGCAGGTTATTGGAAGCTCCCGGGGCAGGGCGAGACCAAAGCAGACGTGGGAACAGGTTGTAGGAAGAGATATGGAGGATGGATGGGGACCTGGTGGGAAATAGTCCGAAGTGGAGGGCCAAAATCCGAAGACACGATACTACCACAGGCGGGATAAGGGTATAATGACGTCAGATCACATTTGAGATAGTGTGAGTCAGAACTGGCTCAGACATCGAAGGTACAACGCTTTCGCCAGCCTTGCGCTTTTAAAGGTTTACATTTTTGCAGAAAGATCTATTAATTAATATTGTTTACATTTCAGAATTCACATAAAATCATGCTCTTCGTTGTCAGTTGCTACGTGCATAAACCAAAGCAAGCATGGCAGCAGGATGCGCATATGATAAATTAAAATTATGCTAGACCAGAAATAAATAACGCCCATTCAGCACTTAAATGACGTATAACTTGCCTTTATTAGTATAAGGAAAGGAAGCAGCTCATTAGTCATAAATTTATCCCCCCCCCCAAACCCGGTATAATCTTATTCAAAATATCCTCAAAATCGTGTTTATATAACAAGCCTTTCGCTCCGTCTCTCATGGTTGGTAAACATATTTTCGATATTAACCAGGAAATAGCGAAGTTACCATCGTGATGATAATGTGTTTAACACAAAATTGGTTAAACTCTTCTTAGAATTTTACAAATACTGGACAAGTGGTTAAAATAGGACTCTAATTCCAATAGTTCTCACTGAAAGTTGTAACCATATTCACGCTTTTGCATTAATTTAGTAGTTTGTGTATTCCAAATGCTGTTAAAAACTAAACGGTTGTTTAGTTTATTCCCCTGGCTGGATGTGGTGACCCCGACAATGTTCCATGAGAGAGAGCGCGATTCGGGCCAATAGGTGGGTGAGCAGTAGGGTTTATACAAAAACCGACGTTTTATTTAATAAACCGGTTTTCCGGTTTTAGAGTCTTCGTTAACAAATGGGTGTTGAAAACCGGTTTCCAAAACCGACAAACCCTAGTGAGCAGGATATAGCAAGCTGCACCTTGTGGTTGGAAGCATTGATGAAAGCGAAACATGTAGACTACAAGAGTGCAGCTTTGGCCGGCAACCGGCTGCAGAAAAAACTATGACCAATATATCGTCCTGTGTCCATTCAGAGGGACAAGATGGGTATCCGACCCTGCCTTAGGCGGGAAAAGGGTTGGGAGTTGCTTTTGTAGACTACAAGAGTGAGAATGTATGGGGAGCAAGACTGACCTGGTCTGTGGTCAATTGAGGGCAGACCAAATGCTGAAACTGCTGTATTGCCAAATGCAAAGACTGCTGTATTGAATGACCTCCTCGGTGGGTCAGCAAGTCACTGTTTTTGCAGCCATGGTACACACACACCTACAACAATAGTAAAGTTTAATAAGCAAAAGAGTCCAGGACATAAATATTGATATTACATGTAGATATCTTCTTTGCCAACTCCTCTCGCTACATCATCATGTCACAAAGGGCGATGTTTAGGATTCCGTGATACCTTTACTTCTACAACTAATTTCATAGGGCCATACCCATTAACTGCAGGCCTGTACCGATTATTGAATACTACCGCATCTACCTGACTCCTGATTCATAAGGAACAAAGGTCAGCCCACTGGAAGGTAACTGAATATTCATTCAGTTACTTTCCAGTGCTGGCGGTAAAAAAGGACCTACTGGCCAGACATCTCTACATAATACTGTAATTCTATTTCACCATGAAAGCGTAGCAGGCAGGATGGAAAATAAAATGTTGTATTTTAATGAGTGCCGATAGCTAGATGACTTATAAATATTGACTTTAATAAGAATTGGTAATGTCCTAAAACTAAGTGGATTTTAACCTTAATTTTATGTCTCATTCAATTTGACATGTAAGCCATGAGACGGGTGCTTCAAAACCAATCTCTTACTTGTACACTAGTAAAGTCCCACTACGGGGCCTGCATAATTGTCCCACTCCCCTTTTAAGATAGGAAACCTGAAGCTTGCTTCATCAATAAATATGTGGATGATGTTATCCAAAGTCAAATGTTCAGCGTCATTTTTGCCCCTATATTGCTATATGACACCGAGAGTAGGATCAGGAAGAATAAATACAGTAGTTGAAAATACAGTATATGATATGAGCAATCGTAGCAGTATCAGTGGTATCAATCACTAGAGATAGTATAGTGACAAGAAAACAATTCCATCAGGTCATTCATCAGTGGGAAGGTGAGAAAAAAATCTTGGAAAAAGTGTATGGAGGTTTCCAATTATACAGTATATCGACTAGTAAATGTAAAAGAAACTCTTGTACATAACTTTGTATAAGAAATTTGAAAGTAATTGTGGATGCATTGCAGAAGAGACTGAATTGTCTTTAACATAATTTATGCAGACATTCACTGGTGTCTGTTTTTCCTGGAATTGATTTTCGTACTTAGCAGTGCAAGGGGTTCAAAGGGGCTTCAAAAGGACTTCAAAATTGAAATAGCCTAGGGCCTCTCAATATCTAAATCCGGCACTGGTACTTTGGGTCGGCGGAAACAGGCCTGCAGGAGGGGCACACTTACCCATCATTATTCAATATGGGCTGATTGTTTAATTAACATTTGCAGAGCCTAGCACCGACCCTTGATATAATTAGGAATGCATATATTAGAGGTAGCCTGGGTGTGGTGGAGATCGCCGAAAAAATGAGGGAGAATAGGCTGAGGTGGTATGGGCACGTCATGAGAAGAGGGGAAGAGGAGCTCGTTAGGTGCATTCCAGGAATGCAGGTGGTCGGTAGCACTCGGGGTAAGGGGAGACCAAAGCAGACGTGGGAACATGTTGTCCGTAAGGACATGGCAGTCTGTGGGGTGGACGGGGACCTGGAGTGGAGGACTAGAACCCGCAGACCCGCCCCGCCACAAGCGGGATAAGGGTATGATGATGATGATGATGAAGAGCCTAGTACTGACCCTGTCCATGCTTAAGAGAAGAATGGCAGCAGTAGCGCCTTATGTAAGTTCACTGCCGGAGTCAAAGTATTCTGCCCAAGATATGTAACGTTCAGTGCCCTTAATTCGAGCGTAAGGTTGTTATTGTGCATAACTCGATGTTTGTCAGTTATTAAATATTGCCAAATATGCTATTTTGATGCAATCGTTAATTTGATCATGACTCCCAGTTGGATAAAAAGTTTAATGATCGTTGATGCTGTTTGGAGTTTAGTCTCGCAGTAATTTTATTTTTATTTTATCATCAACAGCCATATATTTTATAGATGTTATAAGCTATACAATTTGTTGCTTAAAATGTGAGTGAAATAAAATCAGGCTAACTACTAGTAGATTGTATTGCTGAAGTAGTTACTTGACCTAGTCAATTAGAAATCGTAATACATGTCTATGAGTTGACTTGAATCTATTAAATCTTCCAACAATATTTGTTGCAGTTCCTCAGAAATTGAATTTGGATCATGAAGCATGCAAGAATATATTACAGTATATTCACCAACCGGTGATGGAGGGAGCGGGGTTGTAGTAGAAACAAATGTCATTCTTTAATGCCCTTGAAATTGAATATCATCTGCACAATTTGTGCCGTAATTATACTTCACATTAAGCTCATTATGTTATTACTATTGAATATAATCGCAAAGAATTAACCTAGTCTACTTTATCAGCGGATAAAATGAATAGAAAATCTGATAACGCGAGATATTTTCAGGGTCCCAACTGAAAGGGCACATTGTAAATACTGTACTGAAATACAGAATAACAAAATGTGATAAATAAGCTGACTTGTGCTAGCTGCATTAGTTTGTGATTCTGAATATAATTTGATAGGACACTAAGTGCTCAGTTATGGGGAGGGTGACAAGGGACACTTAAAACTAGCTCACATTCTACATCATGCTCCATAAAAATTAAAGAGTGACGTCCAGGAAGTTGTGAAAGGTTTTCATTCAGTGTTGAGTAATAGCCATGCAGTGTATCGTTGGCATTTAATCAAATGGCGAAGTCTTTGAACAGATTCATCGATTTCAACAATGTATTTAACAGGGAAAAATCAATTAATGCTGTATTCCGTAAACACGATAATTGCTTCACCTGAAAACATTTTCCAACAGTAGTTCCTATAATGGTTTATCCAGCCTTGGTGGCGCAGTCGGTAGCGTACTCGGTAAGTGCGTCGTTGGTGGTTCTAGATACGATACTGGGTGGAAGTGGGCTGGCTTCTTTTTGGGCGAGAGAGAAGCCCAGAGTGCGCCTTCCTTCGGATGAAAAGTAAAACCGAGGTCCTGTGTGGTGTACGATGGCATTTGCGCGTAAAAGAACCCTCTCGACTATCCAACGGATAGACCAGGAAAAATTTCCAGGTGTAGGAGCTCTCCCCCTGGTTTCGGTGAAATTTCCCAACGAACAGTAGACCGACGATAAATAAGTATAGGGGTTGCAGATTTGGTCGGGAACCGTCTGCGGAAAAACATTGTCCAATATATCATCATTGTATCCATTCAGAGGGACAAGATGAGTACGCGACCCTGCCATAGGCGGGAAAAAGGGTTAGGAGTTGCTAACTGCCGTTGTTTTACTGTAATTGCTGTATTTTGTTATAAACCTATGCCCCGCCCCGTCTATGGGACAAAACAATGTACAGTAAAACCTCTCTATGGGTACACCCCTCTAAAGGGTACACCCCTTATATCGGTACAAATTCTTCAAGCACCGATTTTTCATCTATAGGCTATTACTACCCCTGATGGGTACACTTTAGCCGGGTCCCCCGGGTGTACCAATTAGAGAGGTTTCACTGTAATAGCTTATAGTGTGCCATACATACACGCTACGTTTTATGGAAAGTTTGTTCCCAGTTCTCTGCATAATTCATACTACACTCGTGTTGTATATTTCATCATCATCATACGCAAACCCCGCTTGTGGCAGGGTCGGGTCTGCGAGTCCACTGAACATGCTCTGACTGGGGGGGGGCACCCCAGCCAGGCGTCTGGAACCCGTATATTTAGGCCTACTAGTAAATGGCGTGTTGTATATTTCATACGAAATGAAATTGTACGGGATGTTGTATGCCTCCAAATCGGAAACAGGAGGAATACAGATATTTATAATGAAAAAGGGTAGACGAAGTTCGTGGAAGGAGAGGGAAAGAAAGTCTCCCCGTAAACTCTTCAGCATCTGAAGTTCCCAAGTAAGTTCCGGTACCTATGAATTCTCCTTTTCTGTCGGTCTTTCTATTCTAGTTTCTTTCTCTCTTTTTCGCCTACCGTATTTTCTGTCCCCCTCTGACATTCTTTCTTTGTGCTTTATCTGTTTCTTATTCCCCTTTCTGTTTCCGCTCTACGTGAAAACTAACACCATTTTAAGCAAACACTGATAACGTGCTATAATTATTCATCACCATTTATCGCATCTTTAACCTTGTCTAAACAGGGCTCCTTCACTCCAACTGTCATATCTCGTTGATAACCTTTCCCACATTTCATGATAGCTCCCTCTATTCCGTCTGTTTCCTGATACCTGGATCCTTGTGATGTATCTAACCAGCTCCTTGTTCCAAATGGTAGACCCATACTAAGTGATTTCAAAGGTGAATGAAAGATCTAGCAAAGGGCGCGGGAGCGGCTTATTGCGTTGGACACACCAGTTCTCATCTGAGCTCCCGGGCTGTTTGGGAAAACTGGGTACTGCTAATACCCAAAAATCGTGGCATTAGCGTAGTGCCTGTACAGTCTCTGCATTAGAACTATGCCGTATACGGGGCTCTAATGGCCTTGTAGCCAAAGGGCCCCTAAAACACCAACGAAACAATCAAATTTGGGCGACAGGTTGATGGTTCCCCTATGGCGGCGATTACCAGTAAACCTGCCACTTTGTTGTTGTTTGTTGGAGTTTAAGGTCCCATCAACTACGAGGTCATTAGAGACCCGTCCACTGTATAGTTCTAATGCATACACTGCACAGACACTACACCAATGCGACGATTATTGGATATTAGCAGTACCCAGCTTTCCCGAGCGACCACCCATGTCAATACTAACTGGGCTTGCGTTGCTTAACTTCAGTGATCAGACGTGAACTGGTGTGTCCAACGCAACTCGCCGCTCCCTAAACCTGCCACGCTTATTGTGATGTGTCAGCATGATCAACAAATGTTTATTAGCCAATAATCCAGTTATAATTCACTAGGACAGGGGAGATGATGGGGTAAAATTTCCGGGTTTCACAACGGGCTGGACATCATCTCACAATTTTATTTTACGCCCTAATTAACCGTAGAAGGACTGTGCTGAAAATTAGGAGTTCGAAGAAGAATAATAAACTATCCCAGTCTTAAAAACTGCAAGAAAACTCATAAAGACATTTTCAAATAATTTATTTATTTGGGGCTCATGTGAATTTTTTTCCTTCGGGCCGGGGCGACGTCTCTCTACACCCCTGTAATTCACCACTAATTTCTTAAGTATATAATGACTTTTTAAATTAACCTTATACTTTAATGAACGACCCCTTTACTCTCTTTTATTTCGAATGCGCACCAATTGAATGTCTGGAAACTTGCGTGGTTGAGGGTGTGCGGTAGTCTTCCGTATGCGGTTTCGGCTTGGCTTATAGGTGAATATTTAAGTTGAATTTAATATAGATTCTAAATTTCTTTTTTTCTCTCTCACAGTTCTAGCTGCTTTTTGAACGTGTGCCAATAGGCTTTCAGATAAATAAGACGTGCCGGTTGGCGTCAGAGTTGCTTAACAACAGAATCGCATGAGTGGATAGATAACCGTCATCAGTTTTCCCATTCTTAGTGCCTGAATCTTCCGTGCGACTTGCATCTGTTCGTGTTCGTACTACTAGAAGAACGCCGTTTTGGAAAAGAAATCGATTATAATTGTTTATTATAATAACATGGAGGAAAATGGGTAAGTTATATTTCTAAAATATCATTCACGTGAGTAATGTCTTGTTAACCGTAGCAATATGTTGAAATGAAAGAGTTGGACAACTGATGCCTGATGCAATATTTCGAGTCGAACTGTATGAACATCTTTACCCTTATGTCTGTCGTCAAAGTCGACACAAATTTCTATTCACATATTATAAAAGTAAAGCAACATTTTAAATGAAGTGAATATGGAAATAACCTTATAAATAAGGCATTTTTCATTCATCATATGTTCATTTAATATCTCATCACTATGTAACTGAATTGACGGAATACTGATACGTCTCTTTAGTGAATGAAGATCGATGATGAATGATGAAGTGGTCTTGTTGCCCTATTTTCAATTTTGCTGAAAGTTATTGACAAATATTGCTCGTTGTTTCTGTTATAAAAAGTGAAGCCATTTTTATAGAATTCGACGTCAGCTAAATGTTGAAAAGGTTCGGAAAATTGTGCGTCGGTTAGCCTTCGTTTTACATTTAACCACAACGAAGTAAATTTAAATATAAAACGAGAAATGGAAGGTTGTTTAATTACATATGTGTTGTTGTTTTTCCCCAAGAAGACATATTTTATTGATTTCGAATACAGGAGTATCTCGCAAGGTCATTTTAAAGATTTCATTACGTAGTGGTAGGCGTGTATGACAATAATTGCCTTCTATTGGTGCGACGTTGTCCCTGCATCAATTTGTTGCGTCACATGGGTGTGTTATCCTCTATTTCCCTAAATATGACAAGCTCCTGGTAATTCTTCGGTTGCGTTATCGTGGTTTATTGAAACCGTGTCCTGTTTAACATTTCATTAGTTATATTTCATGTATTCCGTGAAAACGCTACAAAAATTATGCCATGTAACATTCAATCATCCACGAATATCAGAATTAGGCAACCATATGATCAAGATATGCTTTATTGTAAGGGGTGTCAGACTTATTTCAGGGTCGCATGGTGTGATATTATTACTCTTAAAAGTTAAAACATAAATTCAGTTGATAGATACGTAAAAGAAATTACAGCAATATTGCTATATTTTTACATACATAGTAGTGGTCCAATATTTTTGCTGGTACCAGACGTGGGTGCCCTCATCCGACCCTTCCACATGCAGGATAAGGGCATGATGATGATGATCATGAGTAGTGGTCTGTTATACTTTCTGACGAAAAACTTGCCATTGGTTGCATCTTTTCTATTGAATCATTGCGGGCCACCATTAGGGGAAACGTAGAAGAATAGAAAATACAGAATGCAAATTAAAGCATAAGTAACAAAAGTATAGCTCGCCACAGTGACGAAGATGTAGCGTGCATGATTCGTGGTTGCAGGTTCAATCCTGATAGAGGTGGGTGATTTCTTTCGGACGAGAGAGAGACGGCAAGTGCACTTTCTGTCTGGTAGGAAGAAAAGCTGTAGAACGGTGTGGTTTGTACTATGTCACATGCTCATAAAAGGACCCTTTATACGTATATGGACTTCTCAGGTGAAGAGCTCGTCGCCTGGTGTCGTGAACTACAGTAACTAATTACCCCGCGAAAAAAATAAGCCGATGTTCAAATAGGGCTGTATCCATAGATCGTTAGTGTATTATCATTTCCGGTGAGACATATGGAAACCTGACCCCACCATAGAAAAGAGGAGTAGAACTTAATGACGCAGTAACACAATTAGTTATGAACGTTAACAAACTTATTAATGAACAGTAACAAAAACTGGCAGAAACAGAATGTTTAACATTAGTTGAGCGTAAACAAGCGAAACTTAAACATTTTGTTTTTTTTTTAAATTCTTGTGGTCTACCTAACGTTACAGCCCTTATAGTCACCTCTTTAATTACCATCATGCAAGTATACAGCGGGTGTGAATGTTCGACAGTGACAACAGGAATGGTGGTGATAAAAGAAATACCAATTTAGATTTACTGATTAAACCGGATAGGTTTTCTCCATTACTGATGTAAATTGATACTGTTGGAAATTCTACTTAACCTTTTTTTCAGCTGAGGTGTATTTTGAAGTTTGGCATGCGGACTGTATCTCTCTGGAAGGTAAGAAGTCACGGATAGACAGGCAGACAGACAGAAAAATCGTTAACCGCAACTAAGAGCACCTTAGAGTTCACCAGACAAACTACAGTACTAGTTGGCCTTGATAATGTTTATGTTGGGTGCTGTCATTTGAGAATATTATTTCTAAGCTGTTTAAAATACGTGCGTTGTAATTTCCAAACATTACTTGCGTTTTTCCTTTTAAAATTCATTGAAAACGTCTATACATTCATAGAAAATACTTTGTATATTTGATAAACATTTTACAGTAACACCAACTGTAAGCTTCTTTTACTCTAAATACGTAAACGTGTTGTTGCTTTAACGCGATCCTGAGTTTCGTCATCTTTCCAAACCTTTTTCTCATCTCTGGCAGGGTGGAACATCGATGTGTCCAATCCTAGCCGGGAACACACTAACGAATTGTTAGACGGCATTTTTACCCTGCCGGCTCTTGCTTATTTAACATCGTCGAACATGTTCTTCGTGGGGACAACTTCGTTTACAGACTCCAGGGGAGCGAACTCCTACCCTTATAAATTTTGCAAATCCACGTATATTTGAGGTGCTATCAGCTTTACTCCCATTCGATGGAAGTCCAAGAATGATCCTGCAACCTTGGGCTTATGAAGTCAAGCTGCGGGATTCTCAATTCGTGAAATGAAATTTTATTTTGTTTTTGGCCTCCAGTTTCCACAGATTAAAAAACAAGTCAGGAATCAGATATGTTGTGTCTAATTGGTGTTGCTCCCTCCACGAAAATTGTTTTTATTTTGATGATCCCATATACTGTATGTATACCTACATAGTAACAACCACAATAATGAAACTTTGTTAGTAATAAAAATAAAGTAATAAAAATGTAATGCCGAAATTTGATATTGGACTAGAGATTTCACATACGTTGTTTTTTTATTTAGTTATTCATTCGAAAAGATTGAAGAAATAGCAAATTTCTTGTTAAACAAGACCAAACATCGACCAACTATTGGAATTGTTTGCGGCTCTGGCTTGAGTGGATTAGCTGATACCATGCAAGACAGAAATGTATTTCCTTATGGCGACATTCCAGATTTTCCTATTAGCACTGGTAATTGACATTATGGTTGTAGATTTCATTTTCAATTCAAGCAGAGAATGCAGTCAAGCTTTATTGCATCAATTTGTGTTCTCCAAAATTCAGTCTATCATTAATTATCTATAGTTCCTGGTCATCCCGGTCGTTTGGTTTTCGGAATACTCAACGGCATTACAGTTGTCTGTATGCAAGGTCGGTTTCACAATTATGAAGGCTACACTTTATGGAAGGTAAGCATTTACTTACTTCTTACAAATAATTTTGTATCCCTCAGAGGTGCAATTATCGCATTTCATGTTTTGCGCAGTGTGCTATGCCAATTCGAGTGATGAAGCTGATAGGAGTTAAGACAGTCATTTTAACAAATGCAGCAGGAGGAATTAATGAAGATTTTCAAGTTGGAGATATAATGATAGTGAAGGACCATATCAACATGCCAGGGTTCGCAGGCGACAGTCCCTTGCGTGGCAAGAATGATGATCGGTAATGTTGTTAAGTTTCCCCAAAAACCTCTGGTTTTTTTTGTGATGATAAAATGAAATTGTTTTCGTGTAGATGGGGGCCTCGATTTCCAGGGATGACAAACTTATACGACTCCAAGTTACGTAAAATTGCAAAGATGGTTGCACAAAATATAGGAATAAGTGAGGCGATTCGTGAAGGAGTCTATGTGATGCTTGGAGGTCCATCATACGAGACAGTCGCTGAACTCAGACTTCTTCGTCTGGTGGGAGCCGATGCAGTAGGTCAGATATAATTATTATTTGTATTCGTTATAAATTACGATAATAAGTGCGTCGAGCATGTCCAAGTGCTACCGCCAATTATTTTTTCAAAGCTGGGGGAATGGAACTCGAGTTAGTTGGACGTAGTCTAAATACTTATTTGTATTTTTCAGGTATGAGCACTGCTCACGAGGCAATCACTGCAGTACACTGTGGTCTTAAAGTGTTCGCTCTGTCCTTAATCACGAACAAATGTATTCTACAGTATGATACTGGTTTTGAGGCGAATCACGAAGAAGTATTGCAAACTTCTGAAAAAAGAAAAGCTGATCTTCAGTTGTTTGTATCGAAGTTAGTGATTGAAATAGTAAAACAACAGTCATAATTGTGTCTTGCAAAAGTCATCTTAAGAGTTCAATAATGTATACCACTTAGATATTTGCTATTCAGGGCTCTGCACGACATTTTAGTAATGTATATTACATATACCGTTTTTAAATTCACAAATCCTCAGTAGACGTCTATGTATTAAGATTCCAGAGTATGTTAAAAACGACTAAAAATTTAACTAGACGTTCAATGAAGATTCCAGCTTCAGGAGGTTTAGAGTGGCAGTGTTCGTAGGTCATCCGCTCAGGTGCTGTTGTCTCGAAGGCTGCTGGTTTCTCATGAGAAGGAAATATTTATGCGTTCATATTCATCGTTCGTTAGAAGAGTTTGTCTTCGATCTCTGTGGTCACCAAGACCTTGATTAGAAGTTCCTCATTCTCTCTTCTCAAGAAAGTAACTAACATTTTTTAATGTTATCGTTTAAGAACAACTTAACAAAGTCTTGGTCATCGTTTCCTCATAAATGTATCTTAAGTTACATTGTCATATTAATATGCAGCATGAACTTTTATGCCTTAATTTTTTTAGCGGTATCTTAATAGTTTTTACCTACAAAATTTTATTATTTATTTGCTTTCAATTATTGTTAAGTCACCGTTTTTGAAAATTAAAGTTGCAGATGAAAATACAATAAAAGATTTTTTTTCCTATTAGGCCCTTGTAATTCGCTTATAGTCGGATGAAATTCCATTTTTAACTGCAGCAGTTAAGTTTCTGAAATGAAAGCCGTTATGTCCTTGTATTATCTAAAAAAAATGCTTTCAATAAATAATATAACAATAAATACTTACAGTTATGTAACACAACTTATAATAGTTTTACAAGTATTTTTCAGATTAAATTCAACATCTTGTTATCTAAAAAACTTCCACACTTTTAGGGCTGCAGTTTTTCCAATTGTTGGCGTAAGTTCTTCTACAGTTGCTTTGGAAATATTTTTGATACCTGCAATATAAATTTTTGCTGTATATCCCTTGTTCTGCTAAAGAAATACATTTTATCAAATGTCTTACTTTTATGACTCGTCAAAAGTTGTCTTGCTTTTACTTCACCTAATCCTGGAATTGTTTGAATGGTGTCTAGTATTATTTCATCAAATACGGGTGTATTTCCTTTGGTCAGAAATGGATTATTGTGAGATTTATCTTCTAGACCTACCTATAAGTATTAAATCTCGTTAATCCCACACCTAGAAGCTCCTTTCTTTATTATTCAGTCATTTCCATGCTTTTATCTACTTGTAACCTGCAATTTTGGTATATAGCAGTACCATCACTTTATTTTTTCAATACTGAGCATAGAAAAGTTGCAGTTTTACGGTTTTTGAGTTGTGCTAAGTTTGAAACGGGGCGTGAAAGCGCTGAACAAGATTAATGTAAAACTCACTTCTTTTAAACATTATTTTAACTTACCAATTGTATCAACAATTGTGCAGCATCAGCTTGATTCGTTACAGTAAGTAACGCTAAACCTAACTCTAAAACTGCAAACTTTTGTATCGAGTGAAAGTATGCGTCTGTCATTTGTGTCTTCTCAAATAATACCATTCCACGTACTCCACGAGTCTAAAAATATGTAATAATTCACCACAGAAATAAATTTCAAACCGATGTACGAGAGTGATGAGAGTATACAGTATCTCCTACATTTCTTAATTTTGCCAACTTTTGTCGGCATCCTTCATTTAAGATGCAATCTGCTTCTGTTACGTAAACAACAGCAACTTGCTCTGATGGATAAAAGTCAACTGTCGATGATTCTTGTATAAAAATAACTTGTAAACTTCCTATCAACAACAAATAAACTTACTTTAATATTTGGAAAAGATATGCATAAAATTAATACAAGGTTGCATTGCCGTTCGATGGTGGCTTTTACTTACTCCGTAAGCAGCTGAGAAGTTCAGATTGCTTCCATCTCTGAGAAACTGCTATTCTTCCCTGCGGTAAATTCCCAAGTTTTTGGGTTGGAGTAATAGACGCTACGGTTTGAACGAGTGAATTACTAATAGTTTCATTTAGGTCTAAATCCATTCTTATCCATGTCAGTAATAAACAACTACAGCACAACATACGAATCCAACCTTTAAATTAAAGCACGTGGTGCCTGTCGAGTGTCGCCCTCAACCGATTAAATTCGAGTAGTTATTCCATTAATAATGTAATTGGTGCACATCAGTGAGAACTTTCGATTGTCACAGCATATGCTCCATTCAGAAGTGTTTGTTTATCCTGAAAATCATTATGTACGTATTCTACACACGTTCACGAATTAAAACATGATTGTTTGTCTTTTCAGAGTGTATAGTTCAACGTCCTTCTCATTATCCACCCAACCATTTTATTTACTTCGAATTTAATTTTAAGTATGGACATTCCCACTAAAGCTCTTCCATGTGTCCTTTGTCATAAGTCGGCCCTTTAATTGGCAATCACTGGTTCAAGATCTTTCGTCTTGAACGTTGAACACCTTTGTATGACTATATCGGGAGTTATTAAGTGTTTTAATTGTAACTTTCTTCGGCAGACGCCATGTCCGTTCGTATATTACGTAAACCCATACCGTATATTTATCATGTTTTGATCCAGGTTACTGTTGTGTTAATCCAGGTGACATCCAAATTTATTCGTTTCAAGTAGGCAGCTGCTATATATCGGCGTGTGACCTACAATTGCATGATCGAACTCCATGTATTTATAATTACAGCCCATAGGTCAAGCGGTATATCGTCAGCGGTATAGCGGTCACCCAAATTATTTGAAAGATAGGTGCAATACATGCTATCATGATATGATAACCTGTATTTTTCATTAGCATTATATGTTCAAAAGTCAAATGTTTAAGAATTTTCCTGATTTGTTGGAACACGCGATACCACATATTAAAGCCTCGAACCACGCGGACTGTCAAATAGGGCCTACTGTATACACTACTTGCTGGACTTTTGAAGGTTACGTAAGTACAGCATCTCCAATCACAAATAGGTCCCACCCCCACACATGGACATGTTAGCACTACCTCGAGATGCTATATTGACTTAATTCGGATTTTGGGCCATCTCGCATCATTATTGTGATAATAATGAATTAATCTAGGTCGATATGTCAAAATAAAGTCTTAATAAACATGGGTGCACACAGCCATTCTACATAACAGAAAGAAACAGAAATACAACCTAATCGCATGAGAACAAATGTCAGTTTCACAGTATTAAGAAAAAGTGTGGCATACAATCATCTAATAGTACAAATAATTATTATTGTTCTTAGAAAATTAGTACACGTACTGTAAGAGTACGTGCAAAATATTTTTACCTAGGCATTACAGTATTTTATTTTATTTTTTGAGGTAATAGCTAATTGAGAGCGCCGTGAAAGCGAGCTCAGAGCTTTAGTACAAATACATTTCCTGCAAGGTGGCGCTTCAGTCCCTTTCAGTCCCATTCGATCGAAGTTCACGCAAGTGAATGTTCTGTTTATTGGATGTTTGTGACTGAATTGTAGGTTTGAATAAGGTACAAGTGGATTAATGATGTTAAAGACTACAGAAAATGTCAAAATAATGTGATTAATAAGGAAAGTTGACGGCTTGGTGGTCACAAAAGTAAGGGCCCTTTAGGATTTGTCATCTGGTATCATGGTGTAATGAAGTTCTTGTACCTCTCCAAAATGGCAGAGGCCGGTTACGGGCGTAAAGGATATCTCGAAGTTTATGTTCGACAACAATGGTTTAAAGTGTTGGTATCTCTTGAAGACGAATGCTTAAGCATTAGTCTTGAAGAAACTTTTGAAAATAATGGTCCCATTAATGGCATGACAACGACAGACTCTTGCATTCCAGAGGGACATGACATACCCGAGAGTATCGCCAATCAAAAAAGGACTGTTCGAGTCATCAAATCGGATAATAACGGCTTGGGCATAAGTATTAAAGGTGGTAAAGAAAATAAAATGCCAATATTGATTAGTAAAATATTCAAAGGAATGGCTGCTGATTTAACGGAACAGTTATATGTCGGGGATGCTATCTTGTCTGTGAATGGAGAGGACTTGCGGGATGCCACTCATGATGAAGCCGTAAGAGCTTTAAAGCTAGCCGGGAAAATAGTTGATTTGGAAGGTAAAAATTTTTTTATATTTCGTAATGATCATTTTAATATTAACATATATAAATAGATTTTTGGTTATAAGTGTGTAGAGTATTACATTTCATTCGGAGAGTATCGGAAAGGTGTCATCTAATTGTCTGTAGACATCTTAATTGTCTATAAATAGTCGATAATTAGCTGTATACAGTAGTTGATTTCGCAAGTTGTAGCCTACAATTAATATGCATAAAAATTTCTTATAAATGTTTTATTATAAAGCATGTTTTTGTCTCTGTCATGTTGTTGGCATTTCAGTAGTGCAATTAATTATTTTATGCATGAACACTGAAGATGTAAATGATTAATAGAATTCCTAAAACATTGGTGGGAGTATTGAATATTTAGACATGATTTCAACTTAACTATACTTATTGTACTTTAGAGAAGTGACATGTTTTAATCTCATTCAATTAAATGGTTATGTTCAAATTGTCATTGTGGCTATGTTTTGGTCACTGAATGAATGACAATTTAGCAGTTTTGGATATGCTGTCTAATACTTGTATAATAAGATTTCATTTATTGGAGTAATCGGGTTAATTTGCGCTAAATTTACCGATTCGTTAGTCTAGTCCAACTGGTCTAGTCGTTGTCCATTTGCAAAGACATAAAGAAGACTAGACTTTTCAGAATCAGAAACAGTTCAGGGAAAAGTTAGTCGAGTGTAAATTGATAAATTTATCTGTGAAATTATTTTGTTGAACGCATTTCTGAAATTATCATGTAGACATCGTTGACTTCTTTTAAGTTGAAGGCAAGTGTCTTAAGTGGGAGTTTTATGATTTTATACACGCATCTATTATACTAGTATTCCCCATTCTGATATGGTTATAGTGGTATTTGAATATTTTACAGCTGAAACGAATTGTGATCATTGAGGTCTCTTAAGATGTCATTAAGATGACTTTTGGGATTATCATATATAAAATCGAGTTACAATTTGACCCTAGATTGATTTAACGCCCTGTGATGTCGGATACTGCAATGAATTGCCATTAGATTCTTAATGGAGAAGTTGTGACTAGATTTTTATGTCTTATTGTATCATATTGCATTAGGAAAATTTCTAAGTTTTTAAGTGGCCTACTAAGAGACAGTTAAGTCATAAATCCCTTGGTAGTGCACACATGCACAACCAAAAAAATAACTGAACTGAATTTTATACGCCTCCTGTTTTATGAAATCTGACTCGGATGTGTCAAGCCATATATAGTTACATAGTTAGGGTTTTTTTAACTTTTTTATACGAAGCTACAAATAAGAAAAATGTAAGACGAAAAGGCGAGGAAGGGAAAATGATGCGTGAAATGTACATTATTTTCTTAACTTTCTCTTCCCCCCTCTCTCTCTCTCTCCCTAATATTATTCATTTTGCCTCTGTCTCACTTTGTCAAATATATATGGTATCGAAACTATCGAGGAATGTGATGAATAATTTTGAGTTAAGTAGTTCAGTATTTGAATGATAGCGATAATTTGCTTGGTTATATTACGTAATATTCAGTGTTGAATCTCTGTTTGCTGATTTAATCGTGAGGTTTATCGTATGTAATCATGCGTTGTCGTGCTGAATTAATTTTGTGGGCAGTGTTTTGTTAGGGCTTGGTATATCCATCTAACGTCATTTAGGATCGGCTGTATTACTCCAATATGAAATAACTTATTGGGAATGACGACAGTTACCTGGCACAATGCATAATTTCATTGTTATGTAGCAATTGTTCTGTTTTTCTTGTTTTCATCATGATATGCGTGACCTTGGCGTTTTTCTCCTCCCCCCCCCATCAATTTTAGTTTGCTATTGACGCATTGCAAAGATCCTGAGCCCCTTCAATTTCCTGTTACGTTTCTAAAATACAATCCGATGAGCAAGCGAGGGCAGTCAAGTCAGGAGGACCTTTCTTTATTTTTGATAGACGTTTTGGGTTTGGGAATTTCATTATTCATTGGTCGTGAAGATTAGGTGTGCCCCATATCAGATTGTTACTATCTAAATATAACTCTATAGCTTGCTCAAGATTAACTGCATTCATGTTTTTTTCCTGGTGGTGAGTGAAATTCTAGATTATAGTAATCTTTTCGTTAAAACTGGCAGATCTAAACTATCCATCATAGTTTTAGTACTTGAAAAGTTGTTAGTTTGTCGATGATATGCATTGGGAAGAATTAACTCCATTTTTGTTTTTTCTTTACCGGACATCATTGTTTATAAACTGAGCTTCCGGCATTTTCATTTCGACACGGTCTGATGCTCTAAACCGTTTCTACGTTTACCATTGGAATTGAGCAACATTTTTCTTGACATTGGAGTTGTGTTACAAGCAATTAAAAATATTGATAATACGCAATATGTAATGTTACAATGTTGCAAGATTGTAATTGTGATAAGGGTACTTATCGCATAGATCATAAACGTACGATAATTATTATCTAAATATCCTGTGATGAATGGCGACATTTATTGACCTACTATTTCTTGAAAGTCGTCCATTCATTCATCTGTCAAGTATATACGATTTCTTTTAGGATACCTTGCCAAACTCAATGTCAACTATTATTTGGAGAAAAGGTCAGTTGTTTTCAAATAAGGGACCATTTGTGCCTTGCTATTTTTTATCGTCATTTGTCAATATGCCCCTCCTATTGGATGAGAGAGAGCTTCAATATGAGCAGACTGACAGTAAAGAGGGCAAAGTTCAAATAACAGCTCTACAAGGCAGATCAATGAAGGTGGATGTTTATGTAATTACAGAATCAAGAAGAAATTGGATGACATGAACTGGCAAGTGGGATCTGTGACAAGCGGTGAGGATCCATAAAAGTATTGTAAGAAGGTGGAAATGGATAGGATGCATATCGCTGAGATGCAACTTGAAAACATATTTGTGACATAACTAGAACCAATAATATGAATTAGTTCATTATAGGAAGCCTTTGAGGTAGCACATAGATGGATACTATATGTGGCATGAGTTGAGTAGGGAGTGTTTGATTTATTTGGTTATTGAGAATTGCGATCTCCGTTGAATTCAAACTCAAAAATCATTCTTACCCTTTTTCTCGCCTATAGCAGAGTCAGGTACCCATTTGCCCTAGTAGAACTGCGGAAACATGGGCGAACTATTGGATTCTATTTTAGGATCTGTATCATCAACTGCGATGCATTTATTTCCGATATGGTTATTAAAGCCTATAAACCCATGTATGCAGGTTATGGTTGCTAAAGGATAAAAAAGAATTTTGGCACCCTTTGACCCTAAGTTTGGTTTAGTGGTTCTAGTCTGATATGCATTGCTAACAGTTTCGCGTAGTCAGATAAAAATACGTAGTATTTCTTCATTTAAGCGCCTTTCGATGTGAAACAACCATCTTGTATGTTGTGGCTTGCAGTTCTAATAAGTGTCAGGAGGTTTGGCTTGGTGTTTTGATGATTAATGTACTTGCAGTTGTGTAATATGTGGTGTTTGAGGTATGCAGTGTTGCACAGTAGTGGACACGTGAAACCTGGTAATGAGTTAAATGAATCGTTACATGTACTGCCTTCAGAGTTTTAATATACTGTATAACCCATTCCCATTTGATTTTGGACAGGTTGAATTCGGGCTTCTTTCGACCTCTGGTACTGAAGGTGATTTTCTGACGCCAGAGGACGAGCTCCTACACTTGAAAAAATTGGAGATTTAATCTGTATAAAAGGGTTCTTTTACATGCAGGTGATGTTGCGAACACCCCAACGACGCTACCTACTACTTCCCATTTGACAGAAAGTTCCCTTCTTGAGGCATCCCTTTTGGGCGTAAAACGTCATTCATCTGCATCCACGGACTCAGTGTTACGCGCCCTCACAGTGCGACTGACGCGGGCTCTACGTGCGCCTTGTGTAGTGGGAGCTGATCATCTAGAGCTGTTACCCAGATATCAGCCATGTCATGTATCGGCCACATCATAGGCGCCCTCAGAGGGTAGAGGTACAAAGGGAACACTTATCCCCTTAGGATCGAAAATGTATACCTTTTGGATGCACACGTTGATTTGATTCCTGGACCCTTACCCGTTCGAATCATTGTCTCCAAGCATTGTCCTCACGTGGAAAATTTTCTGTGGAGGCCCACGGACCATAAGTAAAAGAACTCTTGTAGTAAGGGTAGGTTGGCAATATGTCAACAGTACTAATGTGAAGGGCCTAATCTGAGATCTGTCAAGTTCCATGCTGTATTTTCAAACTTGTATCTGACAGGTTGTAGATCTTGATTTCAGATCAATTCTAAGTTAGAAACTTTAACGCTTTAACTCATTCTCTTGTAAATTTTCAAGTTATGACACTTTGGGTGGGCCGCTGAAAGACATCCACAAAACATGTGGTCGGTCTGTTTTCAAAAAACCTTGAAAATCACTGCGCAGAATCAGTCTTTCTGTTGATTGGGCTATACAGACTAACTGGCAACATGAGTTATGTGAATTTTAACTGTCTGTCTAGCCGCTTAGCAATGTTAAATCCGTCGAAAAAATGCGACAAATTTTTAGCTCCCAACTGCAGTAACAATCGATGTAGTAACCAGAAAAATTCGTCCTCTAGGTTAAGTCCCCCTCAGTCTACTATAACAGTTTTTCTTCAACACTTCTCTGTTATGAACACACTTTTTTTTTCTCTCTGTCGAGTTTTTAATGCTTACTTTTAATGACTAGAAACATAATCGGGTGATCAGAAGGTAGGATCAGAAATGAGTGCTTGGGAGAGGGGGAAGTTTAGGAGTGGGGCATATAAGAGAAAATGTAAGGTAAAATTGGGGGAAGTGATATGGATGGAGGGAGATCTTTTGAAGAGAAGGAATATAACAGCTCAATTGTTTTTTTATGATAATCTTAAGAGGAAAGATTGTAGACAGTGGAGAAGGGGTAGTGAGATACTAATTCAGACTCGGTAATGACCTGACTGGGAATAGACTGACTATTTGTTTTTTTATCCTGCTCGATGCCGCAGAGGTAGCGTCAGTAGTTTCAGGTTCGATCCTGAACCGTGATGGGAGGCTTCTTTCGGGTGAGAGAGTTCCTCAGCGCACCTTCCGTCGGATGGAAAGTAAGGCGCGAAAAGGCAACCCTTACTACATGGAGTAAAATATACGTGTAGTTCGGCAAACTTTTCAAGTGTAGGAGTTCACACCCTGGCATCGGTAGTGGAAAATTACCCCAACGAAGAAAAATTGGCTGACGATAAATAAGCATCAGGGTTACAGTATTATATTAGCAGCCTGCTGCGTCAAAATACCGTCCAACAGATCGCTCACATGTCCGAGTGGGACAAAATGGACCCCGACCCTGCCAGTGCGCAGGAAAAGGATTAGTGATGTTATTGATAATGATTACCATTTGTTTTTCATTACTGGTTGGTGGTTCTACGAAAGAACAAAGTACTGTATTTTGAAAGCCTTTAATCAGTTTGTAATATTATGTATCCATTTAACACTTTTTGACGTGTGATAACTTGCAGATCGTTTATTAATGCTTGTCTTCAATGAAGTGTCAAGGCTTTTTCATTTCTGAACTTGGTTTAAAGACTTGTTTCATAGGCCATCCATTTTCAAGGACTCACAGATAGTGATGTGCTAATGTAAGGTTTTGTTAACAGGTCTCTAGTGTACATTTAAGTTCATTTTTCAGGCCTCATACGTTGAATGTAATACGTCCGATAATAAATGCAACATGTTTTACTGCATGACCATGATAATCTGCGAAGCTATAAATGTTTGGCCTGGCAACTCCTGAATTCTGGTTGATAAGAAAATAAATTGATTATTATAGTCTATTTGTTACTTTATCACACAACTTAAGGACTTATAGTCCCTTTTTTGTAATCATTTCTCAGAGGTGACAGATCTACCTCATATTAAATTATTTTTAACTTCTTGGAGTTCATTCATTTACAGTTGTTAGGTTAGAGATTCAACTTGATGAAATAGCGGTGATGATGTCAGAGAATTAGGTGAAAGGTTGAGTATGGTAATGACTAGGCGGTCTCAATTCTGTACTCTTCCACAAGGCAACACTATAATCAAATATGACATTGTAATTGAACATATATCACATTACAGGAGCATTAAATCCTTGTAGGAAATTGGACGTACTTCACTGTTTTCATCATGCTCGTGGTCGGTCATAAAACTGTAATATTAAAAGTAATTTATGAATTATTAACGCATAAACTTCCTTATGACTTGTTTGCTGCCTCAGTATGGTCTAAATAATAGTCTGACATGCAAGCGTGTGGGCTTTTGTGCTATTGCTGCAACGTCTTTAAATTTGATGTGCGTTGCTGCAATGAATTCAACAATGTTACTATTGATAAATGTACTTCCTGAAGCATGGTATTTGATATGCTACATGTATGTTGAATAAAAAATTTAGTCTTTTCTTAACTGGTTCGTGACGCCAATTAGTTCCTAGTATCCTCTCCGTCCTACATTCCGATTGCTTAAATTAATTCAAAAGCACTCTAAACCTCACATTTAGTTAACCTGTCATTTCTTTTATTTGTTTTTCATAGATATAATATCTTAATTTTTCAATCAGGTGTCTACGCTCAGCAAGTAATTTGACGTTTATGTGCAAACTTATTGATGGACGCCACTGAATTTTCACTTTCATGGCAGTCTATTTATACTACGTGGCATACCGCCGTCCATTCGGAAATGAAATATCGTTTTCAACTCGATTAAAAGTGGTTGGCACTTGACAAGCTGAATCGTGTACTTATTTTCTTCCGATGGGAAATCTCATAGGAAATAATTAGGTTACAAATTTGTTTTGCTTTAAATCTTTGCTATATTCGGAGAAATAAAAAATAGTGTATGAAAAAGTAAAAAAGAAATCAAGATTTCTCTCAGAAATGACGTGAGTCGTAAATCGCTGTCAGTCGTCAGTAATAGACTAATCGTCTTTGTTGTTGCTTTGTGTTTGCGAAGACGGTAGTTCGATTCCCTAGTGGTCTTCATCCAAACATTGCTTTATTTAGTCAGCTTCGTAATGCTGCACGCAATGCGTAGTTGAATGAGTGTTATATATTTGGAAATGTTATTGTTTTTTATTTTTGTCATAAATTGATTTACATGTAAAAATAAATAGTACGGAATTGCAAGGAAAACTATTCCTTACTTTCTGCTAGGGGCTTTCAATGTTATTGGGACCCACCACCCCTTCTCTGGTTCCTAAAATGAAGTAGGGCATTGGTAATGGTATATAAGTGGTCAGCAGAGAAATTATGGGATCCGCAATCAGAGAACCTCTAGATATTTCTTAAGGCTTTTTGTAGACTAGGATTCAGTCAAGAATCTTCCGAGAACTTGGAGCTAACGGACATTTACACTGTTAAGTAGCTGTCTGAATCAAAGATACAGCAACACTCCATTATTCTTCCAATCTGATGATGGGTCACACTAAAAGATAGTAGATGTGGTCAAACCTGGTCAAATAATTGGTTGCTCAGATATCCTTATTTATGTAGGCCTAGTAGTATTAGCACTTTCTCAATGTCGCGGATTTATTTGCCTCTTTCTTATCTTTCTAAATTATGTGTTTGAGATTCATGGAGTGGCCAACGGATGCTGCAACTTCTTATCAAAAGGGTTAAAGATATTTTGGAGAGAGGATAACTGAGATAAATCGCAGATGGCACGAACTCTAGTTCAGGAGATGATGTGACAAGGTAGAAGTAAGCGTTTCAGTTCCATCTGGTGTCATAAGTGAGTGAACTTTGATTACACATGTGCCATAACCATCGATGGTGTACAAATTCTGCCTTTGCTTCTCTCACACCTAACTACGGTCAAATTCCTTATTATTATCTTTACCATAGTATTGAGTGATTTTGTACATGTACTATAGTTCTCATATTGCACTGCTCTGTGTCGTTTGTGGTTGTTGATGTCAATTTGGACTGAGTTGAACTTAAATGTCTCCTTGTATATCCTTACTGCTGAAAATTTATGATGAAGAGGTTAGATATCCAAGTGGTTTAGTGAGTTATAAAATTGAGCCTACAACGGCGTTTAAGACAGTAGGAGTATTTCCTAAGGCGTGTTTGTGGTCTTTTTTTCAGATCTTTCAAGAAGACCAACTAGACTTCGCTCTCTTTTTCTTTTTAGATATTTCAATGTCATATTATGTGTAATTCTAGAATATTCCTTATGTGTAGTCGGGTTTTTTTGAATTTTGAAGCATGTTTCGTGATGGTACACATCACTACATAGTAATGGTATGGTTTGAAACGTCATGCAGATCAGTGTAGCAGAAGTCATCATCGAGACAAGTTTACTATACAAGAAAGCAATGATATATATCGACGAATTTCAAGGAATGCATGCAGAATTTGTTTGCTGCTTTCATTAAAAATACACGAACTTGGGTGATGTTCAAAGAAATCCATTCGCATACATATTTCTCTCTCTTTCTTCATGTTCCATTGGCTGGCAACCTGCTTAAGGCAGACAAGCTTGGTCATTTTCAATGTTGTTAGTTGACTATTTCTGTCATCTTAGCAATTGACTGACTGCACACTTGCGGTTTTAATAGAAGTACTTGAAGGCAAGTACTTTTAGTAAGATGACAGTAATGCTCTTCTTACTCGTACATTCTCTCTCTCTTGCCATAGTTGCAAAGTCACGTTATACTATTAATGGTTGATAAATGATTTAACAAATATAATGAAAATTGAGGAAGAGCTCAGTAAACCAAACTATTGATTTAAATTTCGTCGGTGATTTATTTTTTTTAGAATAAATTAATAAGGACTATGGCTTGACAACCAAATTGTTTTTTGCGATATCAGATAAGAGACCTAGTAAAGTGACTCGATTTGTGCAAGAGGTTTTCCATCATTAACTGCCTCCTTTCTTAGTACTTTTCTTACTGTCATTTCCAAGTTTTTATAATGATGCATGAAGTTTGCAAAGTGACTGCAGAGAACAAGTAGAGAAGGGGCTAAACGATATTAGAGGGGCGATAGAAAGGGCGGGCTAAAGATAAACATGAAGAAGACAAGGTATTTAACTTTCATTTGGGAAGGACAGGGAAATAATGGTGACGTACGTTGGAGGGGCGAACTGGTTGTTGTTTGTTTGTTGGAGTTTAAGGTCCCGTCAACTACGAGGTCATTAGAGACCCGTCCACTGTATAGTTCTAATGCATATACTGCACAGACACTACACTAATGCAACGATTATTGGGTATTAGCAGTACCCAGCTTTCCCGAGCGACCACCCATGTCAGTACTAACTGGGCGTGCGTTGCTTAACTTCAGTGATCAGACGAGAACTGGTGTGTCCAACGCAACTCGCCGCTCGGCGAACTGGTGAAAAAGGTGCAAGAGGTAAAGTACTTAGGATCAACGTTCTAAAGCAATGAGGAGATAGACTCCGATGTGACCCATAGAATCAGTGGGGAAAGGTTGAAGTAGAGACAGGCAAGTGGAGTCCTGCGTGATGGGAGGGTCCTAATCAAGTAGAAAGGGAAGTTTTACAGGGCAGTGGTTAGTCCCGCTATGCTATTGATATATGGAAGAGAGTGTTATCCAGTGAGGAAGAGCCACGTAAATAAATGCAAGTAGCCGAGATGCGAATGCTGCGGTATATGAGCGGGGTGTGAGGGGAGTAAGGAATGAGGGAGAGTAGATTGAGGTGGTATGGGCACGTAAATGAGAAGAGGAGAGGAGGAGCTCGTTGGGTCCATTTCAGGAATGCAGGTGTTGGAAGCACCTGGGGCAGGTGGAGACCAAAGCAGACGTGGGAGCCGGTTGTACGAAAGACATGATAGTGTGTGGGGTGGACGGAGACCTGGTGGGAGATAGGCGGAAGTAGAGGGCTAGAACCCGCAAACGCGACCCTGCCACAGGCGGGATAAGGTTATGATGATGACATGCAGTTTGCAAAGTCGTAAAGTTTAAAAGACTGGCCAAAAGGGAAATAAAGTTGTCTTTACCTACTGTGCAGTTTTTACACCCCACCTTGGTTTTTTCTCTCTGTGAATTTTGGTAATTGTAGGTACGAAACGTTGAATGATACCGATTCATGCCTGTATAATTCGCTCGTAATACATTCCAAAATTTCTTCAAGTTTATCATAATTGTTTTGTGAGCCATTATTTTTGTGTTTATGTTTTTTTAAGTTTTTACTGCTACGTTCATTATGTATTTTTTGACGATAAATAGTTCCTATGATAGGCTCCTGCTACGACTAGAGTGATAAATTGTTACATTATGATAAATAATTTAGGTGTTTTAACCACATAACTGGTGTTCATTTAGCAACTTGTACAGCTGTAACGGAAGCAATTTCTTGTTGCAAAACGTTACATGATAGTAGACTAAACTATAAAGAATTTTGGTTTCCTTTTAAGTTCATCACTATTTCCTTATCCCGCCTTATTCTGTAAGTTATGACCCTCCATAATCACCATTATTTTACACCATGGTCCGTATTCACAGTAGAGGCTAACGTCAATAGACTGGTCTATAATCGTATTCAGTCTGTGGAGTGGTCTAAAATGCTCGATTTTAGCCCCAAAATTTAGCTTACTCCTCGACTGGGCTAAATAAAATTTTTTAGGGATTCTTCTTTGTGTTGCGTATAGAGAAAAATGGCATCTTTCATAAATCACATTTTTAAGAGAGCTATGCGGAACGAGCGTAGGCCTACAATTTGGAGATGTTTAGGACCCTTTAACTGTATACCAACTCCTACTCCATTTCCCGCCCATGGAGGGTCGGGTACCATTCTTGTCCTTCTGAATGGACACAAGGGTGATATATTGGACAGTGCTTTTCCTCAGCCGGTTGCAGACCAAAGCTGCAACCCTTATCCTATACTTATTGATCGTCGGTCTACTGTTCGATGGGGAATTCCACCGGCGACGCAAGGGAGCGAGCTCCTACACCTGAAAATCTTGCCTCCTTTACCCGTTGCATAGTAGAGGGGTTTTACATGTAATTGCCGTCGTACACCACACGGGACCTTGGTTTTACTTTTTTAATCCAAAGGACGGTGGATTTGGGGCCTGTATCTGGCAACCATGCTACTCATTGCACCACCAAGGCGGGATACTCAACTAGGCTCCCAGGCACCCATATACCGTTCCATAGTAGAGGGGTTTTTGTTTACGTGCAAATGCCATCGTGCGCCACAAGGGACCTTAGCTTTACTTCTCGTCTGAAGGAGGTACACTCGAGCCATCCCTCTTGCCCGAAAGAAGCCAACCCACCTCGGTCCAGCATCGCCCTAGAAAAACTTATAAACGACAGGAGAGAAACGGGACAGTGTGTGCACTACAATGTCCAAGACCCTTATTTAGAGCAGTCATCCTTTATTTAGATGATGAAAATGCCAGTCAGTAGGCCAGTACATAGCCGGTTTTTGGTCTATAGACTTTAGTCTCTGTTGTGAATACGAGCCCAGGTGCATGCTACTGTACAACCGGCTCCTATGATCGTTCTGGCATTCTTCTACTTCCGAAAACCCTCAACAACCCCCCATGTGTTGTATCACCTAACCAATTCTTGTCCTCCTTCAACTTCAGTCTCCAATGCTCTTTACTCCCAAAAAAGTCGTAGTCATGTATTTATTTTTAAGTGCATTGGCCCTCACTGTCAATCTCCCTGTTTTCTAGTTGAAGCAGAGACAAAAATTTACTACAAAACATTCGCCCAACGTGGGGCTCGAACCCACGACCCTGAGATTAAGAGTCTCATGCTCTACCGACTGAGCTAGCCGGGCTTACGTGGGTAGCGCTTTTTATCTTGCAGTCAAACAATCTTAGGTAGAGATCGCTTTTTTTGTGTGTGTAATTGAACTGTATGGTGAAATACACTTTTCGACTGCATTTCCTAGAATATAACATTTGTAATCTTGTCTACCTTATCGAAAGACCCCTCCCTTCCTTCCTTCCTCAACCGCACCCCCACCATCTCCCTTCTCCCCAATCGCTGTAAGGTGGCGCCCACGGCAAACATCGTGCCAAGAATTGAGGATGTCCATTACATATTTCACAAAATATTGATGTCGTTTGTAAAAAGTTTTTAGGGTATTACGTTTGACATTCCGATTGTTACTTGTAAGCTGTAATATCACTTTTCTACGACTTTGTTACTGAGTTTCTCAAGAGACAATTTCTTTTGTTCTCATTTCTGAAACGAATTGACGCTACAGTGGAATTGGTAGTAGTGCAGTCGTGCTACTAAGCTTTGATAAATATATCATCTATCACTGTCACGTTTATTTGCATGTTTAAAGCCCAATCTAACCTTTTTTCAAGGATTAAAATCAACTGTTACTACATCTAGAGCTGTAGTTGTTTGGCTAGCAAGAAGAGAAAAGAGCAGAAACAAAATCAATTTGTATTTCAAATTTCTTGACCTGTGTTCCCTTGATATTTTTAAAATGATCTCATTTTGAAATATAAAGCAACTTAGGGGTTCAGTCTTGCCACCAATTTGAAATTTGTTTCGTACTTCAAGGAAAAAGACAAAATTACAATTTGGCAATGCCAAATTGGTTTTTTTTTTCTCATTATGAGTTTAGTAACCCGTCTTGCTGACGCAGAGATAATATGGTTCTAGGTTCGATCCTGGGTCGAGGTGGTTTGGCTTCTTTCGGACGAGAAAGATAAAACCCCAAGTGCGCCTTTCGTAGGGTGGGAAGGAAAACTCTTCCCACGTGGTGCGTACAATGTCACCTAAATGCAAAAGCAACTACTAACCCTTTTCGAAGTTATGGCAGGGATGGACACATGGGCGATCTTTTGGGCGGCATTTTATGCAACTGTCTGCCGACCTAAGCTACAACCTCCCGGTTCTAGCCCTCCACTCCTGCCTATCTCCTACTAGGTCCCCGTTCACCCACACACTACCATATACGCCACCACGTCTGCTTCGGTCTCCCTCTACCAAGGGTGCTTCCAACCACCTCCATTCCTGAAATGGACCTAACGAGCTCCTCCTTCCCTCTTCTCATTACGTGTCCATGCCACCACAACCTACTCTCCCGCATTTTTTCCGCGATGCCCCCCCCTCCCAGGCTACCTCTAATATACTCATTCCTAACTATCAGCTCTCGACACTCCTCTCATATACCGCAGCATTCGCATCTCGGCTACTTGCATTCTGTTTACGTGGCTCTTCCTCACTGCCCTACACTCTGAGCCATGTAGCATGGCGGGCCTAACCACTGCCCAGTAAAACTTTCCTTTCAACTTGATTGGGACCCTCCTATCACACAGAACTCCATTTGCCTGTCTCCACTCCCAGAAGTCTATTTGTGACTTCCCTTGCGGTGACTGGAATGTGAACAATGTGAAACATGTGAATGTGACCAGCTTGCGGGGCATACGCACTGATGAGGTAGAGCGCTACTCCCCGCCAAACTACTGCAACTAACATTAGCCTGCTATTTATTCGTTCCACTAGGGTGACCCCTTGCTACAGCTCACCATTTAATACTATACCCACCCCATTCCGCCCTCCTTCAACAACAGTATAATAACTTGTACCCCTCACCAAGGGCCTTTGATCTATTCCCCTTCCGCCTTGTTTCTTAAAAGAAAGCTACAACAATCCTCCTATGCTTTGGAATACTAATTCCCCTGTTTTGCCTGTGAAGGTCCCCACATTCCGCGTTCCTAATCTAAGATTAGCCCCTATTCTTGACGAAAATGCTCCGACTGGGGACACCCCAGCCAGGCGTCTGGAACCCACGGGAATATTGGACGGGTTGTCTGTGGGGGATGCCGGCCTACCCAACAGAAGACAGAAGCGAGGTCCACACCCCCGTGAGATTGCGATCACATGATAACGACAGTCCGGGGCCCGTTCGCTCACCCCTGACGGCCGCCGGCACTGGGGTTTGAATCCTCTGGACACCCATTCGGTCGCCAGGGTTGCTAGGACGGGTAACCGCCAGAGAGCCATGACCTCCGAGCATCAGGACCAATAGGCATCGGGGGCTGACCATGCCATCTCTGAAAGTAACCCTGAGGGGCGAAAACGCCCCTCCAGCCGATTGATCAAACTGGGTATCCGTCTCACAGCCCGTTTTCCACTGGAGGCCATGGCCAAAGTGGCGTGTTGGACACTTAGGGTCGCAACCCCACTCCTCGACTTATCGGCGCCGTCCCGTCGGTGCAAGGCGGATCAGAGACGTCGTAGCGGATTCGCCCCCTCAACCACCAGGATCCACTTTCCCTAGGGATTCGGATCCATGCATGGCGAACACGTGGGTAGGCTTTTTCTTACTGTCTCCTCCTGGAGGAGCCTACGTCGACCAGGGTCAATTATAATGTTCCAGGTTGGCCTTCCCTGTGTCTGCCCCATTTAGTCATCTTTTACGACATGCACTGGGTGAAGGTGCCGTGCGCCTATTCTACCCCGGGTGCACTGAATGTATAGATAGTTGAAATTATTTTTTATCTTAACTTGGCCTGGGTTCCGATGTAGGCTATTGTACAGGCTTTTACTCCGCTGATCTGGGATGCATGACTGTCATTCGCGGAAGGTGGTTTACAGTTTTTTGTAATGACTTGAGCAACTACTCGTTTTGCCTTTAGTATTTTACGAATGGTCCAAAATAAATGTCCTCACTTTATGTATGTTTCAAACTTCATTAAGTGTCTTTTATCTGCTCTCGTACTTTGTTCGTGATTTATTTGTTGTTTCCAAATGGTGTTACGTTGTATAATATCAATTTTATATGACCTATGCGTGCATATATCTTTTGATGCTGGATTTAAAATAGTGTTTTTAAAATTTTTATTTGAATTCCTGTATGCGCCAGCATTCATATGTATATTTGTTTTTATTTTTCCATACGGAAATTTTCTTGTTTTGTGAATAGGTATGAGTGTGTCCCTTTATTTGGCTTAAAAAAAGTAAATACTAGTTTAATATTTCAGTTATTTTTTATATTGCAATAAGCCACTGTTTTATTTCACGAGACTCCACCCTTATGTTTCTATAACATTACTACATTTGTTAGCTCCTCTAAATATACATGAGGCAGTTATGAATCTTTCATGATTCAAATAGTTACATAGCAAAATGAATTCACTACATCATAAAATTGTTTTCAAGGGCATAATTTTCAGAACAATGAAAATTTTCAATTTTGCCTTTTTCTAAAGCAGACGTTCATTTTCATTTACTTTCACCCAGAAAAGGGTTAGATTTTATGAACTCTTTAAGAGATGACCATTAAGGCCGGTTTACACGCTACGTCTTAACGGACGTTTTGTCGTAAACGACAAATTGTATCAGTTAAGAGGGAGCGTGTAGACCACAAAAGGGACGTCTTATTGAAACTGAAGCAAGTCCAAGGTCACAAAGGAGAACTGATGGAAGGGGCATCCTTTTAGACGCAAGACGTCCCTTTTCAGTGCATTTCACTCAATGTTGGACTTCACCAGAGACGTCAAATTGGAGGTCCGTGAGCTACATGCAGCCCTTTATGCCTAGATTGTGGCCATCACAATCGATATGATGCCCATAGTATGTTATGGCAATGGGTTGGGAAGTCAGCCAAGCAGCCATAACGGGCTGGATCCTGTGGAGGCTGGTTGCAGGTGAGGGGGAGGTTGGAGTGGGGGATTTGGGAGAGAGTCAATTAGCAGCACCCAATGTTTCCAACCAATCACCCAGGTACTGTATTATTACATATCTGGTCTGCTACTCAGAGAGGGGGACAGTTGCCCCCGATTGCAGTTGAAAGGGGTAGCCAAGGGGGGGTTAAATTCCCCCTTGGCCCTTGATTGAAAAATTTAAAACGTTTTGAAAACGAATATAGTTAAGTGCTATAGACCCTGTCAACCACCGTACCCCCCCCCCCCTTCAAAAAATCCTGGCTACACCAGTAGCACCATGCGTCATACTTGAATTAAAACTTTTATTACACCATTTCAAGGATTGTCATGTCACCGTTGAGCTGGGCCGCCTGGTACTTTTGAAAATAAAATATATTGGGCAGTGTTTTTCCCCAGCCGGTTGCTTATTTATTGTCGGTCTACTGTTCGTTAGGGAATTCTGCAACGCCAAGGAGCGAACCAACGATCACGCAAACGCTAGAATCACAAGTTGGAAATGTGATTGAAAACGGAGTAAAAGACGTTACGTGTAAACACCCAACAAAACGTACATTTTGTCTTCCATTTTATATGATGGACAAAATGTACGTTAAGACGTAGCGTGTAAACCGGCCTTTAGACAAGCGAATCACCTATCCCCTCCCTTTTTCCCCTTTCGTGTCTCAAAATTAAAATTCGCTGATATACCCTTTCCCTAAAATATCTGTTGTTCCTATTATTCTTTACACTCTACAAAAAAAATTGGAGTTGTAACTTACACAAACGGCTACGTTATCTGCCAGCAATTCACTATACAGAAATTGAAAATATATTTGTGGGTGTTTGTGGTGTTGAGTAAGGAAAAGAAAAAAAATCCAATAAGCAGCCAACCAACCATTCGTTATGGTAAAAAAAATGTCATCTAGCTGCTGTCAAAATGAGATTACCAATTTAGTGAGATTTGGTGGAAATGATATTTTGTCAGTTAGAAATAAAAATCCGTTGGCTACACAAGAGTTTCTTGAAGAGACTGACTAGTGATAGGTGTGAATGGGCATATAGAAAATCAAATCATCTTTTGGACGTTCGTAACCAGGTTTTCTTTCAATATTTTTGTCACTTTTATGTGAAGGTCTTATGATTCCCTCTAACTTGAAATAGTTTAATTATTAGCTGGTTTTCAAGAAGTCTCATATTTGGTAAATGATGATGATGCTTAATTTTGTGACCTGAGGATAAAATCAATAGTGAGGTGGCTTAATGGATGGCGACGATAGAGATATTTCTTCTCCACTTCATGTCTCTTATATTAATGATAACATGATCAGGGAAAGGGAGTCTGTGTTCATTAATAAATAAACTAACTTTGTCTTGATTATTGAATTAAATATCTGAAATATTAGGAAAGATATCAAAGGAAAATTCATAGGTAAGCTACTAGCTATAGCTGAGCTATAAAAAGTAGCTATTTATTTTTTTTTTCTACATATTTTGGACTTAGATGTGCCGCTTTAGCAGATTTCAACGTGAGTTGACAATTGGTTGATCTGAATGTTGAGTAAAATGAGTTGACGGGACACCATCGAAAGGAATAAACAAAACAATTTTTTATGCTATGAAACACTCCTGGCCTGCATCCTCTTTCACCCACGTTTGCAATGTGCAGTAGATAGTGATGTTTTTGATAGAAATTCCTATTTTTTTTTATTTCCAGCTGTGTCATGCTATTTTTATTATTGTTACTGTTGTTGTCGTCGAAATTTAGTTCATCCTCTTACTATGCTGTAGCATTATGATCTAACTTAGGAGATGTCTCTACCATCTGTTATTTCTTGAATGTTGCCGAATTTACTAGTATCAATCTGCTACATACGGGTTGTTTAGCGCACTGCAGGACCTTAAAAATTTACAAAATACAGTAGAACGCGGATAAGTGTTTCAAGGGACCCGATGTTTAGTGGTTTGTTAAGCGGGAAAGTCTCTTAGACGGGAAATTACGTTTCACGCATTTGAATATTGAGTTGCATTGAAGTAATCATCATCATAGCCTTATCCCGCTTGTGGAAGGATCGGGTCTGCGGATTCTAGCCTACCACTCCCACCTATCTCCCACCAGGTCACCGTCCACCCCACACACTACCATATCCTTACGGAAACCTGCTCCCACGTCTGCTTTGGTCCCCCCCTGCCCCGGGTGCTACCAACCACCTGCATCCCTGTAATGAACCTAACGAGCTCCTCCTCCCCATCCGCTACCTCTAATATACTCATTCCTAATTCTATCAGCTGTCGGCACCCCACTCATGTGCCGCAGCATTCACATCTCGGCTACTTGCATTCTATTTACGTGGCTATTCCGCACTGCCCAACACTGATTCATATAGCGTACCTGGCCTAACCACTGTCTTGTAAAACTTTCCTTTCACTTTGATTGGGGCCCTCCTGAAGTAAGGAGAAATATAATCTTGAACTAATTTATAAACGATATAATATAACACACGTCATCATCATCATGATACTCTTATCCACCTGTTGCAGGGTCGAGTCTGCGGGTTCTTCTAACTTTCACTTATGAATATTTGAAAAACGAACAAAGATTTGTTTTGCCGACTTTCGTACTTTAATAGAATATGTTTCTATATCATTATTTTTTTTAAATAATAGTGTCACGTACACTGTCAACATATGGCCAGAATGTATCAAGGGCTTGTAATGCCTCATTATAAGAAGGTGGCACTACACATTCTTTGTCTTCACTCCCTGGCATACAGTACTTTGCTCCGAACAAGGCAGAAAATTGTCATCTACTCGTCTCAGTCATACTTCAGTGAGTCTTCAGAAATGTACTAAACGGGAAAATTTCAACATTAAAATAATCACGCTCTTACGCGGGAAATCTTATACCCGAGAAACTTTAAATCCGGGAAAAGATGACATGCACTTAATGCATTTCGGGACCTAAAAAAATTGGACTTCAAATGCGGGAAACCCTCTTACACAGGAAACCTCATCCTGGTCCCACTGTACTTAGCGAAAGCATTATTATATCCATTGGTCTTGTAGGATAAATTGCAGAACAATCACAGACCTGTTTATTTAACATTTTAACACAAGATGCACTGGAAAGATGGAATAAATTATAGGCAGGTCTAGACATACTTAAAAACCCGACAGTTTATGGAAATCATTAACTCCGAGCATCACAATTAGGTAAATGTGCGAGTCAACCCCAGCCGTTATTCAATATCTGCCCTTTAGCGCTACATTCTATTACTGGTATAGTTTTTGTTGATGAATTTGGTTAAAAGTCCGAGGAAGGAAGGAAATAGGAATAGGCAGAAATCCAATCAAGCTTAGCAGTTACAATTGACATAAACGTCTCCTTAAGAAATAAAGTCTTCAATTAGGCCCTAGTTCGGACATTTAAGGTAATCTGATGAGGGAAATTCTGTAAAATTTGGAATTTCGCTGGAATCTTCCTGTTCCTGACTGTATGGGATACGTTAGGTTTGGTTAGGTTAAGCCTTCATCCATCGTAGTTTCTTTCTTTTTAGGCTTTTTATTCACCAGATGGAACATTTTTGAAAAAGTGTCTAAAAATTGTGAACCAGGTTTTAGACGCAATCTTTTCGCCAGGCAGTTTTCCTTGTGCATGATGTAAGCTAGGTTATTTGATTTAATTGTAACACTTTCTGTAATAAATTCTGAGTTGTTCACATATTTTAAGACGCCCTTTTCCGATGTTCTCAAAGGACCTCACGAGTTAACGACTTCAACCCGAACGGTACTGAATTTTTGTCTATTTATATTTGCTCCCCATTGCCTTCCCAAATAACTTTTAAGCTATGAATTTTTATATAGAAATATGAATGGTCGGGGAAAGGGGCGAACCGTCTGTATTGTATGTGGTAAAATAGTAGAAATTATCCTCGCTTTCATAGCCATTTCTTTGAATGAATTTAATGAAATCACAAGTTAATGTAGTCTGAAGCGCCACTAGTATTTATAAGGGCATTATTAAGATTTTTATTACGGAAACTGACATTTATTAGTTGACTGTAAAATGCATGTGTAACTAGCTTTTAAAACATTACACTTGCACTCGTATTAATAACAACATAAACTTGAAACATTTTCAGTTTGTAGGCATGTTTGTAATTTATGTATGAATGCAGCACGTTTCACATTGTTTAATTGTTTGCATGTATTTATTTTTCTTTCCTTTTTTTTCCTCCGTTCCCATTCCTCTTGACTTTCTCTATTGCTCGACGGGTCTGTTGCACTCTGTTGTCTGGCCTGCACATCCTCTCCTGCTTCAAATTTGGATTCCTTCTTTTCTGCTAATAATTTCTGATGTAACTTCCACTGCTTCCCCTTCTTTCGTCTCTTAAATGCTATATCAACTATATATCTTCGTCACCTAAAATGCTTTTGCTCCTGGCCTCTTCATCCTACAGCAGTATCATCCTTCTATCTTACAGTGAAATACCTTCGAGAAGTCACTCCTTACTTCCGGAAGGCCAGCATATCCAACGACATCGGTTGGGATTTATCTCATAGGTTTCTCTCAACTGATGTAGCCTACTTGCCAACACCTTCATCCAAACCACTCAGACCCGACACCAGGCACATCCCGTTGGTTTTTTGCTTTCTTACTCGGAATTTGACTATGATCGATCCCGAGATGAGGACCTTTGAACTCCATTCGCCAGATCGTCGTAGTATTTGTATCCTACGTTGTGGTGATTGCACAGAAGCAAGTTCTTGGTTCAACGCTGTTCATTCGGCCATCAATCTCTTGACCAATCAAGCCTTAGCTGAAACCAATCACCTCCTTATTGATGTATTGAAAGGCAGTGAAATCAAACATTCAGGATGGCTGTCTGAAAAGGTAAGATGATTTTTTTTTGTTACCTTTTTCAACCTTCATTAAAATGTCAATGACTTTTGATCTTTAATACACAAGAGTGTCAGTAATCAGAAATAATTAAGGTCAAGATTGTTCATTGAATGAAATATTTTGGTTGAACAAGCATACTTGAGAACAATACTCAGTTTGCGTGAAATGTAGTGTAATTGGGCTTATTATTAAATTATGACGTCAGTGGATTTTTCTTTTGTTATACAGATTTGAAGACTTAAGAAATAGTTAAGTGTAGCTGTTGAGTTCACACAGCAGCTACTGTTCACACTTTATTTTTAATTTCTGTAATGACAATTAAGACTTATGCTAGACTCTATATACAGTATCTTCGTCTAATTAATCAGAAATGCATGTATTAGTGGATTGGATGAATAATTCAGTATTGCCAAAGTGTTAAAAGTAGATATGAAGATTTTTAGGCGGGGTCAGTGGTGGAGTATTTCAGAGAGTCCAGATTTTTTATCATCCTTTAGAGTAAAAAAGTCCTCTACGTGACTTGAGATTTCCACGCTCATGATTTGATCTCTACCTTAGTGCTGTATGAGATAAGAAACTGTGATCTGGGATCATTTTGTCTTTGTGCGCAAAAAGGAGCAAGTTCCAAGGATAAATGTAATAATTTTTTTTTTTATCTTTTTTACGTTCTTGTGACATAAGTACTTCTTAGATTTTTTTTAGTGAATGCAGCCAGAGTTGATCTTTGTGAAAAGCTGTGGTGCGTTAGTCATCTTGAAAAGTTCATTTTCTGTCTGAATTTCCCACTGCGGTCACTACCAAGTCATCTCTTTGTCCATTTTTCTCTCTTACTCGCTTCCTCCCTTGAATCTGGAAAAGGGAGCATTAAAGAGGAAATGTTGGCTGAATTGTAAAGGGTGGTTTAATGTGTTATTTTTCTTCTCTGACATTTAAACGCTTTCAATTTTCACAGAATGTACAGTATTTCATTATAACACATAAAGTGTTTTTATACTCGGAGGCATTAGTGGCATTTTAATGAAACGTCGGTAGTTGTCTTTAAAAAAAGATACATACTAGAGTTTTTGAAGTGAAATGAATTTACTTCTCGAAGCCACCAAAATAAAATTATGATACTCTAAGACTGGTATTGTAATTTTATGGCTCCTTAAGGATTACTTTGATTGGATTTAATCCTTAATTTCACTGTCAAACCCAACAATGAGAAATTATTCTTGTTATGTAACGTTAATGTAGCTAACTATCATTTCATATGAAGGTTTTCATATCATCTTTATTGCATTCATTGACCTTTTTTTCAAAATGAACATTAGGTTTTTTTTAGTTTTATATTTGCAAAGCCCTGAGATTTACCTGAAATTCCCACAAAATCCAAGACTGTCATTTATTAGACTCCTTAGGCTGTCGTGAGACAGGATTTGATAAGATGACGACTGTCTTTTTCTTTGTTGGGACATGAAACTAAATTGACGATATGCCATTGTGAATTGTGAAATGCTGTAGTATCCTTTCTTTCATAATATGATACTCTATTGTGTTGTTACATGTTTAGGCCAGGAATTTTCAATATCGGAATCAAGGTAAAAACCAGTTTCTGTGAGTTCCGTATGATTGGAGTTATAATGCTATCATCCAATCTCTCCCGCTCTTTAGTTTCTTCAATCGTACGATTAAGAAAACATTCGCTAAGCTTATTTTATCATCTGGCTTTCAAATTTGATCAATTTTGTTCAAGATAAATTATTCATCATGCCTTCAAAGCATATTTTTGTTTGTCTTTTAAACTAATACTGCACCAAATAGAAACAGAAACAGTGTTTTGGATCATAAAAGCTGATCAGGAAAGCGTCCCGCTTTACAAAATGAGTCTAGACACATTAGAAAGTATCATTTGTCCCCCCTTCTTTGTTATCTCGCTGGTGTTTAATAATGACATGATGCCATGCTATAAAATTGGGCAGATCTTTATGAAATGGTAGATTTCATTTTGAATTTCACTGAATTTCAGATGCCCTTTGTCAATAGAAAAACATGATTAATCCGATGAATAATAACATTAATAAGCAAGACCTAATGCTTATTTACATTTTGATGACACTGTTTTAATTCACCTCTATTTGCCTTATCATTGCCACAACCATACCTTTGTCTCACTGCTGACAGGATCGGACTGGAGACCTTTAACTCCTCTGTCTCAAATCTATTTCCTGTCCATCCCACTCAGTGTTATTTATTTGTGTCTATTCCAGCGATTTTCTAACAGTGTGTCGTGAGCTCATGTGGTTAATAAATAGATGATGTGCCATGGAATATTAGTAATTAGTTTTAGCCTTAAAAATAGGTTGAAAAATGTGGCTCACTGGCAGTGCCGTCTTAAAACCATTATGGCCCCTGGGCAAAGTAGTATGCCTACGATAACCACTCACAGGAATAATATATAAATGATCATTTGATATGCACAGATTAGCATGGGGCCCCTGGGCAAAGCAGTGTGTTGGGCCCTTACGACAACCACTCGCAAGAATAGTATGTAAATGGTCACTTGACATACACAGATTAGCATGGGGCCCATGCATTAAGACTCCACTGCTCAGTGGTTGTGTAATTGAGTCGTGAGTCTATGGTTCCAAGTTCGATTCTTGCCGACGCTGTTACCCCAAAAATGGGCTTCCAACTCTGTTTAGGTGGAAAAAGGTTAGGAATGATGATGATGACACTATGCACTGTATATACAGCGTATAGGAGGTGTAGGTTCTTGAAACATCTTTTTCACTACAAGTAGAATCTCGATTATCCGAGTTGGATGAAGTTGAAATTAATGAATCTTGAAATAAAGTGTTTATACATATGTAATCACAATAAGTATGTACATACATTTTAATTTTTTTTTTAAACAATCGTCCGTTTTCTTATGCTTTAGCATGGCACCTCTTTTCGTAGCTGTGCGCAACAGTATTTATGGATATATACGTTATACATACATAACTACATTGGCATCATCATGACCATCACCATGTTCTTATCCCGCTTGTGGCAGGGTGGAATGTGTGGGTTCTATCCCTCCAATCACGTTTATCTCCGACCAGGTCGCCGCCCACCCCACACACTACCACTTCCTAACATGGTTTTCTTCTACCCCAGTTGTTTCTAATAACCTGTATCCTTGTAATGGATATAACGAACTCCTCCCACTCTTCTCATCACATGCCCATACCATCTCTGCAATGTCCCCCATACCCACTCATGTACCGCAGCATTCGCGGGAGCGGCAAATTGCGTTTGACACACCAGTTCTAGTCTGATCACTGAAGTTAAGCAACGTAACCCCAGTTAGTACTGACATGGGTGGCTGCTTAAGAAAACTGGGTACCGCTAGTATCCAAAAATCGTCGCATTAGTGTAGTGTCTGTGCAGCCTCTGCATCAGAACTACAGTGGACGGGGCTCTAATGACCTTGTAGTTAACGGGCCCTAAAACACCAACAAAACAAAAAAAGCCGCATTCGCATTTCAGCTATTTGCATTCTATTTTCGTGACTCTTCCTTACTGTCCAAAACTTTGATCCATATAGCATAGCTGGCCTATAAAACTCTCCTTTCAACTTTATTGGGATCCTCCAGTTACACAGGAACATACATGCCTACATGGTTTAGATGCTGTACTAATGGGTTGGGGAGTAAGCCAAGCTGCCATAACAGGCTGAACCCTTAGGAGGCTGCTCGCGGGAGATAAGGAGGTAGGTGTAGAGGATATGGGAAAGAGGAAATTTGCAGCTCCTAACGTTCTTTACCAACAACCCATGTTGGTACTAACGTGGGCTTTCATTGCTTAATTTCAGTGATCTCCCGAGAACTGGTGTGTCCAACGCAACTTGTTTAAAATTTGAATGTATATGTAATTACGCATGTAAGGGAACATGTCTGAACTTATTTTAAAAATTTGTTTATAAATCGATTTAAAAATAAAACAAAAGCTCGGATTATCGAAATCCACTGTATGTGCGTTTTTATACACCTAACTGGTTGTATGGTTTTCCCTTTGACCATTTATTTTGTCACATCTCACAAACATCTCAAGGGAATACTTCCCTCCGTCATCGCTATGGTGCAATTGTTATCCACTTTCAAGTTGCTGATGTGGTTGTCAACCCTATCATGGGATGCCCAACAACTGCTGCAGTTTAGGTTATCACTTTAAGGCAAGGTGCAATTTAGATTATAACTTTACTTCTCATGCACAACACGCAACTAAAAAAAAAACTATAGAGTTGAAATTATTTTTTTCATTTACTCACAACCTATATTGTCAAAACTGTCATTTTGAGTAAACAAAGCCCTAACATTCTGAGAAATTTCTAGTCTCTGAATGTTTTGAATGTATGTTTTGAAACTGACCTACTTCATTGGTTTCTAAAAATATTTTTCAACATAAACAAGATTTTTCATCGTGACTATATTTAACAAACACTTTAGGAACTCCTATCAGGCCGGCAAGTAAAATTTACTGTGTTTTTAACTGCGGAGTGTGAAAAAGTGAAATCTTACGTTGATTTCCACCTGGCGAATGTACTTTTTTGCTGGCTTCAGCAGTTCATTTGGTAGTTCATTCGTCCTATTAAGCATGGGTCCGACGGAAGTTAATTACTTATTGACAGCAGAAAAGTAAGAGAGGAACTTCAAGTGCACCTTCCGTCAGATGAAATGAAAGGCGTGAACTTTTTTGGAGACGTACTCTGAACACCTGAATCGGGGGCACAGAATCGAAGATAAACGAATTGATGAAAAACTACAATCTGTGACCTACATAGATAGTACAGATAAATTTGTAAGTACTTTAATATTGACGGACTAAGATTTGAAATTTCCGTGATATTTATATTTCATGTTGACATTGATTAAGGAAGTAGATTTCGATTCTTGTATTGGTCTTGTAAACGTTTCTGTGTGTCTCCCACCCTCGCGTATGTTCATCTTATTTCACGTTTCCTGTCTGGGAAGGATTGTTCTTGCAATTGATTGAGATCAATAAATCATCGACTAACATTGTTTCAAATGTGCCATGGACATGTCACTTAATTAACTACACTGCCCTTATAAAGGCTGTGTAATCTGTGTCACGCTCCATTGTTGAAACTATTACCATCAACATTTTTCTTGTAACATACTTAAGTTTCCAATCGTTTGTGAGTTTCCCTGCCATTGACCTTTAACACGAGGTGGGAGAATAATCAAATATAGTTCTTCCCAAAATTTGGCATTTATACCTATGTACTTTTAGGACATTTGTTCTTAATCTGGGAATGTATGGTTGGGTGGGAACATGGGTGGTTGGTAAAGAACGTTGGGTGCTGCAAATTTCCCCTCTCCTATGTCCTCAATACCACCTCCTCATCTCCTGCGAGCAGCCTCCTAAGGGTTCGTCCTGTTATGGCTGCTTGGCTTACTCCCCAACCCACGAATTAATCCAGTGTGGCTGAGGCTTCTTCTGAGAGTCCAGTGTATACGAGAGGATAGACTGGCAATCCAGCTCCTGGTGACCTCCTGGAATACGATTTCCAAAGTTCTGATAACTGCTAGGCTACCGACGACGATACTGGTTACTTATTATTACAGTAGGACTCCAATTTTCCGAACTCCTATTATACGAATCGCCAATTATCCGAATCGCTTTCAGAATTTCAGAAAAAAAAAATTACGAGGAAACGTACTGCGATTTTCAAAACAATGCGCCACTTGGCTGCCTGAAAACGGATCCTGACAGTCAAACAGCTTACTTTGACCGAGATGTTCAGCAAGCAATGACTTCCATTTACAGTATGGTACACGTACACATCCCATTTTCTCCCATTTAGACCCTTTTTTCGGAAAAATCCAATTATCCGAATTTTTGATTATCCGAATGGGGTCCGGTCCCAATTGATTCGGATAATTGGAGTTCTACTGTATTAGCGCACTTCCGACCGGGTAAAGAGTAAGCGGGTTGTTATTAGCGAGCTGACCTAGACAGTGGCTAATCTTCCCCAATGTATATTTGCACATATAACTGCCAGGTTCTGCACAAACGAAGATGTGACAGTGACAATTTATAGATTTTCAATGCCGACAATCATTCCGTCACTATGATGCAGACATATTAATTCTGCAGAAAATTTATTGTATTATTATTTTCGGTAAAAATGCGCTAACGTTTCATACATCTTAAAAGTTCTATTATACTGATATTTATTTGAAATTGTAATCATATACTGTATATCCGTTGAAATTGAGACAGTGCTATACAGCAACATTGCTCTAAAGTCATTGGCACCATTGTCCAGTGTGAAATACATTATATATCATTTTAGTAATCTGGAATCGCATTATCCAAGTGGAAACCTCATTAAATGTTGCATGACGAGGAACGGGTGGATACTTTTGTTACCTTGTAATTGGCGCTATAGCACTATCTAAAATCAAATGAATATAAGACAGACTCTATTCCATTTCATTCATTTTCAGAGCCAAATTTATACTCATAATGACAATTGAAGCATGGTTCAACCCACACCTTCAAGCGACACATAACATCTTGAATAGTGGTGAGCCAGGGTCATAACTTTCTCGTCGCTTCCCGACACATGCCATAGGAGGCAGTGTGCCAAATTGTACTGTGGTATTAAATATTTCGCTTAGTTTTACAAAGAGACAATTGGGTTGATTTCATATGTTCATTCAACATGAAATTCTGACGTAATACATCTAGTTGATGGCTGTCACAAACGACAAGAAATTTATCAAAGAAAGAAAACAGGCAGGCTGAACTTGGCCTCAAGGTTTAATGTCAAACAGTTTATTACCAAACTCATCTGCTGACTAGTTCAAGTTTGAATGGCACATTTATCAAATATGGCGCAGTGTGAATGAAACAAACCCCCAACGACTACAAATCATTTGGTTTCTGACAACGTCTAAGATAATAATTAGTACTTTTTAATAACTAATATTATATCACGTTTAATTGCGACACAACAGGCCATCAAAGAAAGAAAATGGATAAGAATAATGCCGTCACCCAAAATATATCTCCACAATGCCGGCTTAGACGTCTTCAATAAAGCTTCAGCCCTCAGAGGAACCCGCACGCAGTGGGACCTCCGACTTTTCGATAACAACTGTTTTTGCAAATATTTTGGAGCCTCACTAATAACTTTTTCCCGAGGCTCCGCAAAACCTCTAACCGGTCATGGTCTTCATGACTGAGGAATTAAATGTGGGTTACCTGGGCACCCACTCCATTTTGCCTCCAGCCGGTGACAGTAGTAGTATTCGTGAAGTTGCGCATGCTGTGCAAGTTGCACAAATTGTTTTGAGCATGCGCAACTTAAAAGATCATCATCATTATTAATTCTTTTTCTGCCTATGGCAGCGTCGAGTCCCTATTTTAATCCCACTGGAAGCTTGAGTGAGCTGCGGGACGGTATTTTGTTTTTTAAGCAGCAAGCTCGCCAACGTAATGTTTCAACTCCTCTGCTTAGTTATCGTCGGCGTATTTTTCAGTTGGGCATTTTGGCTGCACTGTTGCCGCGGGGCGAACTCATAAATCTGGTAATTTGGCCGAACTTTTAAGGATTCTTTAACGCGCAGATGACACACTGCACTGTATGAGGAAAACGGGTCCTACCAATTCAAAAGAAAAACTAAAATGAGAACCGGAAATAAATTGATAAAGATAAAACATCGACAGGTGATTGAATATGGCGGATTCATAATCAAAAAAATGAATAGTGGCTTTACGTAATTTATTGTCAGTCTGTCGTCATGACCCTTTTAGCCACATCTTACGAATGTTTAGGGATATCGTAAGCCTGTACCCTCTACACCAGTGGTTCTCAAAGCGTGTTCCGCGGAACACTGGTGTTTCATGAAACCACTACAAGTGTTCCGCAAAAAAATGTAATGCACAAATAAAGCGATGTAGAGATACTCTGATGTGACCCGTAGAATCAATGTGGACACACCAGTTCTCGTCTGATCACTGAAGTTAAGCAATGCAAGCCCAGTTAGTACTGACATGGGTGGTCACTCGGGAAATCCGGGTACTGCTAATACCCAATAATCGTAGCATTAGTGTAGTGTCTGTGCAGCCTATGCATTAGAACTATGCAATGGACGGGTCTCTAATGACCTTGTAGTTGACGGGACCTTAAACACCAACAAACAAACAAGTAGAATCAATGGGGGTGGTGGTGTAGCGAAGGCTTTAGTTGAGAAGTAATATTCAAGATGTAGATAATTAAATCACGTTAATTAGGATTTTAAACCTGAATATGCACGTTCTATGAATAATGTCCTGATTTCCGAAAATGATGTGAAGTATTCCGATTTACAAAATAAAACGATATTTTAATATTTAACTGGTTAATAATCAATTCAATGAAACATTTTGGAATAATAAATATTATGATAAAAGTAAAGTTATAGGTATTTTACATTAAAACGACTGTTGTAGCGGAGGTGAAAAATTGTGCGTCTGACCTGTATGAAAGTTATCAGAGAACTGTGGTTTAAAGATTCAAAATTCAAAAATCAAAATTTGTTCCTAAATTTTAAATTGAATTTGTAAAATAGAATCGTGTAGTGCTTTTAATTTTCAAAATGTCATGTGCTTTTGAGAACAGCATGTGCTGTACATCTGCTGGGTAGCACATGGAGTTAAAAGAATATGAGAATGGGGTGGAGAGGTGAAGTCTCCACAGTGGGTGAAGTGGAGACAGGCAAGCGGAGTCCTGTGTGATAAATTTGTTGTTGTTGTTTGTTGGTGTTTTACTACAAAGGTCATTAGAGCCCCGTCCACAGCATAGTTCTTATGCAGAGACTGCACAATATTAGCAGTACCCAGTCTTCCCAAGCGGCCACCCATGTCAGTACTAGCTGGGGTTGCGCTGCTTAACTTCAGTGATCGGACGAGAACTGGTGTGTCCAACGCAATTCGCTGCTCTTGTGTGATAGAAGGGTCTCAATCAAGTTGAAAGGGAAGTTCTACAGGACAGTGGCTAGACCAGCTATGCTATATGGATCAGAGTGCTGAGCAGTGAGGAAGATCTACGTACATAAATAGAATGCGAGTAGCCGAGATGCGAATGCTGTGCCACATGTGTGGTGTGTCTAGAGCTAACAGAATTAGGAATGAGCATATTAGAGAGAGGTAGCCTAGGGTGGTGGACATCGCCGAAAAAATGAGGGAGAATAGGCTGACGTGGTATGGTCACGTCATGCGAATAGGGGAAGAGGAGCTCGTTAGGTTACTTCCAGGAATGCAGGTGGTCGGTAGCACCAGGGGCAGGGGAGACCAAAGCAGATGTGGGAACAGGTTGTCCGTAAGGATGTGACTGTGTGGGGTGGATGGGGAACTGGGGGAGAGATAGACGGGAGTGGAGGGCTAGAACCCGCAGACCCGACCCTGCCACAGGCGGGATAAGGGTATGATGATGTAGTAAGTACCAAGTGTAGGTGTACAAACTGCTTTAAAGTTTATGTTGAATTGTAAGTGTTCAGTGCTAGTAAAATGTCACAGTTTAGTGTTCCCCGACTTCAAAAAGATTGAGAACCACTGCTCTACACCCAGAACCCACACGGGAAATTTATAAAAGAGCTACAACATACATTTAAATAACAATTGCGTAAAAGGTTTGTGTAATAATGGTGAAATTTTGGAAGGGTTGGTTCATTTGTAGTCTGTATTCGTACATTAACGAGCTTTTATAGCTTTTTGGCATCTTAAAATGATTCAAAATTATGAAAGTGCTTCATAAAATGTATTAATTGAAGAGTATGCGCATGTATACATATTTAATTCAAGTTGGGATTTAATGATTCAGATTAATTAAAGAAAGCAAATTAATTGGTCATATGATTATAGTCCATAGTCTTTATATTTTAGTATGACATAAAGGCTTTTTAAATCGAACTATTATGTTTATAATGTTTATTGCCTTAATTTTAATTAGTACGTGAAGGGCCTTGATGTGAGGGCGTAATTAGATTTACTTTGCAATCTTCATAGACTGTTTTGTGTTTTGATGTATTTGCCAATAATAACTCATCTCATTGTAGGTTTTTTATTGCTGTTTTTTTTATTAGATTCAAGATGAATCTGGAAGCATCCATTGGAAACCGACCTTCGCTGCTGTGTCAAATAAAGATTTATTATTTTATGAATGTGCCCCCTGGACAAAGGAGGTATGGGCCTCCCCCATTCGCAGTCATCCCTTAATTACTACAAGGTATGCTACTTTACTTTGTCGATTTTATGCCCAACCGAACGTCTCTCTATTTGAATAAAAATTTGATATTTATTCAGTTACTCGTGGCATTCGTAACGAACTCCACAAATTGTGTGGAAATTTTTTGTGTCGTGTCTTGAGAGACATCATCAATAAGTCTATTTATTATTGACGTTTGGGTTGTTTCTTAAACCTTGCTTTAGGTTGCGTGCTCTTGTAATGCACGCTCATTCAATTTATAATCCAGTTCGATTCTAGGATACAAATGTATTGCCTAAATATGTTATGCGTATGTAACTGCGTAGTGGAAAGGTACTTTTTTGACCATATATTCCTTGCAGGCCACTCATCTAATTTAGGAGTTTTCCTTCAGCGACATAATTTCAATAACGATAAGTGATAGTAGTGCATGAATTGTAATGAGCTGACCTCTGCAGTTCAATTTTGAAGGCGGTTACTGCTGAGCTCAAAGTTTGCAGGTTCACCACAAGACGAGGTCGGTGAGTTTCTCTTGTGATCAAGAGGACACCTGAATACCTAATGCCAATCAGAAAGTAAAAACAGCGCGAATGAATATTCGATATCACCTACATCATTATTATCATCATCACTATCACTTTTCCCGTCTATGACAAGGTCGGATGCCCATTTTTCTCGCACCGGGACACTTGAGCGATCTGTTGGACGGATATTTGTACTCAGCCAGTTGCCAACTGCCAACTTCGTTGGGGCACTTCACCTGGAAATTTTGTCGAACTACACGTATATTTTATTCCATGCAGCCAAGGTTCTTTGCCACTACACGTGCCACACGGAGTCATGGCGCGACTTTCCATCCATTTTAAGGCACACTCGGGGTCGCTCTTTCGCCCGTAACTCAGTTCCCTGTATGTACGGGTTTTACTTCCCCTCCGTAGTAAGACACACAAGGTTCCCTGTAAGATGATTAATAGTACTGTAATGTCAACTTAAAATTGATGCCTTAATCGTGAATGTTAGACATTGAAATCTACTCTCATTTCGTTCATTATATAAATAGGAAAAAAATGGTGGAATCTTATACGTTTAATGGTTATCATTGTAAAACTCCAAGCATTTTTACTGTAGTTGTCTCTGAGAGAGAGACATATTTTGAGCGACAAATCTTCTTTGCGTCGCAGTGACTTATAATTACATTAAGCTGCGCAATTTTCCTGTTTTTGTGCACATTACTGACTGCAATAATAAAATATAATAATAATAATTCAGTAATGGAAAATGATCCCAGACATTCAAGTAATGTGTTTTTTGCTTGGGAAGCTAGAGATCTCCGTCTGGCGATTTGAACGTCATGGCATACTATTCAATTTGTTTATTTCATGATTTTTATCTTCAGTTTAAAAGGGAGGCGAAAGAAGAGATAGTGGAAGTAGTCTTAATGCTTTCGATGTCATGTTCAAAAAAATTGATCTGAATTTGCCATTCGCTACATTTATCAGTTCTACGAAAAGATAATAAAAAAAAAAGTAATTTCGCGAAGAGGATGCTTGAGATAGTGTTACGGCGGGTTATCCAAACACTGATTTGAAGGTAATATTATGTTAGGTAGGTGTTTGAGTGAGCACTTGGATTATTGTGGATTTTAATTTGAGGCATCATTCACCAAACAACTATATGATCTTTCGGAAGAGGAAAAAGAGATATCGAAGAAGTTATTTTAGTATCGAGTCTGTTAAGGATGTATCGAGTAATAAACTTGAGATTCTATTAGTGATCCATTCTGTAGATTATTTGTATGACAGATGCTCATCATTCTTATATAGCGCCTGGTCCAATTTAATTTCGCTCACTCACTAATCACCCTCATGTTTTGATATTTTCAACTAAGATGCTGTCATCTACACTAGATCTTAGCTTCTAGCGATAATTCATTATTAAAGTCTCCAGAGGAAAGTGTGTACGGGTTTTGCATTTTGCTTTGAGAGAAGTCTAATTACTTAAAAGTCCTGATACTGCGTTGCAGGAGACTTTAAAAACATAATGGGGAGGCATAGTAGCCATTAATTGTTCTAATGTACTATGTAATCAATTTAAATTTAGCAACATAATACGATTAGAAATTTAAGAGTTGGTTTTCACCTAAATGCACTGTTTGCAGTTTAATCCACTCTGTTAAACATTGAATTTTAAGAATTCAGGCAAGAATTCTACATCAGTTTAGTCGGGGGATTGCCAAACCTCTTATTTCACCGCCCCCCCCCCCCCCCCCCGGTTTGATGATGCCATAAAAATCCATAGAATCCCAGTAAAAGTTTTGATATTAAATACGTTTTAAATCTATTTTATGAATCGTTTTTGAACATCAACCTCGGTCATCCGAGATAATTCTTAGTTGGAAAATACTAAAGCAAAAGTAAGACATTTATTTTTACAATAATTATTGGCGATATTTTAGGTTGCGTTATTTTGTAATGTGTATTGAAAATTTCTAAAAACCTACCAAAGACCAATATATTTCTCACCTACTCCCTAACTACCCTTTCCTTCTCATCGACTCCCCCTGAGAATCGGTGCTGACTACTTTGGGGCAATCCCCGGATTTGGAGGGAGCGGCGAGTTGCGTTGGACACACCAGTTCTCGTCTGATCACTGAAGTTAAGCAACACAACCCCAGTTAGTACTGACATGGGTGGTCGCTCGGGAAAACTGGGTACTGCTACTATCCAAAAATCGTCGCATTAGTGTAGTGTCTGTGCTATCTATGCATTGGACGGGTCTCTAATGACCTTGTAGTTGATGGGACCTAAAACACCAACAAACAACAACAACCCCGGATTTGGTGCTACACGGAACGAGGGTCAACCAGGGTCATTTACTCCCTCTCTAGACATTACCAAGTCCGAGAGCAGAAGTTCACAGCGCTGGCTACCAGCGAGGGCCAGAATGCCTTAGTTTGGTTTAAAGAACGCCATTCAAATTTCCACATAAGTATTTAAGATCTTAAATGAACTCAACGTTAACTTAAAAATAACAGGTGGAACATCCTTGTTTTAAACTCAGATGGATCCTCGGGATCCCTCAATTTTTAGAACTAGACTGATAAGAAGCACTGGTAGTTGAAAACAACGGGTTGCTAACCTCGTCCTAGAGTAATCTTCTAGTCTTTCCCAAAGGCTTCCTATGCCTAAACCTGTACATTAACACTTGCTTTATTGCCAGATATGCTTTTTAGAAACTCATTCTTACTGCTACACTAAATGATATAATGCAGGATCCTCATTTCACGCCTATCCAGTCTCTTTCTCTTTTATTCTCATCGGAATTCCAAACTCCTTCTCAGGACCATAGATTAATGTTACTTGGTGCCGTTAGTGAAATTGGAAACATATTAGAAGCAGTAGTCTGAACGTGAATGACGGTAGCGGTTGAGTGGACCGTAAAATATCCGAAGTACAGTACTAACTAACCACTCTTCTGTCACTGGTCACAGTAGCCAGTACCATATGTGTACGTGCTGCTGCTGCTATATTCGCTTTAGATCGATAAAATTTCCTGCTGAAATAGAAGCACTTCATTGTGGCTGTGGTTTTTAAGCCATACTCGTATGAATGAAAATGCAAAATTGTGAATAAGAGGGATTTAGTGTAGGTACTTATGAAGTTTAGCAATAGATCATTCAAGATAAACGTGCCTGTTATTATTATTCTCAGTAATCATATCATTAATCCATGTCGTTGTTGGTCTAATATAGCTTTTCAAATATTATATTTCCAATCAAAATGCTGGATTTCTAGTGGTGGGGTTGAAAAATACACGACCTAGAATGTTTGAAAAAAAAAATTGATTTGATTTAAGGCCCTTAAACTAATTATATCTCTTCAGTCTGATATTATCAAGATAACAGACATGGCATTAATACATCTATAATTTACAAGTATAATATTGTTTTTATTAAATATTAAATGCATGGCATCCTCATTGTCCTAACAGATGTTGCTTTCGGTCTCAAAAGTTAAAATGATAATGATGATGATAGTTTTTATGCAGCTCTTAAAACATGTGGATTATATTTTGAAAATATGACGTTTGCGCTGTGAATTGCATTGCGAAGCGCACACAATTCTGTATTTCTACTAAATTGTAGACTAGTTTAGTAGAAAAACATATAGCCAACTTTGAACATAGAATTTAATTTCAGATTGCAATTTATGCAGTGGTGTTATCTGAATTTCAGAGGTTACTCTATTTTGAACAACTTTATCCTATTCTCGACACATTGAACGCTTTTGTAATGCGTTCTCTTCGCTTTTATGACTCAATAAATCTGATTTCACAGTTGTTTACGTAGGTTAGTCCATTCGAGTGGTCATCGAGTTGTTGGAACTACCATCCCAGGATTTACAGATATCATTTTATTCACTGCGAGGTCAGGTACCAGACAAGGTGTTGAATCACATACATTTAAAGTAGAGACTCACAGAGATTTGGCGAATTGGGCCCGCAGCCTCGTTCAAGGGTCACATAACGCAGCAGCAGAGATGAAAGAAGTCACCTGTGGTAATTATTCGTATTCATCTGTTATATAAGTGGCGGATCAGTGTTTGAGGGTGGAGGTCCTACGAGATCAAAACTGGGTCTAGCCAAACCCCTTTTGAAGTATGTACCAAGCTATGCCAAGTTGTGTTTATTGGTCAGCCAGGTACTCATTATGCATTGGAGTCTTGAGACAATGTTATTTAACGTCGCGATGGATCCGCCTCTGGCACTGGCATACAACATCCCACGCCTTTGAAATGTTAAGCCTTCGTTATGTAGAATTTTGCTGTCTAATCGTTGCATTTTTGTCTCATTTGTTTAGCTTGTACGTGGACTGGAATCGAAGGAGAATTAGTAGTAGACTATGATAATGGCTTCACTTTCCGCGAAATACACAGTTCTGAAGAAGGCAAAAAACCCATGGTGTTTTGGCAATATACTTATGAAAGATTAAGGATGTCTGCTGATGATGGTCATCGAATTCTCTGGCTTGATTTTGGAGGCGAAGATGGCGAAAAGGTACTTAATTATTTTTGTTGTCCATAATTTATTTAATAGCCGACCTTGTAGCTCAATTGGTAGAGTACGCTCACCATTGAGGATTCGTCTTCGGACGAGGTCGGTGCTGCTCTCTTATAAAGGGAGATGTAAAGTCCGTCAGAAAGGAAGCAAGAACGGGGTCCCATTTAGGCATTGCTACCGACCCGTCCTGCTAAATCATAATACTGAAATGAGGTATAATTAAAATCTGAAGATGTACTAATTTGAAAAAAGTACATTTGATTTTATTTCTACTTTAGGAATTAGACTTGCATACTTGTCCAAAGCCACTGGTGTTTATTTTACACACTTTCTTGTCTGCCAAAGTCAATCGTCTTGGTCTTTTTGCGTGAGATTGAACCACAGTTTTCCAGTAAGGATCTCTACTGCTTTTTAAAATTTTCTTTCTTCATACCTCAATTGGGAAGTGTCCTTCTGCGTTGCTGATGTTCTGATCATTGCTGCTACAGTCGTTGAATATTTTTGAGGTATGTATGTCTGTATGGTTGCTTGACGATAAATCTTAAAATTAGATCATCACTTCCAGTTGTGTGCTAGCAAGGAAAAAAATGGATTGGAAATGAGATTTGTTGTTGTTGTTGACGTGTTGAAAAAAAACACAATTTTTGTAGATCAATTACAAGTCTTCCCGGCAAACTTAATATTATGTCATCAATTAGTAATAACATCACCATTTATGGATATCTGAGCAAATGTATAAATTTTGAGTTGAAAAAACCGAAGTCATACAATATTTTGGAAGTCATCAGTGCTCATTGCTTTTTCTTGTTCTGCTTATATCTAACTCTCCTTGAAATTTGCATGGGATTACTGTATTTCATAGCATATGTATATGCTTCGCATGGTAGTCCTGAATCCACACAAACATCGTAATTTTTAACAAAAGTTCCGTCCCCTTAAATGTTTGTCTGACTCTATGTTCGCCCATATCCTATTGCATTTATTCTCTATAAAATCCCACTAAAATATGTATATGTTTGTGTGTGTTTATGAATTCCAAAATCATACCTATTTGTACCAGCAAGTGTTGTTATATGTATTTTATCAAGATATCCGAGGGAGATTGTGACAATTCAGTGGTTTTCATATTGATCAAAGAACCCTTTCTCCCCAATTACTACTGATTTTTGTATTAATATTTTTCTTCAGATGGACATTGTTTAAAACATTATTGAATTTTTGTATTACATGAAAGTGGTAATTGTTTGCAATTTGTTACACATCAGCTCATTGTGGACCTCAAACAACTCCCAATAGCTGTGTTATCCCTAGTCGCTTCAGTTCACCATCTCTAGCTTTCTTCTATAAATAACAATTCAATAATCCTATTAACTTATTTGTCAATAAGATTTTTAGTTACTGTCATTTGAGATTCGTACTATAATTATTCAGCCGAGTAGACTATGAATTCGTGTTAGGATTGTAATGTGGTTGCAATTAGACAAAAATAATTGTATATACACCTGATGAGGAGAATAAGAAAAAACATCAGTCAGGGCGTCCTGTTTTTTAAAAGAAGGGAGGAATAAATGCATATACGTGCGCCCCCTTTCTCTTTCTCTCTACCCAGTGTTTTTAATCTAAGAGCCTCATAGTTTGTTTTTAAAAAAGCAGATAACTTGCTCACTGTTAAATATTTCACTGTGCAAAGTATTTGGTTCATCTTTCTCCCCCCTCTTTTTTGTTTGCAAAAACTAGTACTGTACATGCATACGTATTACAGCCGCTCCACTGTCAGTTATAGATTTTCAGCAAATTAGCTACCACAAATTTGTTAGTAAAACTTGACATTAAAATTCGTTTAGCACTCTAACTTATCATGATTAACAGCACCTTTTCCAAAATTAAAATGCTGTGACTCGTACACGCGCCCGTACATATCAGTTGCAGCGATCCATTAACAACTTTATACATACATATACGTTATTTTTCAAAACAAAAACAAACAAAACTTGTTCTAGGATATCAGGTTCTTATTTGATTGTCCAAATCTGATTTTTACTATCATATTATTGTTGTTATGGAGCTTTTTTTATCAACGTAATGCCAATTTGTAACATTTGTAAATGTAATATCTTTGGCTATGATATAATGATACCTCAATTTTTATAAATTCGTGCAGCTTTTCATTCAAAAAAATATATAATACCAATACAAATATTAAAATAATTTGTATTGATTCTTTGCTTAGTTATTCCTAAAGGGAAACTCCACGAATCTTTAAAATTGTCCTATGCAACTTAGTTACTTAAATGTTTCATAATGTGTTCATAAAAAGTGTTGAAGAGAAAGGCACTGTTGTAGAATTTGTGTTTTAATTAAAGACTGTACTGATGTTTTATAATTTACGTAATTTGAATCATATTTGCTCATACACCTTTTGTTTTCTATGCCCAAAACTAACTTTTTTAGTTCACCTTGCTATTTGAATTCTATTTAAAAAGTTTATTCACTCGTTGATAACCATATCGTATTGCATGCAAGAAAGACAGTGGCTATTTTTTATGTTATTTTTACGCAGAGCCTGCTATAATGGCTCTCAGAGACATTTCAGAAGATGAATATGAATTGTATCCTTGAGACTAAGCACCACCACCAGTGGTGTAGCATGTTCATCTGAAAATTTACTGCATGCAGCATATCAAATGTTTAATCAAAATTTAGAAAGTTTTTCTTTTAGGAAAATTAATGGCATGCCACATATCGAGTACTAAAATTGAAAGAATATAAATGTTGTTAAAAAAATATGCCCAATTAAATTGGAATCGTTGTGATAAAATCCTGAAGATATGGAAATTTTCTTGAATGAATTTTTGTTTTCTTTGCGTTATCAATGATTTCTTAACCGGTTTAGTTACATGAAATATTGTGACTATTTCAAATAAAACCAAGAATATTACAATCATATCTGTTTTATTATTATTATTATTGTCATCGTCATTAATGTTTCTCTTGATGATATGATTATGTACAACATTAATGAGATTCTAAGTTTTGTTAATTCTCTCTCTCTATATATATATATATGTTAAAAAAGTATATAATCTTATTGTTGAAAACGTACATATATATATAGTATTTATATATTAGAGCTTACTTAAAATGTGCTTGTTACCAGTCGAATCTCATTACCTACAAAAATGGGGTGCCAAGTTATTCAGATCATGAAATTAGAATTATTTCGTGATTATTTTCATAATTTCAGGTATCAAACTTGCAGATTTACAACCAAAACGGATGGCACATGTCAAATGAAATTTGGTCTCAGTTTTCTATAAAGGAGGACTGTCAAATGAGGCTGACCATTAGACACATGGGTCTCCGCCTGCTGTGCAGGTAACCCAAGTTCAACTCCCAGCTCTATAGTGGTGACTTCCAATTGACAGTTGGACTCTAAATGGCGCTTATTTAGTTTCCATCTGAGTGGTAAAAGCTGTAAAACTAGTAATATGGCTTGCGTTAATTTCCATTTGATAGCGACTAGAAGAATAAAACAAACTTCAAAAACTGGAAAGTAGCACATTGAATTAAGTCTCTACTATATAACTACTTATCGTTTAAAAATTACGTGGTTAAAGTTGCTAAGTATTAGAACCATCTTATGCATTTGTGTTTTGAATATAAAAATATTATTGCAGCCCCACATAATTGTATTTTATACTTGTGTATATTTATTTATCGCAATTTGAACTAAACAGACCTAAGAGTTAACCAGTGTTATTGACTCTGTAACCAATCTCGTTTTCTGATTAATTGACAAGTTTTTTAACCAGTTATATAATTATTATCTTTTGGAGAATTGTCCTTGTTTACTACCCGACTAGGATGCGAATGTATAGACACGTCCGTAACATGCACATATGTAAGTTAGCCATCAATTGTTAAATAATTTAAAATTTTTATTTTGTTAATGTAGCACATAATGAGGGCAAATTTTGTCATTGCTGGAATCTGTTAACAACTTTCTACTTCACTTGAATGTGGTTATAAACGTTGGCTTTCCGATCAGTATTGATAGTTCGATACGTGTGTTTTGACGTGGGTGAACTTCAACTGCAACAAATACAGTATAATTATTTTTAATATCTTCCGTTGAGTATTTTCAAAATTAAGTTTAATGCGTTTGCCATGTCATTCGACATTAATTCATTTTGTAAAGTTATCATAAAATCTCCAGTAAAATTTACTAACAAAACATTTTCGGCAAAGACACTGTCAAGAGGTAATTTAAAGGGCTTTTCGTAAGTTTTGTAGTGGCAGCACCTCACTCAAATTGCTCAATAGGGCTGTCTGCTTACTTCATCGCCCATTTTCAATCTGTGCTCCTAGATTATGTAAACCGCTGGAATCCTATTTAAGGTTGAAGAATTGTGTTTGAAGGTTATCAGATTTTAATGTCGAAAGCATTGTTCTTCCATCGTTAAGCAAAAAGTTACTTAAATTTTATGTATGTAATAATATAATTATATAATCACCGTTAAGATGCCAGGCACAGCTCACTAATTCCACTACATGTAGTCATTCAATTCTATCTCCTAATTAGTGATAATTTGATTACGGGGTCTCAGATCAGAAATTTTAGTTTGAATATTTGAGGAAACCAGATATTGATGAGTTAAGACACCCTCCCCCGTTCCTCTCTAGATTAAAAACCTAAAATACTTCAATAATAGAAAGGAAAGTAGTTTCGAAGTGCAGTCCTGATCAGTGCTCAGACCCAAGTTTCTAACTCTATGCATTCCAAGTATTGTGAATCAATATTCAGTACTTTTGAAAAGTGGTTTCTGCATGCGAAAGTCATTTCATTGTTTTATTTTAAGCAGCATCAACATTTTCATTGTTTCATTTTTGTAGTCCAACATGATCATGACAGCATAGTGTAATATTTTCTGTGCACATGTTGTGTTGGATGATTCACATTAATTTGTGCCTAAAAATTTGTACATTAAAATGCTTTTATTGTCCATAGTTGTTTCGCAGTAAATCACACTTTTAGATACTTAACTACAGTACTTTTATTATCAATCTTCCAAATATCAAAGTTGCATCTTGGATCCAAAATGCCTTCTATACCTGAACTGCCGTCTTTATCACCTCCCAAAAATTTTTCTGATGAGGCAGAATTCAAGGTACTCATTAATCTCGTCCTGGATTTCATCCCTTTTGGACTTGTTTCTTGTGTTTTCCAGCCTCATTTACTGATTAACTAAATGGAATACGCTTGCAGGTGTTATAAAATTTTTATTTTGAATATTAAATATTTTTAAGTATCCACATTGAAGGAATTTCCATACGCTTTTGCATTAACCTTTTCCAGTAATGAGCATAAGAGTGTGCCCGGTCCACACTCATAAGTTTTAGGAAAGTTACTACCTTGTGACCTTTCGTAAAGTATATGCATGGTTTGCTCCCATCTTACTGGTGTACATATTTGTTTTGGTAATTGTTTTCGAATATGTTTAACATCACGATACCTTTTTCCATCGACATTAGAATGTACAGGAATTTGTGGCTCTTGAAGTTCGATAGATTCCATAGCTACTTCTAATGCTTCTTGTGCAGGTAACATTAAGCTAGTATGAAAAGCCCCACTAACTGGAATCCGCTTGAATTTTTTTATGCCAAAGTCTTTGGCATTTATAGTTATAAAATGTAGCGCCTGTTGAGAAATGCGATAAGATATTCATGTCTCACTAATTGTATGATTGAAATACGGCTTTCATAAGTATGAAAACTCAAAATACCTCTTCACATCCTGCTATAACTTTGCAACCTGGAAAGAGATAATTGGCCACTACACAAACTGGTGACTCTAAGCCTTTCTGCTTACACCATTCAGTTGCTGCATGACACGCAAAACCAATTCGTGCAGATGGGCTATATAACAAAGTCATCATTCCTCCATGTACCATTTCAGAAGCACCTTGCATTGCTTCTGCGCGTATCCGTACTAACTTCATTCCTAAAACATTAAATTTTATTATAACAATAATGCGAAATAATCCTTTTTATATTAAACATAAGAAGCAATTTACCATCATGAAAGGATAATGCACCAGAAAATATTAGAGCAGTAATTTCACCAACACTGAACCCGGCTGCTGCTACACAAGATTCAACCACCTGAAATATTCAACGCTTGAAATAAAGTGTCTATTAATACCAGTGTCTATCACATCACTTACATTTGGAGATTCATCTTTAAGCTTCTCAACTGCTGCTAATGATGTTACGACGATTGCTGGTTGACAATACATTGTCTTGTTTAATTCTCCTTTTGATCCATGTAAGCACATATTCAGTAAATCATAACCTAAGATTTCACTAGCTATATCATACATCCTTTGAACATTAGGATACTTCAATAGCTTCTTTCCCATTCCTACAAATTGAGAGCCTTGGCCGGGAAACAGTATGATTGAAGTTTTGTCTGGATCAACTTGCGGTCTAAATGCATAACTTGCCTGCGACTGACGTGAGGCAGTCTTCGGATATGGGGAAGTGGACCAAACATCTTGAGAATCTGGAGGCGGGTTCACCGTACTCGCGAGTTCTAACATTTGCCTAACGTCTTTAGACGTAAACTTTTTACTTTGACGATTGTCCTGATGGGATGTGCGAGTTTGTTGCAACGCTGCATTTGCCTCTCTACTATCCTCTGTAAGCCATAATTTATTGTTTTAAACATTTTCTTTAATTACGGAGAACCTTCTTATATCCCATGCATCATTCTAACTTTACCATTTCCTCGGAGAGGTGTGCAATTATTTTGTGGTGAATCTTGAGTTGGTTGACTACAGGGTGACGGCGGTTCAACATATCGTCTCGCTCCTCGAACATGTCGTTTTTGCTCATGAAAAGGTTGGGAACTCGAGAATCTTGTTAAGCGAAACCCACAAGAAGACAAACATTTGCATACTGGGGTTTCGAAAATCAACGGCTTAATAAGAAATGCACATCTCATCTTATTTAATAAAGTAGCACTAAAGTGAATTACAGTACTCATGACGGTATAACGGAATTCAAAATCACCTAAATAACTTACAGAAACGTACAGCTGCCAGTCTTCTCGTCTGACGGAATCTCTGGTGGCATTGCAACATTTTCCCGCCAAATCCATATCGTTGTTGGATGTACTTGACACTGTTCAATTGTCTAATTCGCAATTTATTTTAACTGTGGATAATATTGTGGTTTAATAATATTACAGGTAATTTTTTTTTGCTTTTATAACATTGACAGGCAATTCGTTTTAGTGTGACCCACAGATTAATATAAGTTTTGCTCATCGAAGTTCGAATTTTAATTTAGTTGTTTGGGAAGAAGTATCTTTTTCTCAAAAATGCCGTCACAAGCGTCTCCGAGACGTGGGAGAGGAAGCGGCGTCGACAGTACTCGTATGTGGAGATGATTTTATGGTTCAGTGTAGATATGCATGCATAGGTTTTAATTTATTTTTTGATTTAATTGACATTAGCTGCCAGAAGTAGTCCCAGAAGACCTCCAAGTGGACCACAAAGCAGAAGAACCTTAACGCCTCGTCGGAATAATCCAGAAACCGCACAGCCGTCATCAGAGGGTTCGGGGGAACTCATGCCATTGCCTTCGTCTACTGCAAGTGACAATTTGAATCCTGCATCTCCAGCACCGTCTGCAAGAGGAATAGGTATAAGAAGGAAAGATGTGGATATCTATTGCTCTTAATAACGAGTCAAATAATAGTAACCATTTTTAGCCATGAGTGACCTGGATTTAAGTTCTCCTCTTAATTATGGAACACCTAGCTCTCAGAGCTCTGCCACTACACCTCATTCCGGAGTGTATCTTTAAAGTTGATTAACATAAATTTTTCAGTCGTTAAATAATGCCGACAAATATTAGTCTTTACCTTAACTATTTTTCTCAGTCGTGGAACTCCAATTAGACATAGAAGTGATATTCGGTCTGAGCGCCGAATGCGTCAAGTACAGTTAGGAAGATCGGAGCTCTCGGTATAGTAGCAATTCCTTCATTTACTAAATCGCTAATTATTTACTGTCTATCCTTATTGTGTCGCATTTTTAAAGGATATTATGGAGGACACTTTAGTATCAAACATCGATCAACTTGAAATGGATGTAGAAACGCAGCTTGTAATTTGGGGTACTGACGTTGTAGTAAATGTATGTAAAAACAAGTTTAAGAAGTTCGTCTTGACGTTTGTTAATCCTGACATCGAAGAAGATGAGCGTAACGAATCTACTAGTCTCCAGCAACCGCTATATCTTCAGAGACTTGATGAGGTTACCTTTATCACATTGTTACCTGATCATATTCATTGCTCTTGTTAAAAGTGGTGTTGCTGTTTATTTTTTTAGATAAATACCTTAGAGGAGCCTTTTTTCAATTTGAATTGCCTTCATGTTCAACAGTTTGATGGTGACCTTTATCGTCAATTAGTTTGTTATCCACAAGAAGTTATTCCTACTTTTGATATGGCAATAAATGAACTGTTTTTTGAGCGGTATCCGGATGCTCAGCTTCCACACCAAATTCAAGTGCGGCCATTTAATGCTGAAAAGACATTAAATATGAGGAACCTTAATCCTGAAGGTGAGGTGTAGTTTCACGTTATTCTATGAGTTAATGATGCATACAATAAGACCGATTAGTTAGTATGCTTGATTCTGGATGGTTTAGCTTTCCAAAATTGATATCTTCCATTATTAGCTTCAACTGTCTAGTGCACGTAGTTCGTTGTCTCTGAAGTTTTGCATAACTTTAAACTTCCTTCTAGATATTGATCAGCTAATCACCATAAGTGGAATGGTAATTCGATTGTCCAACATAATTCCTGAAATGCGAGAAGCATTTTTTTGCTGCAACGTTTGTAACCACTCGGTGACAGTGGAAATAGATAGAGGTCGCATTGTTGAACCAACGTTGTGCACAAACTGCAACACCAATCATTCATATACTTTGATCCATAATCGGTCGCAGTTTTCTGACAAACAAGGAATAAAGTTGCAAGAGTCTCCAGGTATTAAAATCGATCTAAATTTCTTTAACTATTTGTCTTAATGGGTAATATATTTTTTATAGAGGATATGCCCCCTGGTCAAACGCCACACACAATATTACTTCATGCACACAATGATCTTGTTGATGCTGTTCAACCTGGAGATAGGTAGGCAGTCAGTCAAATCAAATTAAAATGTGGATATTGTTATGCGAAACTGTGTTTGTTTTCAAGGATTACCGTTACGGGTATATATCGTGCCGTTCCAATTCGACCAAATCCACGTCAGAGGAATATTAAAGCTGTTTATAAAACGCATATTGACGCAGTCCATTTCCGTAAGATCGACACCAAGAGATTACGAGAGGACACCGATGAGTGAGTGAATTTTTTATTTAGTAACGCTTATTTTTGGCGAACTAACTATCATTTATTGTAGGAAAGATATAAATTTACCTCCAGAGAGAATCGAAATGCTTAAGAAGTTATCACAACGGAAAGATATTTATGAGTGCTTAGCACGAGCTCTGGGTATAAACGAGTCCTTTTCCATTAAATTTGTCGTGTTACTTTTGTATCAAGTGAATTTTAAATAGCACCAAGTATTTATGAAAACGAGGATATTAAGAAGGGAATCATTCTTTTGCTATTTGGAGGAGCAAAGAAAGACTTTACACATGCGAGCAGAGGAAAATTTAGGTATGCTAAGTTTGATCTATACTTCATTAACTTTCCTAAATGACTGCTAAATTCGTACACTCCTCAGGTCTGAAATAAATATCTTACTATGTGGCGACCCTGGAACTAGCAAATCGCAGTTGTTGCAGTATGTTCATGGTATTGTTCCTCGTGGTCAATATACATCAGGAAAGGGTTCTAGTGCTGTTGGTTTAACTGCTTACGTATCTAAAGACCCTGAAACAAAGCAGCATGTTTTACAATCGTATGTACAGTTTTACATAAACGTTTAGATTCTGTCAGATTTTGTAAATTTCTAATTGTGATTTTTTTTTGCCAAGGGGTGCACTGGCGTTGAGCGATAATGGAGTGTGTTGTATTGATGAGTTCGACAAAATGAACGATAGCAGCAGATCAATCTTGCATGAAGTCATGGTAGGAATTTGCTAAAATAACGGTTTTCATTGTTATTCTTATTTTTTTAACCTAAGATGGTTTTATTTAGGAACAACAAACATTGTCAATTGCTAAAGCTGGCATTATTTGTCAGTTAAATGCACGCACCTCAATTTTAGCTGCTGCAAATCCTTGTGAATCACAGTGGAATAAAAATAAGACTATAATCGAAAATATTCAGTTACCGCCAACGCTTCTTTCAAGGTATGTACCAAACCTGAAGCAACAGAACATCAGTGTTTCTGACATTTTTTAGCCTTTTGTGGAATCCCTACTTTATTACCCTGTAATGTACCTTAGAAACTATTAAAAGGGTTATGGCACGCAGCATGACACTTAAAAAGTTAAAACTAAATTTTTGGTAATCATCCTACAGTATTTTTCCTCCAGTTCGACTGTAAATTATTTTTCTTGTGTACAATCGGATACAAACATCAGTGGCGAGTTGTGATTCTTCTAATGTGGTCTTTGCCTTATTAGGTTTGATTTAATCTTCCTCATTCTTGACCCTCAAGATGAAAAGTTTGATCGTCGACTAGCCCGTCATCTAGTATCTATATATCACCAGACTCAGGATGAAACAAATGAAGAATACCTTGTAAGCCAGTCTGTTGTAAGCTATATTCATGCATACCATAATACACTTGCTTCACATTGTTAATACCATTCATTTTTCAGAGCCACGACGTGTTGAAAGATTACATTGCATACGCGAAAGCTAAAATTCATCCTCAACTTAGTAGTGAAGCTGGTGATTTTCTTATCCAGGCATATTTAGACATGCGAAAAATTGGCAATGGTCGTGGCCAGGTATCGGCCTATCCACGACAATTAGAATCTTTAATTAGACTTTCTGAAGCACATGCTAAGGTTCGGTATTCAAATGTCGTGGAAGTAGTGGATGTGGAGGAAGCAATAAGGTATTTGGTTGATGGTATATTATTTGTAATTTAGATATTTAACACTTAAACTAAATATACAATTTAGAATTCATCGAGAAGCTTTAAAACAGTCTGCAACTGATCCATCATCTGGAAAGATCGATGTTTCTATCATAACCACGGGTCTCACCAGTGCTGGTAGAAGTCGACGAGCAGATATCTCTAAAGCCTTAAAGGACATGATTCAAGAAAAAGGAAAAGTTACCACACTGTCATTTCAGAAAACACTGGTTGAACTTCGTGATAGGATGGATATTGTAAGTTTCATGACGAAAAGTTTTCTAGAACGTGCACTTAACCCTACTTTTATTTATGTAAAAAGGTATTAGTACCTTTTTGCACATTAATTTTGAGTTTTTTTTTATATTTTGTAGACTATTACAAGAGAAATGTTCGAAGATGCTCTGCAAGATTTGCAGCAAATGGACTTCTTAAGCCTTAGTAATAGAAATACAATCCGCGTCAATCATGCTTGATGGGCAGCATGTGTTGTGTAGGCTTTATTCCTTTTTTTTTTTTACACAAGCTAACTAGTTAATCTTTATTTTATTGTATAAGTGCAAATTGAAGTTATTTGAATAGCAATCTTATTGAACCATCCGATTACTTGACATATGACGATATTTTAAATTGCAATGTTGAAATTGCTATTTTAGTCAAGGTGTCAGGCATACTTTATAAAATTGAAAAATGATTGTGGATCTGGAAGTAATGGGATCACTGACTGACCACTTGCAACGCTAAATCGTGATTTGAAATCCTTATACCTCTTAATAACTGGTACTCCTTATATAACCCAGTTGATAAGCATCTTTGAAAAGCCTTATTATCAATAACTCCTCGATTACTTCCTAATAAAATAGGCCTACATCCGTCATAGCCCTCTTAGCCCCTCTATACAACTACTGAAGTTTCATTGCATTTGAAATTGTTTTTTAACAGGCTTGAAAGTTCTTAGTTCAAAACACCATAGGGGTAAGACGCGATATACCTACAGTATATACAGCTTTTAAATGGCAAATATTGCTTAGAAGAATTTCGTTCGGTTTTGTTATGAAAAGCAACTGGGAATTATTAACCCATTTCCCGGATATGAAAAGGTCTGGTACCATTTTTATCCCGCTGGGACACATGGCCGACCTAACACTGCAGCAGCTATCCTGATTTATCGTCAACTTACTGTCCATTGGGGCTTTCTACCGACGCTAATGAGGGCCGAGTTCCTTCACCTGTAAATTTTACTGATCGATATAGTTTGAAGGGTTCTTTTACGTGTAAGTGACATCGTACACATTACGTGGGGTCACGACTTTTCTTCCCTTCCGATGGAAGGCACATTTCGCCCGAAAGCAGCCAACTCACCTCGACCCAGTATCGAACCTGGAACTCTGACGCAGTAGTCAACAGGCCACCGAGGCGGATAGCGTTGCACGAGAGCAGATAGTTAGGAATGAGTTCATGAAAGTATCCTGAAGGGGGAAGGAGCTCGTTCAGTCCATTATAGGGATGCAAGTTGTTGGATGCACCCGGGGCAGGGGAAGGCCAAAGCAGACGTGCAATCAGGTTGTACGAAAGACATGATAGTGTGTGTGGTGGACGGAGACCTGGTGGAAGACTAGAACCCGTAGACTCGAACCAGGACCGGCGCTATATTTTGCGGGGGCCCCGTGCAAAATAATGAAGCGGGGCTTTCCCTTACATGAAAGGTACTTTGAAAAATTAAACTGAAAATTTCAAATACTTTAATTTCTATAAATTAGTACATTATAGTTAATTCATTTGCCGGCGCACGGCGCCGTTACGCCTGTATTAATAGGTGTCGATCCCAGAAAAAATATGCATGAATTGGATTAGTTTTGTGGGTTGGGGAGTAAGCCAGGCAGCCATAACAGGTCGAACCCTTAGGAGGCTGCCCGCGGGAGATGGGGAGGTAGGTGAAAGGACGAAGGAAAGGGTTTATTTGCAGCACCCAACGTTCTTTACCAACCACTCAAGTTGGTGTTGACGTGGACTTGCGCTGCTTAACTTCCGTGATCTCACGGGAACTGGTGTGTCCAACGCAACTTGGCTGCATCAACTCAACTACCCGAATGCGCAAGGCTCTGTGGTGTCGCACACCCATCACGCCGGCCCTGACTCGACCTATCACAGGCGAGATACGGCCCGGGGCACACGCCGCAGCATTTCAATGCACACATGCGGTTGAATGTTGCCAGTACAAATTTGGCAACTGTGAACAATGGATTCTAATTGCAGAAGGCGTGCACTTGTTGCCTAGGTTGTTAGCAAAACAAAGAAACCGCAATGTGTGCAACACTCAATAGGCCAAGAAGTACCGCGTGATCGGATATGCGTATGCGGCGCCGTTACAGTGCCGTAGGGATCTGCGGGTATTTTCAGACGCAACGCCTACATGAGGTGCCGCAGCGTCGCCGGAGGTATGTGTGCACTCTGGCATTTCAACTAATTGCATCCCTTGCCGTAATTACGATGACGCAACGGCGCCCGCAAGCGCAAAAAACGAATGTGCACCGGGTTGTAGCATTTGGTCGTTAGCCGACCGTGTAAAAACTTATTCAAGACTCCTTTCTCAAAGTCGAATATCCTGCCCCCTTGTTGCCCCTTTTTGGACCTCCTGAACTCAATAGTTTCCCTATCGTAGTGTTGGTGGGATAGGGTTTGTCAAAGAAGCAATACGTAATTTCGGACGCAAATTTCGAAATGAAGAGTACGATAAATAAACACTGAAGTTCGTGTTCTTCAACTAAATATCGTCATACGATAGCGCCACTAAATGATGGCGGTCTTTTGTTCTAGTGGTTATAAATAGTTGTTATATGGGTGAGGGTTGAGAAGAGCGCCCATTGGTTGTTATGGTGACGATTTCATGGGCACTTCTAGGAAGAGGGGAACTTTTAAGAAAATTGGACCAACACCCAAAGTGAACTTGTCTAATTGTAGGGCGTTGCATGAATTAAACATCTGTGGAGTTTATAACTGTTGGAACAACTTCAGTGGTTTTACACTTGTAAAAAAGTTTTGTTTATTGCTCATTGTGGATAAATTGCACAGTGTACCTTCGGACAATACTGAACTAGTTAACACCATTTTTGTGGTAATAGTCCATGTTCTGCAATGGCTAACCGGCTATTTTTGGAAACTTCAACCTTGAGATAAGAAAAAAGCCTGTGTATCATCTGAAGGGTCACTGGTTCAAACACACCTTCCCCCTTCCGGTTTCTTTAGCAATTTCTGAAGAATTTGAAAAGCGACATCTAAAGAAACTAGCTAAGGTCACATCTGCATTTTTGAGACCGCCGCAAAACATGTGATCCTAGTTTTAAATTAATATTGAAATTAATGGTAAAAGAGTAGGGTTCCTCTGAGGAACATTTTAAAATATAGCACCTTTCTTACACGTGCCTAATAGCGTAAAGTTTCAACTGACAAACAACATTGGATGAAGTGTGGTAATAATCATTTGTTCCCTAAAGGTAATTTGTAGTAAAGAGCTTTTTTCCAGTGCACTTTGCAGTGAGTCTCAATGAAATACATCTATCACATGTATTTCCCCTCATATTTTTATATTACCCTCTCGTGAACTCTAGTTTTTTAAAAACCTGAAAAAACTTACTAAATGAATATTGACTTTTCCACGCTTGGCTTAGACAAATGTTATTTTTATTTGGTAAGGAGGCCCAAAGCAGTTCATCTCTATCCTGCCTATGTTATACTCATCTATGACTGTATCACATCATCCCTAACCCTTTTTCCATTTATGGCCTGGTCGAACCCCTATTAGTTTCGTTGGTACCTAAAACATAATGCAGGGTCCACTCTGGCCGCGCCCTGCTACAGTGCTGTGATCAAAATGGAGCTGAACTGCGCAAAATAGCACAGAACAGAGCATTGTATTTGCAGTTGAGCGCTTGCAAGTGGCTTTTTGCTGTATTAAAATACCCTACATTAATTAATTTTATTATTAATTAAATTATTAGATGGAATCTGATAATGTGACCTGGGGCTAGAAATTTTGTCGACGTACACATGCAGTATATTAAGGTTTCTTTTACTTCCAGATGACATCGTAGACACCATATGAGACCATGCGAACCCTCGCACAGTGGTGCCCTCGGTATTTTTTCCGAGTTATCACAAAGTACGGACACATCATCATCCATCCTCATATCCCGCCTGTAGCAAGGTCGCGTCTGCGGGTTCTAGTTCTTCGCCTATTTTTTACTAGGTCCTCATCCACCCCACACACTACCATATCCTTACGTCAGCACTGCCTTACTAACAATCTGCTCCCACGACTGCTTTGGTCTTCCCCTACTCTGGGTGCTACCAACCACCTGCATTCCCATAATTGACCTAACGAGCTCTTCCTCCCCTCTTCTCATTACATGCCCATGCTACCACAATCTACTCTCCCAACTAATTCTATCAGTTCTGGACACCGCAATCATGTACATCAGTATTTGCATCTCAGTTACTTGCATTCTATTTACGTGGCTTTCTTCAATGCTCAACAGTGATCCATGTACAGTAGCATAACTAGCCTAACCACTGCCCTGTAAAACTTCGCTCTCGGCCTTATTGCCCCCCCCCCCTCACAGGATTCCACTTGGTCTCTTTTGAACAAAATTGCCACAGTATATTTTATTCAGTAGTTATTTTTTGTTTTTGAGAAGCCAATTTTTAGACCACATTTTTAATGTTTTTATTCTTTTTTTTCTTTTATAAATGCACACAGCTAATAGTACCAAACTTAACATTTCATCCATTCTAGGTCAGATTTATATTAAAAATGAGTGAAAAGGTTTGGTAAAGTTGTGGGAAAAGTCAGAACTGTGTATGTAGACGCTATAAAATCGCGCATTTGTTTGCACAAACAAAACAGCTAAAAGTAGTAGCGTGTAAACAGGCCTTAACGTGTCAACGGCCCTTTTACAAGTGAGAAAGAAATCAAACGTCTTGACCAGATCGAATCATCTTCAACCATGGTCTCAGTAATTCAGCATGCAGACAGGTGTTATTTGAATTACTGGTTCACGTGAATTCTCGTATAGCAATCGCACAACGTGTTGTAATTTGCTGTGAAGTGATAACCACTCAGGTAATGTATTGGTGTACGGGTGCCGTGAGGCTGTTCTGTTTGAATAAGACGAGCAAAGAGGTGCAGCATGGCACTAGCTCTTCGTACAATACACCTGCTGAATAGAAATATTGTGCCGTTACAAATCCTAGAGATGTTGCATTAATTCAAGCTCAAGGCAATAATTTTTTGTACATGTTTCGTCACTTTGAACTGGTATGCATATGGTATCCCTCTCTCCCTATGAGTCACTATCTCCGAAAACAATCTGACGTGATGAAAATACAGAAATACTGTACTATGGCGAGGAGTTCTCCAAATGCTATTTCCTACCTGTCCTCTGATGGACCAGGTTGCAATAATGGCATGCATCATAATTATCAACTTACCTTGAAAAAGAACTAAATACTTGTTTTCTCAGAAGTTATATCGGGTTGTAAAAAATTTAATACGAAAAAATTTTTGTTGTGCATACTGAATGCACATCTCAGGAAATGCTATTCATATGTATGTATAGCTTGTTAGCACTATACTCAGAAAACAGGAAATTGTCAGCACAAGTGAGCTGTTCGTTGATTTCTGACTATCGTTTGGTCGCCAGAAGGTAGCTACTGTAATTTCGTTCAAAGGATTACGAGTTCGAATCTGGATGACAGGAAGTCCTAAGTATCATTTGCGTGCAGGACGGAAGGAGAGTCAAAGCTATCTGGAAGACGGGAGATATTGTATAACACTCACAAAAATGAAACTTTCCTACACATGTTCATGCGTGAAAGCTGGTCCAGATTCCAAATAGCTGTTTTCAATTTATTATGTTTGACAGGGTGGGTAGCGGTGTTTGTTTGGCGAGGTGGTTCAGCCAGTAAGTGACCCGTCTTATTGCATCTGAATTCTTGGATCAGGTATGAATTAAGTGTTGAAAATGTAGAAATTAAATTTTGTTAATTACTAAGCTAGAATCATTCTTTACGTATCTTTTAATGTACAATGGCTCATATTTGATAAGATTTCATAAATTGTGTGGGGTAGGCCGGCATCCCCCCTCCCACAGACAACCCAGCCAATATTCCTGCAGGTTCCAGACGCCTGGCTGGGGTGCCCCCAGAAAGAATAGAGGAAAATCTTAGATTAGGAACGTGGAATGTGGGGACCCTTACTGGCAAACAGGGGAAATACAGTATTGATTTTAATTATCAGAGCCCTCTAATAAACGGTGCACTGTTTATTACAGGTGCTGAATTCATCATCATCATGCCCTTATCTCGCCTGTGGCAGGGTCGGGTCTGTGGGTCCACTGAACATGCTTTGACTGGGGGCACCCCAGCCAGGCGTCTGGAACCCACAGGAATATTGGCTGGGTTGTCTAGAGGGGTGCTTTATTAAAGGTACTGAACTATAAACAGTGCCCACCAATAAACGGCGCAACAAAAAAGCCTTCGAAAAAATAAACGGCTATTAGAATAAATACGGTAGTTAATATCCTAAAACAGTCCATAAGCACATTGTAGTGTGTGGGGTGGACGGGAACCTTTTGGAAGACAGACGGGAGTGGAGGGCTAGAACCTGCAGGTCCGACCCTGCCACAGGCGGGATAAGGGTACGATGATGATGATTCAGGGCTAAAATTGCTTCAATTTTCTTGTAGAGCATTTTTCACACATCTGTATTGAAAATTCAATATCTTCGCATTTCCGTCTCAGTGTTTGGCTCAAAGGTCTCTATCATAATAAGGTAGCTCAGTAGTTGAGGTGGTAGTTTCATGACTGGCAAAGTTACACAAACATAATTTTTTTGATAATGTTAACAGGCGTGTTTTGGATCACTGTATTAATAAATCGTTTTTATTATTAAAATGACGTTCATTGATCCACGCAAATACAGTCAGCAAAAAGTATTTGCAAAAATTTTTCACATTTTGTTATCTGCAAAATCAATTTGATCATTCTTGTGCTTTTTTTTTAATATTAATTCAAGACCATGAAGACGTTAGTTCTGCAAATTTTACTTTATTTCGCTACAGTTGAAAAATTTTAGTGTACAAGCACTGTTTTACCTGACTATCTTTTTTTCAAATGTTTATCTCCAGAAAAGTTTCTCATTTTTTTCTTAACGAATGGATTTTATTTTATTAGAGGGCTCCTCTTCACTGTACTAAAAATTGGATCCCATTTTAATGCTTCTCTATGATATGCAGGATGATTGGGTGATATTTTAATTTCTACTGTTTGACTGACTTTCCATTATAATGGTGAGAAATACTGAGTTGACCTTCTAGTTTTTCGAATGACGTTGACGTCCAATGATCATCATCATACCCTTATCCCGCCTGTGGCAGAGTCGGGTCTGCGGGTCCACTGCACATGCTCTGACTGGGGACACCCCAGACAAGCGTCTGGAATCCGCAGGAATATTGGCCTTGTTGTCTGTGGGGGGGGATGCCGGCTTACCCAATGATACGCTAAATTATTAACAAAAATATTTCAAAGTTTGTAAAGAAAAAGTTGCTTCAACGTTATGAACTTTGAACTGCGTCATTTTCACATTGACATTGATTTGCTAAACATGTGTTGTTTTTTTACAAGACTAATTATATCATTGTTTTATATTACAAATCTAATTATATTATTATTGTTTGGACTGTTGCTAGTAATTTAATTTTTATAATTAAAATTCAAAACCTATTGTGTATCATTTTCACTTTCAACCACTACCTCATTTTTAAAGATCTGCCTCATGTGTTTTTTGATCACGTTTTAGTTTGGCGGGTTTCCATCAACCAATCAGCAGAAGTATGTTGATGACGGCACAAGCTTTAAACTCCGCCCTTTTAGTGATTGCCGTTAGGTGGAGAGCGCACGCTGTTGTTAAAGCAGTCCGAACGCGGAATTGATCCTAGTGCGTTGTTAGAATGTGAAATGCTAAGAGTGAAATATTAAAAAACGTCTTAAAGGCCGATAAATAAATTATGCATCAGGTATGTAAAGTATTTAGTATAGATCTTAATTGATATTTCTATTGGATACTGTTAGTAATGTTAGTATTTTTGGTCTGACGAAGATGTTCGATCTGTTATAGCGGTACATGTTCCATGTAGTTGTCACATAACCCTGCCGTCGGCAGTCTTGGGCAACCTGTCAACGATTGGAGTAAACAACGGTAGCATTCCTTACTACTTAATTTTAAAAATGTATATTTATAGGTGTTACAATTTGTAGTTCGAAACTCTTTCGTTGAATAATGCAGTACCCGTACGAACGTAGTTAGAATCCAAAGAGAATTTTTTGAAATTACTAAATGTTTTCATAAAGCTGAGGTTTGGGGGAACTGTTTAGCATTAGATTTAAGTTTGTAGCAGAAATAGTGAGGATGGCATCCTATTATTTCTAACAAAACTGCTTTGAAGTTTGGCTATGGGTCTTTACTTGTGTTAATAGGCGTTTAAACTATGCCACTATTGAATTGTAATGATGTTTTTCTTCTCTTAAAGCAGACTTGAGCAGTTTCCTCATTTTCTTCATGATGGCAACAGCCTTTTCTGATAGTTTGTACGCCCAATTGGTGTGCCCACTGTGCCTCCAGCGGTTTGACAATCCAAAAGTTCTGCCGTGCATGCACTCATTTTGTAAGAGGTGCATTGAACAGCTATCTCATAACTGTGAACCTAAAGGCAGCAATGGAGACATAGGCTTCTTCGGCAGTGGTCACTTAAAGTGTCCCACGTGTCAGCAGGATGTACAGTTCTCGGATGATTCTGGCCTGGACAGCTTGCCATCCAACTCCTTGATAAGTAACATCTTGGATGTAGTGACTTCTCACGAGGAAGGGTTTGATGACTGCATAGCAGATGAAGGGAACTCTCCCTCGGATTACTTGTGTATGTCGTGTGACGAAGGAGGAAAGGCATCATCGAGATGTCAAGATTGCAATGAAGTTCTTTGCGACTATTGTGTTAGTGCTCATCAAAGAGTAAGATTAACGAAAGATCATTATATAACTCGTTTTTCTGCTGATCCCATTCGCCATTCGACCTCTGCTCTCCCCCTGCAAGTAACGTCTGGGAGACCTCTCAGCTATTGCGATACCCACGAGAAGGAAGTGGTGCGGCTCTTTTGCGACATGTGCGATCAAGCCATTTGCCGCGAATGTGCTTTGGGTAGTCACAAAGGCCATAACTTGATCTATCTACAGGATGCTGTAGCCAACTCAAAGACCGTAACTTTGAAACTACTAGCAGATGTCAAGGTGGGCATTCATGCAGTTGAAGAGAGCATAGAGAAGACTCAACAAATGGCCGAGAGAGTGGAAATGAGAGCCCAGGAGGCTGCCACTGAAGTTAGGGCCGTCATTCGACGTCATATGAGTGCTCTTGAAGAGCGAGAAAAGGAATTACTTCAGAGGGTAGAGAAAATTCGACTAGTTAAGGGGAAGACTTTGCACACGCAACTGGAAGATCTCAGGAAAGTGCTGGTAATATTAACTCGCACGGTAGAACACATTCAAAAAGCCCTGGACTGTGGCACTGATCTAGATGTCTTAAAGACAAAAGAGAAGATAATGGCACAAATGCAAGAGATGCGAAGTCTGCCTGGTCTCCTACACCTTCATGAAAATGACATTACCGTGTTTGTGCCCCCCGATGCCGTCCTCTACACTGCCATTGGAACGCTTGGATTTATCACTAGTGGTGGCTATGGTCCTAACAGCTACACCACTGGAAATGGTCTGAAGATAGCGTTAAGAGGACGATTGGCTTCGTTTGTGATTCATGTTAAAGACCATCTTGGGGACCCCGTAGCTGTTGGGGGTGATCCTGTCCAAGTTCTGATTGAAGGACCAGAAGGAAATTTTTGTAGAGGAGAAGTACACGATCGCAACAATGGTACCTATTTGGTAAAATATCGACCAGCTGTTGAAGGAAAGTACTTAATATCTGTGACCCTCAGAGGTTTACATGTGCGACAGTCGCCGTTTACGGTTGTAACTAGTGATATCCGCAATTACTCAACTTTGGGACAGTTGCTGTTTGCATTCGGGGCAGGTGGCGAAAAGGATGGCGAGCTGTGTCGTCCCTGGGGAGTTTGCTGTGATCGGGAGGGTTTTATCGTGGTTGCTGATCGAAGTAACAACAGGATCCAAGTATTTCATCCGGATGGCTCATTCTCTCATAAATTTGGGTCTTCGGGTGTTCGTTGTGGTCAGTTCAATAGACCCGCAGGAGTAGCTGTGGACAACTTAGGTCGTATCATAGTGGCGGACAAAGATAATCATCGCATTCAATGTTTCACTTTCGAAGGAAACTTCCTCCTAAAGTTCGGGGAAAAGGGATCAAGGTTTGGTCAATTCAACTATCCATGGGATGTGGCAGTCAGCAGTGAAGGACATATTTTGGTCTCCGATACACGCAATCACAGAGTACAGTTGTTCACGAAAGACGGAATATTTCTTAAGAAATACGGATTTGACAACTATAATTGGAAGAGTGTAGATTCGCCACGAGGAGTTGCATTCACCAACCAGGGCCACGTGGTGGTCACAGATTTTAATAATCACCGTATAATTCTGATCGAACCAAACTTCAAGCGTGCAATTTACTTGGGCAGTGAAGGTTCTGGTAACGGGCAGTTTCTCCGCCCTCAAGGAGTGGCTGTGGATCAAGAAGGTCATATCGTGGTGGCCGACTCTAAGAATCATCGAATCCAAGTTTTTCATCCGAATGGCAGCTTCTACCGCAAGTTTGGCATCTCTGGTACTGGCCCTGGTCAGTTGGACCGACCATCTGGAGTCTGTGTCTCCCCCGATGGGTTAATTATCGTCGTAGATTTTGGTAATAATAGAGTGCAGGTCTTTTAAAACTTTTGGCCCACTGATTCTGATGTGGCTTTATACTTCGTTGATTGTGGTTTGTAGGAGAAAGATATTATAATTACTTTCAAAAAAAACCTCAGGGATTGATAAGATTCAGGTTTCTGCATAATCTGTTTTCTTTTCCTATGTTGTTGAAAAGTTCCAGATCTATCAGGACGAGGCTCGTCTCGAAAGAGCTTAAATTTTTAATGCCACAGAAATATAATTTGTTTTCCCTTTTTAATGTTTTTTTTTTCTTTTTTGCTTCCTGCTACCTCGTAACTTTTATTGTCAAAGGAGTTTTAGTAATATCGCGTTTAAACATATCCATGAAAGTGGTCTATTTTTTAGAATATTTGGAATGACTGGACTTTCGCAAGTATCTGGATTCCACTTAAGTCCAGAGTGCTGAAGGAGGGACTTTTTAGTCCTTTTGCCGAATGAAGTCCTTTTGGGTTTAATCCATATTGCACTGTTTTGCAGGCATTTCGTGTTCCTAGAAAAATTATTTATTTCTACCGTTAATTCCGCGTTTGCTGGAGCAATTGCTGTATTAGGGTTTAAGGGGGAAAGAGGGGCAATTGAATTAACTGTGTACGAATAGAAAGTCAAATTTTTAATTCAGTTCACTTTCTTTAAAATTGGCACTACCTGCTATGAGGTACATAAATAAAAAAACGAATCAAATTAACGTGAAAATTTTAAATTAAACAGACGACAATTTTTCTCGATCCTCCACCAATTCGCTGTATTTTTTCTGTAAGCTTCTCTCTCTCTCAATTTGACGATTAACATCATCCGTAAGAGATTCTAGCCTTCTCGGAATGGCAATGGTTTCATGGTCTTTCAAGGAGACAAACGTTTGAAGTTCCAGTTGTGTTTGCTCAGTTTGCTCACGCGTGTCTTTAATTTGTTTAATTAAACCTTGAGCCCGTTGCTGATAACCACCAGTTAAGATTCCGAGTTTCTTCTCTAGTTTTGCAGCACGTTTTGCTTCCTTCATCATGTGTATACGATTTTGTTCCAGTCGTTTTTCAAGGGACTCTATTCTATCCTTTTTGCTTGCCAAATTGGCCCGAGTGTATCTATTTTGCGATGGTAAGAAAAGTACTTGTGCCAAACATTCATCCCACACTTGACAGTAGGCCTCAAGAGATAGTTCACCGTGATTCATTCCATGTCGAACAACCTCCATTTCCAATTTCAACAGCTCTTTAGCATGATGCAACTCTTCATCCCTGAACTTTTCATATGGATGTTGTTCTAAATACGCTAGGCGATGCGCCTGATTGAGAGCTGATAATTTTAGTTTATTCTTTTTTATTCCTGCCTGAAAGCCAGCTTGAGCCATAGTGGGACCATGCACAGCATCATGATGCAGCATAACTAACATTTCTCTTTTAATAGCTTCCTCAGCCTTCTGCAAGTCTGTGAGTGCTGGATCAGAACTCGATGGTCTTAAAATTGACATATTTACTTCTACAGGTCGTGGCAATTCTCGTTGCACAGCCTGAGATTTCCTTTGAAACTCCAATTGCTTTTGCATTTTAATTTCTTCTTCTTTTTGGACATCCAAATCTGATGCATCAGGAGTTAGATTGTCGTCGTCCTTTACACTTCCATTGGCTGCAATTTGTTCATCTTCCGGAATTACAATCTCGTAGTCATTTTTCGGAGTAGGTAAAGTGGCTAGACCCTTTTTCAACTGTTCTTTCAACTTTTGTTGTAACTGTTTGCTGTTCAAGGTTTCAAAATTTAATCCCTCTTCCGGATTTATATTTAATTTGTCCCGTAAAGGCGTTGGTCCTGGTGTCTGAGTTACACTGCTAGGTGTTCCTAAAACAGCAATTGCTCCAGAGCGTGGAGTTAGTGATGTAGCTCGTCCTTGAGTGAGATTGTCATTATTGGCCCGTGGAGTTCTGAATGGCGTATTAAAAGCTGTATTTGGAGTTTGAACCACTTGGGTTTTTGGTGCAACTCCATGAAAATCCATTTCATGAAGAGGTGTGTTTAGCCCTCCTTTTAGAGGAGTATCCACATGAGTTAAAGCCATTAGATTTTGGGCCTCCTGAAGAATTTTGTCTTTGCCTGCCTCAACCCTTGGAGTTCGAAGATTTGCAGAATTTAGAGCAACAGAATAATCAGAAAGCAATGCATCTGACGCCTGGTTTCCACCTTCCTCAGCTGCCTCTCTGGCAGCCTCACTTGCTTTGCCTAACTTCACAACCTGTTCCAGTTCTTGATCTGATATCTGTGGTTCAGGTAACACTAATTTGCTACGTTTCCTTACTGGTTCTGCATTTCCTTGGATTAGTGCCATAGGAATATCATTTTCTTTGCGTTTTTTGAGTTTCTGTTTATCTTTCTTACGTTCTCGCTCTTCCTTCTCCCTCCTTAGTTCTCCATCTAAAACCTGTTGGCGTAGGAGTCTAAAATCTGGAGCCAGAGGATCATGGGTTTCTTCAGAAGTATCATAAAACCCTGATGCTGGTTTCTTTTCAAATGGAATTTCTGCATTGTAATCTACTGCCCGCCTTTTCTTTCTCCTCATAGTAAGTTCTATTCCAGCGGCCCTTAGCTCACGTCGTTTCTGTAATGCTGCAAGTCTTCTAGCTTCTTCGAGTTGCTTCTCTCTAGCTTTTCTTTTGGCTTTTTTGCCTTGAGTGTTGGCTAATCGAGCTCGAGCTTCAGAGAGCATTTCAAGTTCATCTTCATCCATGTCTTTAGGATCGGGTCGTGCGGGTTTCGTCTCCGGGTTGGGATCAATTTCTCCGGGCCTCAATTTACGCGGATCATCTCCAACTTCTTCGCCCTCTTCTTTCTTTTGAGCTTGATCGAGAAGATATTCGTAGTGTTCCAAACATTGCGCTGCAGTTCGCCCAATTATAGGTGCGATTGTTCGCCATTGAGTAGGCATCAACTTGGCAAGATGAAGTAATTTTTCTTCTTCTTCTCTGGTCCATTCTGTCTTCTTAATGCTTGGATCTAACCATTCGTACCACCTAGCTTTACACTGTTTTGCTGATTTTCTATGTAATAACGATGCTATTCGAGACCACTGATTTTTTCCATATTTCATAACAGCCGCTTTTAATATTTCATCCTCGGTGTTCCGCCAAACACCACCCTTTATCATAATACGTGGCATTTTTGGTTATATGTGGCAACTCCTACTGTGAATAACAAAAAAGCTCTGATGTCCTAATATATGCACGTTGATGACGACTTCGGCTTGCTTCGAAGTGCAAACTATGTATTTGGTTCAGTAGTAGTAATTTCTGCTAAAGATCTTTGAAGCGAATAGACCTTCAAACGCGTACGTAAATACAAAAGTAACGTCCAACGCACAATGGGACGTTCAACCCTCAACTTGGCCTCTTAAAAAGGCGCGTTCTCACTAGTCAAGTTTTGTTGACCAATTGTAGTTGTTCAACAAAACTTGAATGAAAACTGTAGTGGGAACCTTTGTTTCAATCGAGTTGATCAACAAAAGTTTGGGTCAAAGTTTGGTGAGTCATTCAAAATTACCCTTAAAGTGAACAATAGGTCTTTTGTTTAAGGCCCTTCTAAATATACAAAAGTGGACCCATCAGAGGGGTGGACCAATTGGGGGTTAGCCAAACTCCTTTGAACGCGCCTCTAAGGAATGAAGGTTGACATTCTTTGCATAACATCTCTCAGTAGACAATGGTTCCTCTTTCACTGTCCGGAAGAATATTGTTCTCACTGAAATCATTGAGGGTGGCCAGGGTGTACCACTCCTTGTAATTATCCTCTAACTTATAGGTGTCAGTGTGGAATTAAAGGTTTAAATAACCGTACCATTTTTATATAACATTTTAAGCGGGTCTTCTTACTAAACAAATCTATCTCGGGGGTGCAGCTTGGCGTGATATTGTTTTAAAGCGCAACTTGTGATTAATTTTATGCCATTTAAATGTGAGGCCAAGTTAACCTTCAGCTTTCAACTTTAAATTTCTCGAGATTTCAGTTAGGGGATTAGTAGTGCATTTTGTAGATTAGATCGTCCATATTAAAGTTGAAAGTTTGAAGAAGGTCTTGACTCACAAGTACAACAATCTAAAACGACCATTTTTTGAAAATGGTACAGATTTTATTTTATTTTCTGTTTGTATCAATTAGATAGTTTGACATTCGTTCATTTTTAGTGTTTTTCTTAAATCTAGGCTTTAAAACTTGTGAAACTAGAAGCTTTTACACTAATTCACTTTTAATCCTAGTCCCAAAGTAGCCTTCGTATTAGACGTTCCGAATGGGATGTTATACTTTATATTTGCTCAGGTCGAATTTATGGAGTTTCTCGCACTCCTGTGTTTAATAACACTATTTATATAGATATTAGATTGATACTTTACTTCCTCAGTCCAGTTAAAACTGACGAATTTTCCATACTGTGCTAATTTAATGTCACGTGGTTTAATGGAAAATATGACCGTTTTTTTTAGTTATTATCGTGCAATGTTTCAGAGTTATCGTAAGTATAAATGTATTTGTCGTTTGAACTGTTTTAATACTCATTTTTCAAATGTTTATTTAGGAGAGCCATGAAATGGGGGCTTAGTATTATTTTCAGGTGCCATGTTTTTTTTATATAACTTATATCTCCGCAGTGCGAATAATCGCCTAAGTTTTTAATGCATAAAATTCCATTAAAAATGCTACAGGCTACAAAAATGCCCATAATCTCATTGTGTCCCACATTCTCGTTCTTGAAAGCTTAGTCAGAATAACTGTTGAAGAAATTCTCAAAACACTGAAGAAAATTTTGAAGGTGAATTGGTTGAGTGAGGGAGGGGAGGGAAAGATTGTTGAAATTGGCTTTCTTTGACGTACTTTACCCCAAAATCAAAAAACATCTTATTCTGAGATCGACCTTTCCTGCTTTGTTGACTCGTCCTCTAGCTTGGGGTCAGTTTGTTTACGTTTAATTTGCGTTATACGATGTAATGTGTTGCTAAATCTTGTTTGTCGTCATGTTGACAAAGATACTATCGGACAAGTGGGATGGTCTACTTCTACAATTGTCAGCTCTTGTTTAAACGTTGAAGTTGGATTACTTCTATTGCCCCTCCCCTCTCACATTTTGGCATCCGGCCTGTCTATCCCTTAATTATTAGGCTACCACGTCTTTTTTTTCAAAATTGCAGGAAAAATGCATTCGCGAAGCTTTGCTGCCCCTGAATTTCCCAATACCCTTCTAAAACCCTCCAAATAACTTATGAAGCAGGTGATCATTTTCAACTCTATAGTCCTTTGCACTTTTATGGGGTCCTGTAGTCCATTGGACTAATGATTAGTAAGAACATAAGTTTTTTTAGACGTTGAATTTATTCTAAATCTTTCATTTCTACGTGAAAGAAAATAAATACACATGAGCATTGAAGCCCATATGAGTTTTATTACCATCAAAATCAAAATTGTGCCCTTCTATCTTAAGATTAATCATATGACACAATATCCTTATGCAATATGTTTGAATGCAATCTGTGTAGACTGTTATGGGGAATATTAAAAGTAAATTTTATATCGTTTTTATAAACATAATGATCACCTAATTCATAAATGCTAATTTGGACAAAATTACGTAACATTTTTTATTGAATACTGAATTTGTTAGTCTATCAGGTATGTGGAAGGGTATGCAAGTATTTGGAAGGTTAGTAATTAAGGGCTATTCAAGTACAGGTCATGGAATCAAACTTTTATGCTAAAACACTCGCAGTTCGAATGCTGCAATATGCCATATTTTATTATGCGAATATTCAATTTGAACTCTAAACGATTGAATCTCAATACTCCCTTAGCCAGAAGGGTGTGCTAAAAATTTGGTGGCAATTACGCTTGCCTTAGTTGGTTTTGTATGGTACCCTAATCTATTTGTGAGATTATACTATGTATAAGATATTCCTTCTTTGTCGTCCCCCCTTATTTTCTAGATAAATATATATATACTGTATAAGCATCTATCATAATTCCTATTGGAATTTTTCTTGAGTTATATTTATATTCCTGTTGTGATCATAATACACAAAATCACAAAGCCTAAGGTCTATAGTTCCTAATTCTGAATTAAGCTATCGTGTTGGCATTCCCTGAGGGCTAGTTCTGAAAGAAGTCCTCTAATATTAAAGCTCAGGGTCAAATGTTATTTGTATTTTCATAAATCTTGTGATCGTGGTGGGCAGTAGTATTTTGTATTTTTTTTTTGTTTAGTTTAAAATAAACCAGATGACGAATCGTCACTCTAAAATTCTGTTTTAAGTACTCCATATATGCAAGAGAAAATGCTTTTATGATAAAGTTTATATAAATTTCATTCCAAATGATCCCGCAAACTCGTAACTTTTTTCAATTCGAGAGATTGCTTTGTATTGAATGTTCTTTACCATAGTTATCGTTTAATAACAGCCTTAGTAGTGATGATAAACAAAACTTGTACGTGAAGTTCTTGGAACTCGCATATTTTCTTGTATAAAACAATCTAGTGGATTATCACAGAGCAGCTAGATAATGGGATATTTTGTCAATGTTTTTAATGTAATCAAAAATCTTATTAAAGTTGTTTCTTTTATTTTGCTTTATTTACTTCAATCTTTAATCGATCCACTGGCAGGACTTCTTGCATGATGTAAATTTCATGACTGTACTTTTCCTTTGCACCTTCATGTGGTATGAACAGATTTTTACTGGTCGCAAATATTTTTGACTTATATTTACCATTATGCCGACTGTCATGCGAGGTATGCACATAAATCCCGCCTGAGTTACTGCGTAAGTGCTTAGGTTTGTCCTGGATTGAGATGCTTTGACTTCATTGGGGTGAGAGGCCCCTAGTGCAGGGGTGGCGAACCTATGGCACGTAGAGCAGTTTTATTGGCACGTGGCAGATACTTGTACAGGGTAACCTACAGTATATAAAGCCAAACTAATCGGCAACTCCTACCACTTTTCCCACCTACTGTATGGCAAGGTCGGGTACCCATCTTGTCCCTCTCAATGGACACAAGGGCGATATACTGGACTGCCGCTTGCCGTCCAAAGCTGCAACCCCTACGTTTATTTATCGTCGGCCTAGTGTGCGTTGGGGCATTCCACCCACCGACGCTGGGGGGGGGGGGGGGGGCGAGCTCCTGCACTTCAAAATTTTTGTCTCATCTACCCGTTGCAAAGTAGAGAGGGTTGTTTTACTTGCAAATGCAATCTTGCATCACACGGGACCTCGGTTTTACTTGTCATCCGAAAGGTGCACTCGGGGCCTCTGCCCCCTCCCCCCTAAAAGAAGCCAGCCCGCCTCGGTCCAGTATCGAACCTAGAACTACTGACGCAGTTGCCGAGCGTACTACCAATCAATTGGTGAAATTTCCATTTCCTGTAACAAACCGGAAGTAAGGGTACCCTACTATATATTCCTTTAACCTAATGTATCTGGCACGTTAGTAAATCAAGAACTATAACTATTTAAATTTTTGGCACGCCAGCAGAAAAAGGTTCGCCACCCCTGCCCTGGTGCCTTTCTTCGGAAGGGAGGTGAATCCATGTGGTTTCGTCTACACGTAGGGGCCATAACTACGGGGAGTTAAAATATATTTGTAGTTCGGCAAAGTTCCCGGATGTAGGAGCTCCCCCCCCCTCCCCGGCGGAAAGTGCCCCAAGGAAGAAAACAGATTAGCATTAGTTCGGCAGCCGGCTACGTAAATATACTATCTTAACGGCTTGCTCGTGTGTCCCAATGGGTACCCGACCCTGCCATAATTGCTAGAAGGGTTGATAATGGACTTGGAGCATCTTCACCGTCGACAGTAAGCCAAAGATTTCTTCTAACTCCGGCCCGTAGTAAGATATAGTTACCATTTGTGGATATAGTTATTGGTTTCATGCCAAAGTTTCTATTTTGGTTGTAAAATGCGATGTTCGAATAAGTGGGGCAGGCCGGCATCCACCCCCCTCAGACAATTCAGCCAATATTAGGGAGATTTATTGCAACGTTTTTTGCAAGCGTACGCTACGCTATGCAGACGAATATTCAATTGCGCAAACGCGAACGCTGCGTTGGTCAAACTGAGCGTAGGTTTTGACATACGCGTTTCAGACGTATGCTCTGACCTACGTAAAATTTGGCGCATGCGAGTGTCGCTACCTTATGTCCGAAAATCAAACGGAGTCGGTAAACATATAGCCTAAAACGTGTCGATTTGTAGGGCACTAGTGGTTTTTTTTAATTAATATCATTTTTTTTAATTAGATGGAATAATGAATTAACAGATATTTACAAATTTGAGGCTGTCCCCAAACAGAAATTTATCAATGATTCAACATTCCGTGAAAACATAGGCTGTCCCTTATATAATGCTGCACCACGAAGTACAGGTGTCATGCAGAGCAAACGTGGTTTTAGGGGTAATTCATTATTCCCGAAAGTGCCACGGTGTTGCGCACCGGTGGAGGAGGTCTCTCGGTAGGTTGCGCTAATGTATGGGCCGTTGCAGAAACGCTGCAATAAAACTTAATTTTTTTAAAAATCGTACGCTAATCACGTGGTCTGTATCTCCTTATTCCTGCGGGTCCGAGATGCATGGTTGAGGTGCCCCAGTCTGAGCATGTTCAGTGGACCAGCAGACCCGACCCTGCCACAGGCAGGACGAGGGGATGATGAAGCAGAGATGACTTAATCTAGACCTATTCCCCAGCATTCTGGTAATGTTGGAGCATCACCAAATACAAGGACCGTTATAACATTTGGTTTGACATTTTTTTTTTCGTAAAACTGTAAAGTTACTTTTGACTTTCAGATGAGTGTAGCAAAACATGTCTAAACTTTATTTTTTCTTTTTTAGGTACATATAAATTTTCTTAAATAGTTTCACTGGATGGTACTTTTAAGCATGTACCGACCATTATTTTGAAAATGATCATCTATACTGAGGAAAGTTTTGTCTGATCATGGTCTTAGCGACATCTGCATGACCTAAAACATCAAACAACTCAATTAGACTGGCGGTTCTGGAACGGAATCTGACCAATTGATAATTAAATACACTTGCCTAGCTGCATTTGTATATACAATGCAAGCATCATTGCTTGTATAGGTATGTCCATTCCTTGTCCTTTAGCGTGATTTAACTGAAATGGTACACTATTGATTAATAAATATTAAAATTGCAACACATCAGCAGTCTAACTTACTTGTTTTAAAGTATCACTGGCTTTATGCAGTTCATCTCTAACTGTGTAGGCTACCGTTAAATTATATTGCATGACCATATGTGCAACGCTTAATGAATTTGGAAACCAACCTGCGAAAAAGATACGAAAAATTTAATATTAGAGATCTTTCTTATCAAGACTGCAGTTGCGACGATGCTTGTCGTAACCTCTAGTCCCAGCCACAGAGTGTATGTTAGTTGCATCTATAGTGCTCTTGTCCTCTCTTTCAGAAAGTGTTAATGTGAAAGGTAAATCTTTGATGTTAGTTGGATTCCACTGTTGAATAGCATCAACAATTCTGTCTAAATATAGCAATGCTTCGCCTGCATATAAGTGACCTAAGAATCTGAAATTAAATTTGAAAATATTTTAATACATAGTATGATTACTGTATTGCATCATACAATGTTCACCTATGAATTCCAGACAGTCTTGGATGAGCTAGAAGAGTTTCAGAGTAGTGCAAAGCCATAAGGATATCCCCTAGATTTAAGGCAACGTATGCACTTGCAGCAAGTATTGAGCACCTAAAACAGCTAAGTAAGTAACACGTTTTTTTTTTTTTTTAAACTGTGCAACATAAATTTCTTATAACCTCAAACTTGCAATCTCCGTTCCCTTTATAGGATTCCCAGGCGCTGCTCCAATTAATAAGTTACTTTCGGCGGTTTGACTGTTATCGGCATCATCTCCCGATTTGCTACTACCCTGACTAGATAATATATCTTCAGGTAGAAGTGCCATAGCATTTCGAAGGAAAATTGCAGCAGCTTCCAAAGTGGGAGTCAAATTACCAGTCAGATTTGCGACTTCGCTGTAATTTAATTTAAAGTTCTAGAGACAAATTAAAACTATTGATCTAGTACATTAACTACTACCTGATATCGTATGGCTTGTTTGTGTACGGAGAGAGGATTATTTTACGGTGAGGTCCACCTCCTATAATTCCTTGAATCATATCTTTCTTCCTTTCTTTTAATCTGAAATCCGCTTCATTATCCTTCAAAAAACAGAAATATATCACAATATTTGTCTAATTCAGATAGGAACAGGAATATGAATATCCCTTACGTGTTGATTATATTGAATACAACATTCCGCAAGACGTAACCACAAACGAGGATTGTTTTGATACACTTGAACAGCTTCAATTAAACAATCAAACGCTTGTTCTGGCTTTTTGGCATGCAAAAGTTGAAGCCCCAAATTGTAAAGTAACTCGTATCGATAATTTGCTCCAATGGTGTAAATTGGCCGGCCACTAATACCTGTCCATTAAACATATGAAGTTATATTTGACGTTTAATCAAACGGAGGGTAAATTCCTATGCTCGTCAAGGCTAGCCCTCCATGAATTAAAACTTTGAGGGTCACAAAGTTGCATTATGGCATTAAGCACCTGTCACATTTCATTTAAATCAGTGTATTATTAAAAAACAAAATAAATTATCCATATCCTTTTTAATGTTGAATTATTACCTTGATCTGCCTTTGTCAAACGTTTAATAACTTGTTCATTCTCGTGTAAAGCCTTCTGAAAATAATGACACCCTAGGTTTGGACGACCCATGTAGAAATGTATACAGCCCATATTGTTGTAAAATAACAGTGATGCATTTTCACCAGTTTCAACAAAGGGTCTTATCTGTGCGGGTGCAGTGTTAAGTACTTTTATAGCCTTGCGGTAGCTGCCTTTCATGAATTCTACATTAGCTTTCAGATAAACTGTAGCCATTCCTTGCTGAAAAAATAAAATGAGTCAACATTATTTCAAAATTATTTCAAATTATTTCAAATTTCAAATTATTCAAAATTATTTCAATCATTATCATTACTTACAGATCCAGAAGAATTTAACAGGTTTTTCAGCTCCCTTTTGCAACCCTTGAGAGATCTAAGCATTAGATAGCACCTAACTTTATACTAAGGAAAGATAAGATATATTAGTTAATATTCTTCATTTTTATGTCAATTAGAAAAATATTAAAACAACGTACTTGCTGCAACTTTGTCTGACAGGCTTCATTATCACCCATATCTCTGTCTGCACTTATTTGTATCATCCCAGTATTGGAATCTTTTTCGTCTGCGTCTTTCTCAGTAGCTTGGGCTTTATTATCGCCACTATGAGTTTCAAAAAGCATTCCTTCTATAAAGTTTATCATTCCAAGAGCTTTTTCGGGCTACCCATTGTTGAAAAACATTTGTCAAAAAAGTCTCAAAAGTAAAAAAAGAGTAAGCAATGGACAACTATGTATTACCTGGTAAGTGCATAAATATAATTCTAAAAGTAGAAAACATACTTTCCTTGCCAGGTTCTCTTCTGTAAGATTAAAATGATCAATTTAAGAAACACTAATGACGTTTAGTTTAGAGATTTTAACCACATTACCTAGGGGCTCAATAAACTGGAAAACTTTATCAAGTACAGTAAGAGCTGTATGATATTGTCTTAAATGGTATAAAATGACGGTGTAGTTGTAATAGAGTATACAGTGTTCAACATCATCAAGAGATTCGACATCATCTAAGTTGACATTTGTCTGTACAAATTAAAATGTTTTAGATGTTATAAGTATGCACACTGTTTGAGTGAAAATACAGCATAGTAACATACCTGATTACATACGTGTTGTAAATTTTTCTTAAATTCATCAGATCTCTTGAAATCCGATAAGTAATATTCAACTACAGCTTTGTTATGCATCACTTTTGGATCATTTGGTCTACTGGTAACAAGTTTCAAAAGAGATTGAATGCATTCAATGTATCGCCCTTGGAAGAAATCTTGATAGCTTGTTCTAGCAAGCTGTTTTTCGTTTTCTGTTACTACTGAAATTGATGCCAAATCGGTTTTGTCGATTTCGGTTTCTTTCTCTGCCATCCTGCTTTCCTATTAAAATAATGTCATATTCTAGTGCTAAACAGGCAGCCGCTAAACAATGTATATACATACGTCCATGCCAGTGTTTTTCAACCAGGGTTCCGCGGAACATAAAGGTTCCGTGAGGTCTGCCTAAGGATTCCGCCAATGGCAAGGTAAAATATAAAAATAACAATGAAAACACAAGAAACGGGAACGACTTTTGTCTGTCGAAGATGAACTTCGGGTGTCTCTCTCAAACATTAGGCCACGAATTCAACTCCTTATACTAACACACACCTGTATCAATTAATGTTTTTCCTGTCACTGTATGGGGTTCCGCGAGAGGTCTAAATGCTCCAAAGGGTTCCATTCCAATAAAAAGGTTGAAAAACACTGGTCTATGCACTGTATTTAAATATGTCGGATGAGAGTATTAATAAATAAAATGAAAATGTATTAGACCAAGCAACAGTAACAACAAAATAAATATGCTAAAAGTAACCTTTTCAGATGCCACAGCAACAAATAACCAAGTATGTTGTGTGTCACAGAAGTTGTTCGCTACTTCTGCTGCTTTTTAATTCGCGTTAGTTTGTGTTGGTCTCTCTGAGTTACCGTATAAAAGGCCGCGAAAAATTTGTTATTTTTGTGAATTCGATTATTGGAAAGTTATTTGTCTCGCGTTGAATTCTTTTCAGTTAATCTTATGACCCTTTAGAATCATCTTGACCGATAAGTATGTCTTCTACTCACGAGTAAGTTTTGCTTATTTATTAGAATTTATTGTAAATTCAATGAAATATTAAATGAAAGTACAAATTTAGTGATGATCGCAAGGTTGCCGACGCAAAGATGAAAAAAGCTATTGATCAAAAATTAATCGAATCTGGTGAGAAAGAGAAGTATGTTTGATATGTTCAAATGAGTGACATATTTGTGAATTATGCGCTATGTTTGTTAAACTGTTCTATTAATGAAAATAAGCCCTCTTATTTTGAAAGACTAAAAGAACTTTTGAGAACCCGGTTGATTGAATGTGGATGGGAAGATCAGTTAAAATTTCACTGTAAAGGTAATTTTACAAAATACGTCTTCGTTAAGTAATTCAGTATGCAATACCACATATTATACATTTCATATAGATATTATAAAGAAGAAAGGTTTAGAAAACGTGACAGTAGATGACTTAGTTCAAGAACTTACGCCTGTTGGCCGTTGTAAGATTTCATATTGATATTCATTTCAATGAACAATGTTTCCCAGTTGTTAAACTGCTTTAGAGTTATGTGTGATGTGCTCAATTTTATGTTTAAATGTTGATACTTTTTTGTAGCAACTGTACCGGATTCGGTAAAGAGAGAGTTACTTCAGAAGATTCGCACTTTTCTAGCACAACAGAACACTTAAACTCACTCTGTACATTAATTGTCCGTTTTTAATCTCTAATAAATGTGATTCGTGCAAAAAAAAAAATTGAATTGCATTATTTTGGTTATCATTAGGATAAAGCAGTTAAATTTATGATTATCCAATTGTCAATTCCCGACAATGATCAGCATTTGCAAAACTCAAAAGCCGCAATAAGGTGTAATTGTTCTACTCTTCTTTATTAAAACTAATAAATAAGTCTTTTTGACAATCCATTGAAAATTACATTTGGATCTTAATATTTTAGAATTACACGTTGATAATATCACAGTGATGATTATTATTTCCATATAATCAAATGACCGTCTTCTCCACCTGTTCCTACAGTTTTACCATCTTCTGATGCTGCAATGCACGTAATTGGTCCTATTTTTATGAACAAGTGATTATTAGAAATTGTTATGTCATTAAAGACACTTTTTCATTTAAGTTTACCATGATGTCCAGGTAATTTTTCTATTAAATGTGCGCTTGTTAAATCCCAAATGTACAAATAACCCGTGAAGCTTCCTGCAAAAGCAAGCTGTCCGTTCCAGCAGATACTCCTATTATTATCATACATGTACTAGTTACATTTAGCAGCACTGTCAGTTATCAAAATAATATACGTACAAATAAGAATTTGGGTTAACAAACCTAAATTCCTCCCCAGTGTCTTTTGTGAATACTTTAGTTGTTGTTTTAAGATCCAAGACTTTAATATCGTTTGCACATGAAAGTACTCGCTGACCATCTAACATACATTTGTATGATAACGATGCGCCACCACTTCACGAAACTTACATATTTATCGAAGTAATAATGCAATGAAAAAAAAAATTAATGTACTACCTGGACTGATAGAAATTCCATTTATTGGTCCACTATGAACTGCAAAAAGAGGTTAAGATGGTTAGGAAGAATTTCAACTGCTTACTTAAATTTTATGTAATGCGCCTCTGTTACATTTATGTAGTTTCAAAAGTACAGTATTTATCACTTCTGAAATGCCTATATCTACAGTATATGTTGATATGCAATATATTTTCCGAAAGAAGTGAAATATAGTAAGTATGATAAGTTTAATACCTGCATTTTTGGATGTTAGAGAATATGAAGCCATGCTCCATAAATACAGACAGCCATCTGTTGTGCCAGATATTAATTGAGAATTATCAGGCGTTAAACAGACGCAAGTAACTTTTGTGTCATGATCAAGTTCAGCCTAAGAATGTATATATTTGACTGTAATTTGAACGGAGGAACTGAAATTAACTAAAGAAACGGACAATACCAAAAGATGTGGTGAAGAGTGGGGCTTGACTCCTGTTGGAGCACAATAATTCCAAACCTACAATCAGAGGAGGATCAGAACTTTGATTATACAGTTTCATGTAAATGTAGCACACGATGCAGATTCTAATGTAACTTACTTTTGCTGTTGAATCCCAAGATGCAGTTACAAGTATACCTTTATTCCACTGTACGTGAGACACTAAAAGGCAGTTAAAAATATTCGACGGTTATTTTTTAGGCGAAGCAAAAAACCTGTAAAATAACGCATATTTACCAGCATCATCATGTGCCATTATAGTTCCAATATTTTTTCCATATTCTACGCTATAAATATACCTAAAATAATAACACTATTATGAAAGACCATAACATTTGATTTATTCAAATAATTTTGTAACTTACACGCAATTATCCCAAGACCCTACTATTAGAGTTTTACCGTCAGGTAATAATGTACAAGAGGATAAGGCCTAAAATTAAATAGTAGGAATATAAACAACAGCATAAATTACTTGCTTACATTTAATGTCACAGAGGTTACCATATGTGACAAATTAACATTTCTTAGCTGTTTCTTCTCTTTCAATGAAAACATCTTAAGTGTTGAATCTTTTGAAAAGGAAATTTCCAACATTTTATTAAGTGTAATAAGAGCGATATTAATTGATACTTTTTTTCATGTGTTGCATTAGATATTTACCATGAGATACAGTAAATGCATTCAATCCATTGAAATCCAGTTGTATTGATGCAACCTGGCTGTATAATCACAATAAAACTTCAAGAAATGTTGAAAACAAACCTTTTATACGGTCGCTTTTGCAAAACTACTGACCTTTTATGAAGTTTATACCGTTCACATGTAAGGGCTTCACCCATGTACCATTTTTGTTCTTTATTATTAGTGAAAACTGGTGAGAATGATATTAGAAAAGCCCACATGCACCTAAGGATAGTTTGACAATATTGCTTACCTTTATTTTTATCTGATGTCGTGTGATTACTCAACAGCACTGACTCTTTCAGGAAGGAGGCAGCGTTGATCCTTTGTGGATGGGGCACAGTAAAAATTTGCTTAGGAACCTGTCCGAATTCCATTATTTGCACTTCTAATGAATATCTGTCATTCATATCCTCTATACTTCAATTACGTATAACAACTTATGATTTAAAAACTGAGGTCACTAGAAAAATGAATATTTAATTCAAAATAATTATATGTGTACACACCTTTCTAAATCTATCGCACCCTCGTAGGTTAAGTGGTAAAATACTGAAAAATTAATTTCGTCACATTAAACTTCTTGATGATGATTATTTTTTTAATGATAATAATAACAAAACCTACTGTTGTCTGATTTTTCCGCTTCAACTCCTTTTTGTTTATATCCAAATATGAGGTCTATCCAGTTGTGTAGATTTTGAGATACATAATTTGATTCTAAGGCATCTCTTAATTTTATAATGCAATCTTTGGGATCTAGAAAAAGATAAGACATTATAGTCGCCTTTGCTTTACAGGTTAAGGAAATACGTTGATCAAAATTGTAACCTTTTGCCCATTTTGGCAATTCGACATCACCAACTTTTGTTCCATCATGTTTTACTCCAAACTTTAGGTTCTGAAACAGCAAGTTATAGAGGAAACTTCTTTATGTAAAGAGGAAAATGTCCTGCATATAAGTTATCGATGTTATTTATTACCAAGGAGTTAATAAGGAAATCCCCTTCATATTCTGGTTGATAAAATTCTGGTATTAACTCTTTAAAGTCTGCAGTGTTCGTGGATACATTTTTCCAAGTATCTATTAAACTTTTCCCCAAAGAATAATTTTCAAATTGCTTACTTAAAATTCAAATTGCAACTTAAAATTGCTTACCTATTAAACATTCTGTCAGGGTGATCAAATCTGCCATTATGCAAGCAGAGCATGTACAATGGAACTAGAGAAAAGTTTATTTTAAGAACAGCAGTCATGTAATAATTTGCTGAGGTTTATTGACTTTTAATGAATGGTGATAATAATTACCCTTTCTTACTAAATAATACAGAACAAATCCAGGAGTCGAATAATGAGATCCATACAAAAATCGAGGAGCAGGCATTTCTTGGTACCGAGCCTAAATTCAATAAACGTATTATTTTTGATAGTATGTCAATTCTTTTAAAAACGCAAAATACCTTTAATTTTTTCAGTCTCTCTTCACTTAGTGCACCTATTGGTTTTGAAAGATCTCTGAAGAAGCTAGGATCATTTAAATCAAGTTTATCTGACGCGTAGTTTGATAAGACCCATGGAAACACGGGATATTGTGTCAAATCATTGAAACTTCGATCCGCCATACTATAAAAACACGAGCAAATATTAATGCACGAGATAGTACACAATAGATTTTCCGGATTTCGTTATTAACAGTAAATGAATCGTTTATTAAGGATCTCGATATTATTTCAACAACAAATTAATCGTGTGAGAAACAAATACAATTTTCAAATTACTCCTGGAATATATTGAGACATAATATAAATTATAGCTACCTATTTAAATAAAGAAGATAATCATAGTTGGATATGATTCCATTTTGCCACAACAGCAGCATGTTTTCTTGCCCAGTATCTTCCAGTACAACAGCTGAAATCATAAATTCAGTACTTTAAGGAGAGCAGAATGGTCACATAACTTGATAATTATGAAAATACCTGCTTGGGAAATTATACTATTATACAATTCTTCACGTTCAGTCTGTGTCTTCATGCTTAGAAACAATCTTGAAAGAGGGGCGCCTTCAGAACAATACAATTCTAAGCCCTGAAAAATCACATCGTGTCTGAGTAGCATTTAATTTTCAATTAATTTTATCAACGAGTAATTTTATGGAAAAATACCTACAATGTGCCTTAACAAAAAGCGCCTCTTTACAACTCTTTTAATGTCTCCTAGCTTAAATTTGAAAACTGGGAACTGTAGGAAAAATAAACAGAAATAGGAATGTTTCGACACATACACGGTTGCCTACATTCTCCAAGTGGGGAACCGATGTACGGAAGAACCAGAATCATGCATGCCATAAGAAGCAACTAAAATGGTTGCGGCATTCAATCCTTTCTATTTTGCCAATTTCTCTCTCCCTCCTTCTACTTCTATCCTACCGGCATCTATATTCCATATCCCCTCTGTTTCTGTTTTGCCTTGCCGAACTTATCAGTACTTAACCGTGCTACAAGCAGGAAATGGGCTTTACAGAAGAAGACTGATACCGTAGTTGCGAAAATGAATAGTAAAGATTGAACGAGTACTAATATATTTAAAATTATATTTACTGTTTCAGCATTGTTAAAAGGCTGAAAATATAATCGTTGAGTGGTCAGTAAAATTCTTCCAGGGTTCATAACTAATGGAGTAACATGATTGCCCTCTGCTCGCAGAACAATTTGTTCATGAAGATTCTCCATCCTAAATGGAAACACACTCATCAAATTTGGTAGCAATGTAAGGCACTATTTTAAAACAATGAGAATTTACCAACAACTATCAAACTTGATCATCCGTTGTCTTGATTGTACAATTGCAGAGATCTAAAAAAATATGAAAAATACATGCTAAAAGTTAGTAAGGAGAAAGAATGATTTGTAGACATCAAAAAAAGTCAGAAAGAAATTATACCATTGCTGCTTGATCTGCTGGGGGCAGTGTTGATGCCCTGCATAACTAGTCGTGAAAGAAAAAGTAAAGTAGAATTATTTTATTATATTGATGCATCATACAATTATGTTTTAAACGACATCCAAATTTTACATTTTCAAGTAAAGATTAAAAAATATACATGTAAAAACCTCACTTGCGAGATTTGTGGAAGACAGTCTTCTACCTTGGCATAGCTTAGTGTAAATAAATATTTCTTCGTCACCTATGCAGTAATTAGACATTTTAATAATCATCACAATCAAGATTCCAGCATTTATGAAAAAAATATATACCTTTTTAAAAACAAAAGGAGAAATGATGTTTTTTTCCAGCATTTCCACAACCTGATGCGCTTCTATCATTAGAGTGCTCTTGTTATTATAAATCCTATAGAAGATATGTTATAGTTCAAGAGTTGTTATCTTAATAAATTCAACCATATAATTAACCACGACAAACAATAGGGTTCTTACCTTGAAAATAAAGGTCCAGTCCATTGCTCAATTTTTAAACAATCTTTTAAAGGAAACTAAATAGGAAAGGTATGTTAGATGTCATTTCGAATAATACATGTATCTAACATGTAATGCACATAATTACTTTTAAGACAGGGTAACTGAAGTCCTTTGGATCAAACACTACAGATTTTGAACAAATCTTTAATCTTCCACGCTGAGCTCTGCAAAAAATAACTTTAAAAATGCAATTGATACAAAACCTTATGAAAATTATACCTCACCTTTGAATTGCCTCTTCTTCAGAAACAACTACGGGATAATGAATTACGGCAAAGTCTTCAAAATATATTTCTCCAGGATCAAGAAGCAACAGTGAGAATCTATATTACGGACAATAAAAGAACAGTTATTATGATTGTCTGAATTTTGCATAATACTTCAGGGTAATGAAAGCCGGCCGATGTTGGATATACTGTATGCAGATGAGATTTAAAATAAGTCATATTAAGAACGTTTAACGATGTGCCCTTTAACACAGGTGAGATCCTGGTTTCGAACCCTCCAACCTTACTTGTATTGCGATTTTTCAGGTCTAATGGACTACAACTTAATTACTTCGAACAGCTATCACTGGTACAATATCATTTTTCCTTGGCATACAGTATGTAATCATTACAATGAATTTGCTTCGAAAAAAATTTTTATATCAATTTTCTAAACACGTCGTAGTAGTTGCCGACACGTCGTAGTAATGCCAACAATTCTAAAAGGACATCCACCACTCTACCTTTCCTTTGATAGAAAACAACTAATTACAGACGCCTCATAAAAAATAAACTACAAGCAGCAATGTAGATAACGAATTTTGTTGAACTATTGGATTAGCTGGCAAACAGCTTTCCGGATTGAAAGGATCGGCACATTTATAATGCTAATAAAAACGGAATGCATTAACAATTGTCAAATAATTTTGAGCATGTATAATGAATGTGTAGAATATGTCATGATATTTATTTTACCTTTCCTTGCTGCAGACTTCTGGCAAATCCATATCAAATTGCAAAATGTCTATTGGCTATCCTATACTATTTGAATTGGAAGGCTAGTACTTCGGCTAACTTATTTCCTTGTTTATAAAAATCAATTCGCATGACTTCCGCAATTAGCAGACGATTCCACCTACACCACAGACGATTATTAAAGTGCAGGCATTTTGAACGGAAGTAACCTTTGTCTGTATATGACTTTCTTGATTTTCGTGCGACGATATTGGTTCAGTAACCCTTTATTACTGTACATGGTTATATCGTTAGTTGAAGAATAACAAAAACAATGATGTTGAAATGAATTAATGGCAGTAAACTTCGAAAAGGTTCGAAAATATTTACAAGATATCTACCTAGATTAATTTAACTGCTTTTGGAAGAAATTCCGTATTTTTTGCAATCTAAAAGTAATGCTCTCATTCCAGAATATATACACGCCTTTACACTGCCATTATACAATAAGAAAAAAAGTACAGTATTTGTACACTCTAAAATGTGTCCCCTCAACTGGGGCAAAGCAACTCCTAACCTTTTTCCCGCCTATGGCAGGGTCGGGTACCCATCTGGTCTCTCCGAATAGACACAAGGGTGATATATTGGATAATGTTCTTCCACAGCCGGTTGACGACCAAAGCTGCAACCCCTCTGCTTATTTATCGTCGGTCTACTGTTCGTTGGGGAATTCCATCGACGTCAGGGGACGAGCTCCTACACCTGGGAATTTTGCCTTATCTACCAGTTGAATAGTAGAGAAGGTTCTTTGCATGCCGGTTCTTTTACGTGCAAATGCCATCGTAAACCACACGGGACCTCAGTTTTACTTCTCCCCCATAAGAAGGAACACCCGAAATACATAGTCAACACATCTCGGTCTAGTATTGAACCTAGAACCACTGATGTAGTTACTGAGTATGGTAACTACTGCGCCACCGAGGCGGGTCTATGGCCAAATAAAATAAAAATTTCAGTGAAAAACTACAAAATATCCCAGTGTCAGTGGTCATCAACCAGCGGTCCAGCGGTTGAAGAACACTGATGTAGATCAACAAATTTCCCATCTGCAACGTGCATTCCTATTTTAGACATTTGCCTTATATCATCAGCAATAAATCATTCTAAAGTCAATCAACTAACCATGGTTAATGCATTTAACTTTTTCCTCCACACGTTATTTATTAACTCGTGTTTAATTCCGATTTTAGTTTGTTTTCGTCATACACATTTCTTAAATGCTTTAATAAATATAAAATATTAGTACCACACTTGGCTGATACAGCTATAACGGGTAAATTTACTTTTTCTTGCAGTAATGGCAGATTGACTTGAGCTTCTGGCAGATCGATTTTATTTCCTACAATAGCATGTGTTCGCGTTGATAATCCAGGCTGATAACATTCCAGTTCATTACGTAGGATGTCTAATTGTAACCACGGCGAGGGTTGTGACAAATCAAGGACGTATAATAAACAAAGACATCTTTCAATATGCCTTAGAAATCCAATTCCTAACCCCCGATTGAGGTGAGCATCTGCAATCAATCCCGGTATATCTGCCACTGAAAAACAAAAACCGGATGCAATTAGTATTTATTAAGAATCTAAATAAGGTTGACCAAACTAATTAACACTTGCACGAACCTCTAATCTGTTCATAATCATCATAGTGTACAATCCCAATATGAGGATTCAATGTTGTAAAAGGATATTCGGCAACTTTGGGACGAGCCCTAGAAATTGCTCTTAACAGAGTAGATTTCCCAGCATTTGGAAACCCAATCTACTTGAAGATATACGTGAAAAGAGTAAGTAATTTCTTAATGTCTTGAGCATAAATGTGTATATACATTAAATGTCTTACCAATCCTGCATGCGCAATAGTTTTCAACTCTAAGACGTACATCTTGCTTTCACCTTCAGCCCCTATTTCTGCTACCATTGGTGCTTTATTCGCATTTGTCAAGAAAAAATGATTTCCTTTTCCTCCAGCTCCACCTCTGGCAGCAAGGAACATGTCTCCGTCAAAATTTAAGTTGCACATCTCTTTGCCTTTTTCATCTTTGACAACCGTTCCACAGGGCACCTGGGATACACAATAGTTTCCAGTCATCATCATTATCTCGCTTTATAGAAATACAGGTATTAAATAACTATTAAAGCATACCTGAATGAATGTGTGCTCTGCACTCTTTCCATTACAATCATTTGACCTTCCTTTATCTCCGTTATTTCCATTATAAACTGAATCCAGCGCATATAACGAATGGACACTTTTAGATGCTAATAAAGATCAAGATGCTGGAGTTAATGATGAATTAAATCGACACTCCATAGCTAAAAATTTACCTTCAAATATGATGTGACCACCATTGCCACCATCACCACCACTAGGGCCAGCATCTGGATTGCACCACAACTGCAAAAAACTACAAGCACCATCACCTCCGTTCCCTCCTTTGACTCTAACTCTCCTCCAATCTGCAAAATATGATTCCTAGAAAAATTAAGATTAAAATATACTTCGACTACTTGAACTACTCCCCAAAATAATGTTCTTAAACATTTATATTACTTTGTTTCCTGACGCAGTAGGTTTTCGGTTTCTTAAAGGATTAGCACAATAAGAAGCACAGATATTCAAAGACGAAGGTACTTGCACTAATAATTTCACAGTGGCTTTTTTCCCATTAAATATTCGTATAGCTCTGTGTATCATTGCCGAATTCATTACAGTAAGAAAAATTTGACTTACAATTTAACTGTGTTTTAAGCAGACTACAAATAAAACAAAATCAGCACAGCGCCGCTCCGATCTAGTATTCCATTCATTTTGTGTAGGTGCGCATAGTACCACGACCGAACTGCCGCTATGCGCTCAACATTCCAACTGAAAAGCGGAGAAGAACCTATCGCCGGTGTCTTCTTGGTGTCACTGTGCTGCGGCGGGGTATCTCTTCGGTAGATTTTTTTTTATAAATATTTTAGTAATGGCTTCAAATTTGTTACCGCCGTTTAAAACAGATAAAGAAATTTATGAAAATTCCATGCCGGAGGACGACCCGAATTCTAATGTTAATTCGTCAGTATCGCATTCTGAAGAAGAAATAGCCAAACTTAGATGGGGACCAAATCATGCTGGAGCTAAACAACTGGCAAATCTCTACAGTAAAGGTATACGTATCTAAAATATATGTTTTTGATTGTGTAGCCTTTAACCATATGTGTTTTCTTTACCATTTATTAACTAATATAAAAGCACTGTTAATTAGAATTTTTGTTTTCAAAATGGACGTTATAACTACAGTATATTCCATCCAAAAATTCTTTTCTCATATCTCAAAAGATTGCAAAAAGCCATGCTAGTGTCGAATGATATGAATTGCATAAACGTAATTTTTTTTTTTTATTTCGCTTTGGAGTTTATTGGGCAAGAAGTGAAAACGGTGCAAAGGTGTGAGAAATTGTTATAAGGGATTTGCATAGCCTTAATCCATATAATAGCTTCATTATAATTCATATACATTGTGTTGTCTGTGTATTACTGTCTTTCAGTACGAAACTCTAAAATGGCACTGTTTATACTTAATTTTTTATTTTAAAACATCAAGATATTCACAGGACTCCTTGGTGATTCTCATTTCAAGTCAATCAATTATAGTAGCACTCCCCATATCAAGAATGGGGGCTGCAAGAATAAACATCCTCTTTATTATGTCCTTTCAACTTTTGCTTCTTATTTAATTAAAAGAACATGCAGATTGCTCTTCGGAATATGTATCGCATTTTGTTGGGTACATTTAGCAACTGTATACAATATTGATGTTTAAATGCAAGCTAACCGTGGTATAATATTGACAAAACCCTATTATAAATGATGCTTGAATGACAAATTGTTAGGTTTGGACTTCATGTCGTTAGTTTAAAATCGAAGCAGTATTGATATTGAGTTGGTCAACATTCTTTTTGATTCAATAAGCGAGTTCAATTAGGTCATGCATAATTGTGTTCCCCAGTTAGTTTTCTTGAATTCGCTTTAAAGCAAACACGCTTTCAAGGTTGGACTTGTTATATTGCTATATTTGTGTTAATAGATCTAGTATTTTTAATGACCAAGATTACCAAATGCAAATGCACATTGTCATTTAGACACTAGGGTGGGGCGCACACAGTATGACGCGCAATCGTCTGTAGTGCTCTGTTAGTATCAAAAATTTGGTCAATGATAATTTGAAAAAAAAGGTAGTTTTAGGTGATGTTACACATCAATGTGTTACCCTTCTGTTGCCAGAAATGTTTACTTGGATGGTGATCTGGCATCTGTTCCGTTTCCCCTTACAATTCATAAATGCATTTTTTTGATAATAAAGTCAGTGCCTTAAATTTTATTTTGAGGTGTGGCGTGGTTGTTAATTAAAAGAAATCTTGGGTACTGATATTTTGGTATTGAAACGTAGATATCCTTATCGAAATATACTGAATGAGTCAACAAAGACAAATGTTTGTTTAAATTCACTATACAAGTATTATATCGTGAGTGTGTATTTATTGAAAATATTAACCATTATTGTTTCTTGTCTTTTTTTTCTTTTTAGGAAAAAGAATCCAAGAAGTGATTTGTGTCGTGTTATGTCTCGTTTTAATGGCCTTCAATTTTTACCATTTATGTGTCCATTTTCAACTGCAGAATTGGACCATAGTAGTTTTTGCTGCAGGTATTCAATGCCACAATTAGTATTATAAGCATGTGTTTGGAGTCCTTATTTTTATGCGAGTAACTGTTCCCAGAGCTGTGATTTATTCATGTAGTTTGATTCTCGTGGAAATGTATTTGAAAGGTGGTTTTTGATTTGGGAGACCCCAAATTGGCTGATCTACGCCTGCTATGCCTATTGGGCAGTTCCTTTATACCAGAGTGATTTTTGTCTCTGAAAAGGGGTAACATGAATTTACTTTTTCTTAAGGCTGGAAATTTTTCACCCGCTGCTTCAAAAATGTATCGTTGGCGTTCAGGGTTGAATTAGCACTCATGGCTGGCAGTTTGCTGCAACTGAGTCAACAAGATCATTCTTTACACTCATAGCTGGCAGTATGATGCAACTGATTACGAAACCAGTTGTGTTATGTTCAAGGCAAATACTGTAGCACTTCATCATGACAAAAATCGTTTTACCTGGGAATTTAATGGCGCATTGTTGCAAGACGTGACATTTTCTTTATGAAATACACTTGGCCGTAAAAGGATGTATTGATATGTAGAAAAAGAAGTTATTCTGTAGCTAGAGGGCGTGGGATATTTTGAGTGTTTAATGAGTACTGTTAATTACTAAATTTAAATAACCGTTTATAGTTACTATATATTAGCATTAGTTATGAACAAACGATGGTAAACAAATATCCCTTTCATTTGTGCCAAAATATGAGCTAGGGGCACTTCTAAGTATAGAATATTGGTGTAATAATAATATGACAGTAAATAGGATTTTCTGTAGTTTCATTCTGCGTTTTTTTGTTAATTAAAAATCTTGCTGCAGGCACATTTTCATTAGGCGTGGTGTATTCATAAGTCATTAGTTTATGACTTTTTATTCACTTTTTGCATGCATATTCGCATTTGGCATTTCGGCAAGATTGAAATGTCATTTAAAATATTTGCATTATGTTTCTTAAACTTGGAAGCTTTCCATTTTCCTCGAGCATACTAGAATTGTACAGTTTTGTGATTATCTATTTATACTTGGTACCGTTTTATTGTTTGACAACCGTATTAATATTAGCATTCTGATTCGCATTTTTTTCTAGTTTGTGGAATTATTACAGCTGATTTCACTAGCGGACTTGTTCACTGGGGAGCAGATACTTGGGGATCAGTTGAATTGCCTATTTTGGGCAAGGTATTCGTTCGTTATTCATATAATTTGCCTGCAGAAAACTTTGGCTGTTTGGGCATTGAACCCAAACTCTGACTAATTTGAAAACTTGATGCTCAAATCCATAGAATTTTATCCGTCCATTCCGTGAGCATCACATCGATCCTACCTCTATTACTCGCCACGACTTCATCGAGACCAATGGCGATAACTTCATGTTAACAGTTCCCACACTGGCCTCAATGGCTCTCAATTTTTGTCTTCGAAGCCATGAAGAAATCCGCCAGAGTTATTCTTGGACCTGCTATTGGTTTCTTTTGGCAGTATTTGTTGCAATGACAAATCAGGTGATTACTTTTTTATATGGAAGGAAAGTTGGTGGTGGTATTAATTTAAGACGAATCAGCGTCTTAAGTAAATAGATTAATGAAGTGAATGTATTTACTTTTATTTCTGGAGATTCACAAGTGGTCACATACTTATTTTGGTCTTCCACGTTGGGTGGTTTTTCTACAAGACTGGCATATAATTCTCCCGCGTCGTCATCATCGTATTCATCATGTAGCTCCACACGAAACTTATTTCTGCATCACCACCGGTTGGCTCAATTATCCATTAGAAAAAATTGGCTTCTGGCACAGACTGGAGGGAATCATTGAAGCATTAACGAGTTGCAAACCACGAGACGACGACATGAAATGGGCCCAAAAATCGGATTAATGATACTGCAATTAATTTTGCATGTGTGGCAAAAGATTTGTAATCGTTACCTCTGCACGAGGCCCATTTGCCATCATCACCAAAATGCATAAGATCACTAATGTCCTTTCTTGTGGTCATCATCAGTGCTGTGATTGTGATCCTGTTAGCAATCACTATTGCTAGTCTTTGTGTCCATGATGCCTTTGTAGTATGCTGTGGTCTTTTTCTAATCCTGTGTTAGATCCAACGTTGCTGACTTTCACACACAACACACCGACAGGAGAACAGTGTTTATGCTAAAGTTTCATTTGATGTTTTCATTTTCTATCATTTTTGATAATCATCGCGTCAATATTTTATTGGTAAATTTCTAACGTACTTGACCAGCGACAACAAAAAAGCCAATCTTTTTTAAGAAAACAATGCCAGTTTTATTATGGAGCTGACGGTCTTTTTACGTGAATGATATATTCGACGCTTTTTAATATACTTAAACAGAAATTTAAATATATGCTAGATGTTGGCTAGTGAATTACACTAGAAATAACTTTAACGAAAGTTAGTACGGTGTAATGAAACAACCTCTCCTCAATTTTAGCGATGACATGGAATTTTATTTTTGGTATTTATTTTTGGAACTGGTAGCCAGTTACTTCGGTATGATTGCATGGGTAACACGTATTTAAGTTATAAAACGCACTTGAAATTTGTGATTCTCTTGTTAGATGCATGGTTGACACTTCCACTTGACTCTGGGCATTTTTGTAAGTGAAATTTATGAAGTATCGTATATCATATTGAGTCCTAGAATATTGAAGTGCTTAAATGTTTGATCGGACCTTATACTGTACATGGTTTTTTCCAGATAGTCCTGTTGTCTTGTAAGAGCGTCGTGTCCACAAAGCCGAATTGCTAGTGAAATTTCAGTGAGATATTAATTTAAGTGAGAATTAACGCGATATATAAATTTTGCACTTTGAACATTTGTACTTAAAAAAAATTATCGCGTGACTGGAACAAGTTTTCAAAGAACAAGCCATTGCCAATTATAGTCTATTAATTTTTGAAATATCATATACGTGTTTTATTACTTAAACAGTTTTACTTATATAACTGCACGTCTGTGTTTATTTAAATGTGCAACTTTTGATGAATGTAATAGTCTGAAAACATTTTTTTGTTTCATAACGAAAATGATACAAATAAATGTATCCAGTTGTTGATGAATATACTCTGTAAAATTTAAAGGAACATGACTTCAGCTTCACCAAGCCGTTGAAATAGACTTTATAATAATTTCTGTTTTATACAGCCATGGCTCGAGCAGTACCACAGTATGCATTGTCCGACGATTTGTAAGGTCGGATCCCGAGTTCAGGTCTTAGTCTGGATTCTGGTCTCAATAAGCAGCAAGTTGAGATTTGACATGCAGGATTTCTTTCCTCTGAATAGAAGTAATTATTTTTGGAATAAATTAAAAGAAGTGATTTTGATATTTTGTAACAGCCACATTTGTAAGATTTGTGTATTCTATACCAGAAAATGCTGCATTTGTAACCATTCATATTGCTTCTATTTTTTTCTTTCATATTTCGGAACTTCCTGGACAATTCTCTGACTTATTGACAGGAAGTAGTGTGCTCGATCACTGCGTCAGTGGTTCCAGGTACTGGATCGAGATGGGTTGACTTCTGTCGGGCGAGAGAGAGGCCTCTGCCCCAGTCCCGGGGCAAGGTGACCATTAAAAAGTAAACAAAATTAGTGAATTATCCAAATTCTATGATTATACGCTTATTTATTTTATAGTTAAAATAGAATTAGGCTATTATTTATTGCAATGTTAAGGTAAATGAAATAATAGTTTTAGTTTTTTGTGAATAATATAAACGCATGAACACTAAAAGTTAAAATCAAAGTAAATAATAAACCAAATTTCTTGTTAACTTGACAGTTAATGTAAACAATGTTTCTAGTTAACCAGAATCGCAGATGAGCTGTCCACCATCAAGAAGATGCCAATTAACATTGTGGGTTAAGATGGTGAGTTTGCCAACTTGCCCCAGTCATCTTGCCTCAAGTATCAGATTAAAGATTATAATAATAATGAATGGTATTTTTATTAAGGTACTATTAGATATTTTTATAGCTTACCTCAATATTAATTATGTCTTATTTCCCGAATTTGGATAATTCAATACAATAACACAATAGCAAAACAATAAAGATCATGTAAATAAGATTGCAATGGCAACAACGCCTTGACAACATGACTTCTTAGTGTCTTGTCATGAGGAGTGCTAGTAGTATACCTATGGTGGAGCTAACTGTAAGGGAACTCTCTAATTAAGTCATTAGTCATCATGCCCTGGTCTCCCCTACTTAATTTTGCTAATTTTTTTTTTTTGCAAAAAGTTTAGGCTGTCCAAGTGAAAAGTCCCACATTTTCCGTAGTGTCCACCCCTAACTGTTGCTGTTCTAGGACTGGAGAAAAAATACATTTATCATACTAAGAAACACCAAGGGGGATGCTAATCCTAACACAGTAAATGAATTGACAGAATAGGCACGATAGATTAAAAAATATGAACATTTACAGCAAATGAATTAAAAGTTCATCTATTTGGAACCAAACTTTCGTTAGCTTCGTACAGGCAATAGATGATGAGGAAAGGAAGGCCAAGCAAACATGGAAGCAAGTGATTTGGGGGTTATGGAAGTGTGTATGGCAGAGCCCAGAAGAGTGTGAAGGGGGAAACTCGCTGGTCTGATTCTGTAGAACAGGGATATTTTGATGAAAAATAACATAGCAAGTGCAAACTTCAGGACCTGCCGCAAACATGTTCTAATAAATCCAGTCGCAGAGTACTCCACGTTCCAAATGAATTTAATCATTTCGTTCGTTGTTATACCCAAGTTAAACCCTGTCACACGCTGTTATTCGTGTTCGAACGAAACCACTGACCCCAATCAGGTTCAAGAATTCAAGTGACGGCAACCTTTCATCTAAATAAGGCTGGATGTTTGCGTTATGTTTCATATCTGCGTAGGTGCTGTGAGAAACGTTTACTAATAAAGCAATCTGTTATCACCTGCTATAAGCCACATCTTAATAAACAAGACAGCAAATAGTGTAGTAAAAGTTTTCTTTAGGTGTGGGATGTGCAATTAATCTTAAATGTGTCGTATAGTAGGGTTCCCGTTTAAAATTTTAAAGGATCAATTTTTATAATATCTAATAAATTACTAAATACATTATATTTTCATTTTATGCAATAATTTGCCGTTCCGGAACTTTGTGTTCGCACTATAATGACAACACAGCACTTTGTGCTTTCAAATTAAAAAAAGTGCCAACCCCCTAACATGTACCGTATTTGACGGGATACAAGACACACCTTTTTTCCCAAAATTATGACTCAAAATATCACCCGCGTTTTATATGTGAAGGTTCGAACTCTCATGGGTTAATGTTCAATACTGACTTTTTTTTTCTTGTCCGTGCTCCACTGAGATGAGGGTGCGTCTTATATGCCGTCAAATATGGTAAGTCCATACTTCGTCAGTCTACTGATCGTTGGGGCACTCTCGAGGCGTAGGAGGCGAGCTCCTACACCTGGGAACTTTGCCTCATCTACTCGTTGCGTAGTAGCGAGGGTTCTTTTACGTGCAAATGGTATCGTACACCACACGGGGCCACGGCTTTACTTTCCATCCGGGTGGAGGCGTACTCCTCACCTGAGACGTCAACTCACCTGAAACCACTGGCGCAGTAATGAGCACGCCGCCGACGCGGGTTGATATTCAAATATTGTTGAGTAAAAATTTGAAATTTATTAAAAGAAAGGCTTGAAGGAAAGGAAAAGAGATGGCTTTTTATTTGGGGGGGGGGGGGGGGGTAAAAGTTATCGGGGTTCCCCCTTTCGACGAAAAAAAAATACAAGGCTTTATTTCCCATCTGATGGAGAGGGGCGGCGCACTGAGGACCTCCATCTCGTCCAAAAGCCAAACCACTTGGATCCAGTGTCGAGCGCGTTACCTATGCGCCACCACGGCGGGGCATGGTGGGGCACATTGCTCCCTATATGGGGCACCCACGCTTAGCCAACTTGACTACTATTACGGTATTTAATTTTTTTTTTCAGATTTTTCAATTAAACTTTTAGTTTCTTAGATAACTGACAGTTCCGGAACTTTGAGATCGCGCTGTATATCTGAATATTACGTTGAACTCTATAAAATATCTGTCAATAGTTTTACTGAAATATTAAGATTTCTCTCCTAAATTTGCAACATTAGTTAGATTAGAGTCTTATTTGTAATGGTGCGTATTATTAATTGCGAAAATCATTTTCAAGAAAAGCATTTTGAAATTTAAGACGCCAGTATTTGATGAGCCGCCAACTTAGCCAATATTCCTGCGGGTTCCAGACGCCTGGTTGGGGTGACCCCAACCAGAGCATGTTCAGCTTTTGATTTTTTTTTGTTTTAGGACCCTTCAACTACAAGGTCATTAGAGCCCCGTCCAAAGTGTAGTTCTTATGCAGAGACTGCACAGACACTGCACTAATCGAACGATTTTTGGGTATTAGCAGTACCCAGTTTTCCCAAGCGGCCACCCATGTCAGTACTAACTGGGGTTGCGTTGCTTAACTTCAGTGATCGGACGAGAAGTGGTGTATCCAACGCAATTCGCCGCTCCCGAGCATGTTCAGTGGACCCGCAGACCCGACCCTACCACAGGCGGGATAACGGTATGATGATGATGAGTATTTGATGGGCCGCCAATGAATGTTGAAATAATTTGTAAGCCATGACGTACCCTTCTAATGCATCTTTGGTTTTATTTGTTGATTATTACGTATGGATGATTTTCAGAAAAATATTTGCTAAGTTGACTAGATTTTAACACTTTCAAAAAATTGGCTTAATATAACAAAAATATAAATTCTTTGGTATTCATTTTCTTCTCTCGCTCCAGCTTAACACGTGTTGTCTAATAGATATCTATGGAACACGTCTAACAGATTCATTTTCATCCATTAGACGGTCAGTAAATATCTAATAGATAAACGTCATAGCGCGATAACATTATCAACTCATTAATGAAGCTATTAAAAAAGTTAAATGCCCACTTTTCTTTATGAAAGATGAAGGGGCTTTGTACTTCAGAACTGGAAAATTGGTTAAAATGTCAATATCGTCAAAGTAAATATAGTATATGGAAGTTGGTCAAAATGTTTGGTCATTATAGACCTACATTGTCATACGGCGTAACCATTTTCAGAATTTCAAGTTTTGTCCGCTGTCATTAGCAAATCTATATTGTCTAGTGCTATTTCAAATTCAGTTAATCTTTGATGAAATATTGTCGAGCCAGCAACACGTTTCCAGACAATCTCGAAGGACAAATGGGACTTTACAGGACGTCAGAAGTAACAGCTGGTGCCACGCCTGATACTTGTTGAATCCATGATGTGTAGGACGATACCCTTGTATTTCCTGATGGGTTGGTAGTTCCACAGGCATTTCTATACCTAAAAGATTGCAAGCCCACTGCATAATAACGTCCAGAATCTCCTTGAAGCATTAATGGTCCTCCTGTGTCACCCTGAAAAGAAATATATTCTGGTTTGATCCTGTCACTATTAGTCACTTGGGGAAGGATCTGTATCCATATGTTGAAGACGAGCTTTGCAAGAAAACATTTTGCTCAATTTCTTACTTCACAAACATCTGCGGAAGAAGACGATGCAGTGCAAAACATGCCGGGTGTAATAGTCGTCCCATAAGACGTCATACATTGACTATTTGTTAGCACATAAAGAAAAACTTCCCTAAGCTTGGTAGCATACGGCCCAGCTGCAACATTAAATTCTAATATTAGAATTAATCATAAACAAAAACGATATTTTTATCTTTGAGTTCAGTAGAGATCCTAATTTTTTTTCTTTCCTACATATATACTGTACATATATTAGTGCTTGTCAGGTTTTCTAACCAGAAGAGGTGAACTTGAGAATGAATCAGGACTTGAACTTACACTTTTTACGACTGAAAACACCTGCTTTGTAATCGATACTGAGGCGTTTTCAATGAAAACAGTAATTTTAGCCTCAGCCCAAATAATCTCTACGATTTTGCCCCGCGCTGCTGTCCTGTGTACTTTCAGGAAATGCTAAACGAAGAGGGTGTGACAGAGTATGGTGCAGTACATAAGTTGCTGCATCAAAAATGCTTCTGCATTTTGAACTACAGTACCTGGCCATATTAATGTGACCACTAGAATTTTCATCATTTGCAAAATTTTGTAATACTTTTGAATGTAATACTTTAGTAATTCAGTAGTTGCACACCCTTTACGGCAGACATTCCATCATCCAGGGTGTGCACAAATTGTTTCTCATGATTCATAAATAAGCATGGCAAGACAGTGCTCTTTATGTGGGTCCTGGGGCATGTTGGCATTATGTCCAACTAGAGGGCAGGTACCGATGCCCGTCAGGTGGCCCACCTGCCAGAAGACACCGGCATTGCTGTTCCCTCCTCTGTCTTTCTCATGGTGTGGCAGGCCGTCCATGGTCAATGGCGGTCCCATCAGTTTGCCACAGGAGAATAACTTAACTAAGGAGGTGCGGGCCGCCCCAGGTGACACCACTCGCACCATGACAAAAGGGGTGACACCAGAACAAAAGAAGGGACAGAGCAGGTAGAGCGGCTTTTTTAAGGGAAGGGGGAGGTGACACCATGGCGTACCACACGGTCACCACACTGGGTGATGCCAACCCTAGCAACGCCTCTGCAGCTGGATATTAGCTGGTGGTCACATTAATATGGCCAGGTACTGTAGTTCTAGGGCCTTCTGCATTCCAGACTGGCTAGGGGTGGAATTAGCGGACGAAGGGTAACTGAATAATTTAGAATTCAGCACATTTTCGAGATTAATCTCTACTGTAGCTCGAAAGTGAAACTCATTTTTATGTTAGTTGTACTTACTTGTGGAAGTTCGACCCCATCCAAGCAATTTAACGTAAACGTTGGCAAACGTAGAAGATATTGCAGTATTGGAAGGGATACATATCCGGCCAACATAGTTATTAAAGGTTAGATCATTTTCGAGTTGAATTAAAGCAATGTCGTTTGCCAAATACGGATTATTATAGCTGGGATGTATCACTATTTGCGAAGGGAATACTACGACTTCTCCTGGTTCATTATCAATTACAATATTATAATCTCCGACAACAGCAAACACGTTGTTCAGCGAAACTCTGCAAGATTTGAAAATACAATTTTGTAATAGGAGTGTTTTTAAAATATTTTCCTCTCCTGTGAATAGTTTCAGGTCACATACCCAGACACACAAGTTGCTGTCGTTATTATCCATCTTCTGCTAATAACTGAACCACTGCAGTTGAATGTCCAAACGCCGTTTTTATTAACGTAAATTGACACCTGAAAATTTCAAGTATCAAAAATATTTTTTAGCTGAAATTTATGATAGAAAAAAATGAAGTATGAGGTTTTATAACGCAATATAACGACATTCATGACATCATCATACCCTTATCCCGCCTGCGACAGGGTCGGGTCTGCGGGTTCTAGCCCTCCACTATCGCCTATCTCCCACCAGGTCTCCCGCCACCAAACACACTACCATATCCTTACGAACAACCTGCTCCCACATTTGCGTTGGTCTCCCCCTTTCTCGGGTGCTTCAAACCACCTGCATTTCTGTAATGGACCTAACAAGCTCCTCTTCCCCTCTTTTCATTACGTCTCCATACCACCTCAATCTACTCTCCCTCATTTTTCCGCGATTACGCCCCCACCCCCAGGCAACCTCTAATATACTCATTCCTAATTCTATCAGCTCTCGACACTCCACTTCTGTACTGCAGCATTGGCATCTCGGCTACTTGCATTCTATTTACGTGGCTCTTCCTCACTGCCCAAAACGCATCCGTGTAGTATAGGACCTACTAGTCCTAACCACTGCCCTGTAAAACTTCCCTTTGAACTTGATTGGGACCTTCCTGTCACATAGAACTCCACTAGCCTATCTTCACATCCGAGGTCTATCTTCCCATTGCTTTGGAATGGTGATCCCAACTACTTAGCCTCTTGCACTTTCTTCACCAGTTTGTCTCTGGAGAGTACGTTACCATTATTTTCCTGTTAACTTTCATGTTAACATGTAGCCATGTTAACTTTAGCCCTCGCTTTTTTGTTGCTCCTCTAATATTGTTTAGGCCCTTCTCTACTTGTTCTCTGAAGTCGCTAAGTTTTCCTATATCGTCAGCCATGCACTGAACGGACTATTCTCCTACTCCCGTCAGCAACCCGTCCACAACCAGAATGGAAAGGTATGGACCTAGTGCTGAACCTTGGTGTACTCCAAACTTCACTGGAAAACCTCCAGTAACTCCCCAAGGAGTCCTTACTCTGGCCATGGAGCCATCATACATATCCCGCACCATCCCAGGGCCTGCCCCGTTTAGTCGCCTTTTACGACATGCACTGGGGGAAAGTGTCGTGTGCCTATTTTACCTCTGGCACACACACACACACGGAGTAATACGACATTCATAAAATTGATTCATTAAGAAAATTAAAAAATGTACCATCCATTTATATTTGTTTTGACTTGTTTCTGTTCCACCAACCAGACGTTTAGACAAGGGTGGAGTATCATTGGCGAATCCACAATCTGAATAAATAAAAAGCCTTTTAAATATTCTTGTGCTAAATATATGTACTGTACTAAGTCATAAAACTATTTTTCAAGAATTTTGACATTAAAATGGATGACATGTACCTTCTTCTGGTTGTTGGTTAGGATAACAGGCAGGATAGCACTCTGCAGGAGCAGGAATGACGGAATATATCCAATTTCGATACATGGTAACATTTGTGTAGATTCCTGGGAATGAAGGATTGCCACAATCAATTCCATACGATACAACACCTCCTAGGTAATAAGTGTTATCACATTGGTATGCAGCTGGGCCACCGGAATCACCCTGACACAAAGTAGCAATTAGTAACTTACTGAAGATAAAAGTTGATGAGTTTTAAACCTGTTATGTATAATAAGTTCTTAAACTTTGTCATTCAGACCTGGCAAGCATCTTTACTACCGTCAGAAGTGGCAGCGCAAATGTTTGTTGTACGAATTTGTTGAGAAGTATCTCTGTACAAAAGTTGACAAGCACTATTGTTAACCACTGGTATAGTTGCTTCTCGTAAGACGGTGCTGTCTCCTCCGGCTGAAATTTAGAACATGTGTCACTGAGATCAGAAGCCAGATGTCTAAGAAAGAAATAACGGCAATAGGAGATAGTGGAACACTATGCCCGTTTTACGCATTTTCAAAAAGATTTACAGCAATGGCTCAGTGCAATATAGTACAGATGCTCCTTGAGGAGATGTTATAATGGGGGATGATGGGTTAAAATTCCCCGGGCCCAGCGAAATCTCTCACCTCCAGGGGCTAATCTCTCACCTAGGGACTAATAGGGCTTAAGCCCTGGGCCCCAAGTGTCAAGGAGCCCCACAAAAATTGAATTATCATAAACTTTTAATACTTTTTGATTAACAATGAGCACTTATCATATAGTAAAAATAGTTATAAATCAGTATAAATAATAAATAAAAATTGAATTTGAATCACTGTGACATTATTGAACTTCAATAAGCCCTAGGTCCCGGGTAACCTAGATCCGCCCCTGCAGGTGCAAACGAGAGGACAGCTGATATGTGACTATAGATCGTAGAACACCCATTGGTGAAGATTTTGTTTTTTAAAGCAGAGTTGGATGCCCTTCTTTAATCTTTAAAATCCTTAAATGAATGTAAGGTATTAGGGAACACTTGAAATTTGAACGATCTCGTAATCTTGGTAGAGGAGGCGGGTTGTTGTTCGCCCCCTCCCCTCGTCCCTAGGAGCCCTAGCATCGTACTGTACTCAAAGTTTATGCGGCATTGTAGCCATTGTTGTTTTTTATTTCTGTGATACAGAATTATCGCCTCGGATGCGAACTCACCTTGTTCAGTGGAACCCCAGCCTGTTACGGTTAGACTTTGACCGATTAAGTTAAGATTAGATGGTGGAAGGCAAAGTGGTTGAATGTTGCTTTGATAATTAACTACAGAATCAAGTTCAATGATGGCGATATCGTTTTCAATGGTGGCGTTGTTATAACCAGGATGAAGGATGTATCTCCTAACTCTTTTAACAACACCATTCGTTTCAGTTGTGTTGTCCAAAACATGGTCTCCAAGATAGATACGCAAAGCGTTGACGTCAGAAATTCTACAAAAGAATTCAATTCTTTTTAAATATTCATCGTTAAATAAATGTCAAAGTTAAGGGTTTTTGTAAGATTTTTAACGTACTGATTGAAACAATGAGCTGCAGAAATTAAATACTGATTACTAATTAATGTCGCACCACAAACGTTTAGTATTCTAACTGTGGTTTGCGTTGGTACAAGTTGTCTTAACGCACACTGAAAAAGAAACCAGATTCGTGTCAGCATGTTCCTGTTGTCACAGTCATTCACAAACAACCCAGTGGCTTTTACTCCTGTCGTAAGATGGACAATAGGCGTCTTCGTAGTGTGAAGGGGAATACCACGAACATTGAGATTAAGATACAAACAAGCAACTTCAGTTCAGCTGCTAAAAAGCGTTGGTTGTTGTTGGTGGTGTTTTAGGGCCCTTCAACTACATAGGTCATTAGAGCCCCGTCCAAAGCATAGTTCTTATGCAGAGACTGCACAAACACTACACGAATGCGACGGTTTTTTGGGTATTTGAAGTACTCAGTTTTCCCAAGCGGCCACCCATGTCAGTACTAACTGGGGTTGCGCTGCTTAACTTCAGTGATCAGACGAGAACTGGTGTATCCAACGCAATTCGCCGCTCCCTAGAAAGCGTTGGTCCATCGATAATCGTACACAGGGGCGGATCTAGGGTTTTCGGGGCCTAGGGCTTATTGAAGCCCAATAATGTTACGTTGATTAAAACAAATAATACCATAAATTATCACTATTATTTGTAGGCCCTTGACACTTGGGAGCCCAGCGCTTAAGCCCCATTAGTCCTTATGTAGATCCATCCCTGATCGTACACTATAACGGACTTATCCACCAAAGCTTATAGCTCATTAGGGGAATTGTAGGGAATAGATTATTGCGTTAGACACACCAGTTCTTGTCTAATCACTGAAGTTAAGCAACGCATCCCCAACTAGTACTAACATGGGTGGCTGTTGGGAAGACTGGGTACTGCTAATTCCAAAAAAAAAAAAAATCGTTGCAGCAGCATAATGTCTGTGCAGTCTCTAGATTAGAACTAGGCAGTTAATGAGGCTCTAATGACCTTTGTATTTGAAGGGCTCTAAAACACGAACAAAACAAACAAAAAAATTCCGTCTGGGCCTATAGCTTTTAGACCTTTCATCTTCCTAAGAACCCTAAATATTTCCTCCTCCTGAACTTCCACCACTCCAGAGGAGATAGGATGGGTGCCGATGTCCCCCTGGGTGGCCGCTTGGGAAAACTGGGTACTGCTAATACCCAAAAATCGTCGCATTAGTGTAGTGTCGGTGCAATCTCTGCATAAGAACTATGCTGTGGACGGGGTTCTAATGACCTTTGTAGTTGAAGGGCCCTAAAACACCAACAAACAACAACAACCCAATGTCCCCCTCTCCCACTGCAGCATTTATAAGGGTGTGGAAATTTCCTTCCCACAATTTGTATTATACTCTACAAGGACTTTTGACTGAATTTATGTGCAAAGATGTTTTCTGAAAGAGTTAGTGAGAGACAAATCATGCTCAGTAGGCCCTATTTGGGATATGATCGTTTAACGTAGTGTTGGTGGCCAAGTATAAGGGCAAGAGTTTCTCAGTGGGAACTCCGTATTTTCAGATGATACACTTTATAATGAAGTTTTGAACGTGAATGAAAAATTCTGAAATTGGCAATGGAATGTACTTTGGAATGCGCTTACCATCCATGGATATTCATTAACTTCTGTTTCTGTTCCACCAATAATTCTTGTTCGTCTATTTACTCTTCCACAGGCTTGATTATTTATATGAAATAAACAAGAACTCATCATAAAAGGACTGCAATGTTGATATATATTTAAATAATATTGACATTATTTTTATTAGGAAATGTTTTTCGTTTTTCGAATAAAGCGCCATTACCAATCTATCAATCAAATAGAACACATGTGGATCCATGTCACAATGGAATTGATGTTTTTTTCGTAATACTCGATACTCGCATTATTGTAGTGTCTAAATATTTGAGGTCTGCTTCGTTTGACGTATTGTATGTATGTTATGTGGTAGTTAAATTTGAACACCTGAATGAGTGTATTTTCAGCACAAATACTGTATTTTTAACCTGGTAAGTCTTAATAATTTGAAATAATTTTAGAACTGATTATCATAGTCGGACGCATAGCCCCATTCATTTCAGTTGCATTTACAAAATACGAAATTGTTTGCATATACAGTATACTGTATGAAGGGCTACGCTTTCCCTTTTACCCGGTTGTTCTATTTTACGCTGTCCTTTGGGTTCGTTGGTGTTTTAGGGACAAGTATTTTATGACTAAACATTATTTTCCCGGGAAGAAAGAAAGCGGAATTGAGATTTTTCCTAGAAAAGCGAGATTCGTACAAACGGGATATTTCTGGCTACACGAGATCATTCCACAGAATCGATATGTATCTTGTTCGCGGGGAGAAGGCCGAAGGACCGAAAGACCGCAAGTAGAGATCACTGTAAAGGTACTTTACCAAAGATAATTCATTGCATGCATCTTTCACCTCAATCGCTAGGTAAAATTAGTAACCAGGTAAAATGGAAAGTGTAAAATAGAACAACTGGATAAAAGGGAACGTCTATCCATATGAAGTTCATGTTATGTATTCAGGTGAGTGTTTATCACGAGTAATTACAAAGTCAAGAGGGAAACCCCCTGAATATCCTACAATTATCTCATGTACATGGCGATGTTGTATGCGTTCGCATTGGAATTTCGTTTAGAAAAAAAAAGATGCAAGGTAAAGTTTTGATTGCCAATTATTACTATTTTCTGCTAGTGCTATTAATACCGTCAAAATTCTTCTTTTTGGCAAATTTAAGTACCCAGAAATTCCAGAATGTCATTAAGAAAAAATGGCCAAATTGAAAATGAAATTGGCAGCATTCGGACAGACAGAGTAAGATCTAGAGAAAAGTGGAGTGATAGCTGTTATGTAACTCTGCCAGGGTTTCCAGGAATCGTAATTCCAAACAATTCATCAGAAATTCAGGGTGTACCAGTACCAAAACAGTCTTGTGATTCTTATTAAACCACCGGTTCAATGATGTACGTGTTACATTTGCATAATTGTGATCCCATATGGACTGGAACAGGATGTGGGGCAACCCCGATCGCACTTTAGCCATAATATTCAACTTGGATATTCCCACTGTCCTTAAATTCACGCCGATATTTGAAATTTATCTAAGTTCTCCTCACAATGCTTTTCTGAAATGTTGAAGTACTGTATCTTCTTTACCTATTTCCGTCATAAATGGCATGATGATCTGTAGATATCCAGTAAAAATTACGCTACTGCCATAAAGAGATAGATGAGGGTATGTGGATATCGAGAACTAATGGGTCATACTCATGAGAAGAAACGTTGGATAACAGTTTCAAGTGAACTCTTTCACGAATAGCTTGATAAAATTAAGGGCGATTAAATTTTATTATTTTGTTTAAAAATGGTAAATGTAAAATATAATCGATCATCTGCTTACCGCATGGCGTTTGTCTTTTATTCAGTTCGTTGCACTATTTTGAAAAATAAAATTAGATTTTAGTTAATTGAGCTGAAGTGCACTTAGTAATTAGTATGCATTAAATGTATCAAAATTCAACCCTGAGAAGTAATGTTATCAAATCTGTTAGTAATTGTAAATTATTTCTAAGTGGTTTAGTTTATAACCTGCTGATGGAAGAACATCGGTAGTATTATAGGTTAAATTATTTAATAATTGTAATAAATCCCCTTTTTTTAAAGAATTTTTTTTTAAGATTTAAGGATAGTTAAGATGGAAATGCGTTTAAATAGAGTTAACACTCTTACCTCAAGTTGACCAATAGAAACTATTAATATAATAATCAGTATTTTGAGCATCATTTTTTATTTCGAGGACCCTCAAAATCAAATTGATTGTGACTCCGATCTCCATCCAGGGTTTATATATAGGTCAATATAAATTAAGATCAAAATTGATAAACCAATAAAGTTCAATTGGAGTTGGATAGTTAGAGTTTGCGCAGTTGGTGGCAAGTATTATATAGGTTAATATGGCTTAGATTTTGTGACAATTCTTGATACACCAATGCTGTTGACATTTCCAGTGAAGTTAGGCTTAATTTATGTGCTTTTGCTCAATAATTACGTCTTAATCCCAATTCTGATCAATGTTTATTGGCTATAGGCACTATTCACTATATTTTAATAAATGAATTTACATTGTACTCCATGTAGAAGATAGTTATCCACATTCTCCCACATATGGATAGGTAGTATAGTTTGTCCTAAATTGACGTTGCACTTGACGAAGGGCAAACATTGAACAAAAAAAATACTGCATTTTTTAATACATTATATATGTGACAATGTGCCTATGACATGTGCACTTGTGTTATTTGTAGACGAATTGAACAGATCCATTGCGTAAATGGCAGTTAGCGAATATAAATTTTATTCAGTTTGCTTCACATGTGTTCTGTGCAAAAACCAAAACATACAGAAAATGAATTCTACTCATAAATAAAAATGTCACCAATGAATTCTGAACTGCAATTTAGCACTTCCAACATGGCTGCACTCGTATTTAATTTTCAATACATTGTTATTAAACAGATGTTATTATTTATGAAATATTCTTAGATGGGACGCTACTGCTATTGCTACCACTATATTTAAGTGGATGTTGGGAAATTTTGTCATTGACGAATGTCATGAAGTGATGGATTGCATACTATAGTGTACTAAAAATGGTAGTTGAATGCTTTTTTAACCGGAAGTTGAATACATAATCTCATAATATGAATGTCATTGTGGATTTGTTAAAGCTGCTTGTAGCTCAGCTGTAATGCAAGAAGCCCTAAAATGAGGTTCAGGGCAATTGTATACTGATGCATTCTTGTGGCTAATCAACAAGTTATCATTATGATATGTGTGGTAGCTAACAAGCTGCACTGTTTACAATGCCTGTTCAAGGACCTTTTATGAATTCCTTCTCGCTGTTTCATAAATGCAACCACAAAATTGATAAAAATCTAACCTCAATGTCAGAAGTGTTAAATGTCCTTCATTTTCTTTAAATTGGCTGTTTTCCTTCCAAAAAATTACCAATGTGAGTTAAAATAAAGCATGAATCTCTAATCTGAGAGTGTAGTGGGGTTGATTGGGTACCCCACCTCGGTGGCACAGAGGTTCCTTCCATCGGATCGGGAGTAAAAGTGTGGTCCCGTGTTGTGTGTCCGATGCCATCTGCACCTAAAAAATCCTTACTACATGGAGCCTGCTGAATAAAATACCGTCCACCTATCCCCACGTGACCCATCATCACCATCATCATCATCATACCCTTGTCCCACCTGTGGCGGGGTCGGGTCTGCGGGTTCTAGCCCTCCACTCCCGTCTGTTTCCCACCAGGTCCCCGTCCACCCGGCACACTGCCATGTCCCTCTGAGCAACCTGCTCCCACGTCTGCTTTGGTCTCCCTCTACCCCGAATGCTGCCGGCCACCCGCATTCCCGGGATGCGCCTAAGGAGTTCCTCTTCCCCTCTTCAATATCCCCCACGTGACCCAATGGAACAAAACTGGGCACCCGACCTTGCCATAGGTGGGAAAAGTGTTAATGATGATGATTAATGGCTCATGGATTGTGCACAATCAGTCGCCTGCACGTAAAAGAAATCTCTCTACAGGCAATGAATTGTCATGTGTAGGAACTTGCCCCGTCATCGGTAAATTGTAATCGAACCTAATTATAACTACTGTTGCTACTTACTTCACCATCAACATTTGCAACACATAAGCCCATAATTATTTATTGTAATCAAGAATTCAATTCACAAAACTGAATATTGCCTACGTGCATGTAATTAAGATCTCATACGAGATTTTGCTACACATTGACTAGGTGCGTAAAATTATTCTTAACTATTTTCAAAAGGCATTTCATTTTGATGCACTGCTTGAGGATCGAATCTCTCTTCTCCCTCTCTTTGTTTTATGACTCCCTTACTTCCTAGCTTCTGTGCTACTGGTCTTATTCTCCCTTGGTCCTTTCGAACTCGTGGGTAAGTGACTCTACCAAAGGCGAAAGCAGCTGCAACTAGCGGACGAGGAAAACGGATGTTGGTGAGTGTGTGCAGTATATCAGTTTGATGGGACAAGGCTCGGACTGTCGTAATTTCTCCACTTGCTGACTTTGAAGCTGAGCTATGTTATTAACTTAAATATTTGTTTGCAGGGCCGGCCATTTGGGGGGGGGGGGGGAGCAGCGGGTGCATTGCACCCGGGCCCATTCGTCAATTAAACGCTAATATCAAAAGTTTATTATGTCATTGTATGGGCAACGTCCCTCACTCGCCCCTGCCAATGTAACATACTCTAAACATAACCTAACAACCCTGCCATTGAACTAGAGCAGGGTTGTACAACATTTCTGGTGTTGCGTTCGCAGTTGATGAGTGATGAATTGGGCTTCCAGTTGGACTGAAAAAGAGGTACAAACAAGTGAACAATTGAGTGTTTAACCTACAAAATAAATCGTAATGAAAGAGATAAAAGAAATATTGAGATGGATTTGAATATGTCCCATCTAGGAAATACGAATATACAGTCTAAAAAAGTTTTATTGACAACATTTCTCAATCAACATTGAAAGCATTTGTAAATATGTACAGTTGAAATCACAAATTGCAGAATTATTAGTGACTGTTATTGATTGATTTCTGTTTTTTTGTCTTTTCATCATCATTTCGAACGTTTTTCCGTCTTTGACAGGGTCCTGAGGTCATATGAAGGCAACTACCGTTCTGATGCCTATCGTCTTTCTTCCTCTGGCGAGCCACACCAGTCATTTAAAAATCATATAGGTACAGTATACAGTTTTCAGGGCCGGCGCTATATTTTGCGGGGCCTTGTGCAATCTAATTATGCGGGGCACCGTGAAAACATGAAGCGGGGCCCTTCTATCAATAGGTTCATTAATCCGAATGCGCGGGGCCCTGTGCCGTCACACTGTTCGCACACCCATCACGCCGGCCCTGCAGTTTTTCTTCTCGCATATTTTAATCCATGTTGATACGACCTTTTTAATTGCATTGTTTGTTGTTGTTTTTGGGCCCTTCAACTACAAGGTCATTAGAGCCCAGTCAACTGTTTAGTTCTGATGCAGGGACTGCACACTAATGCGACGATTTTCGGATACTAGCGGTACCCAGTTTTCCCAAGCGGCCACCCATGTCAGTACTAACTGGGGTTACGTTGCTTAACTTCAGTGATCAGACGAGAACTGGTGTGTCCAACGCAACTTGCCGCTCATTTTTTAATTGCAGGTTATGTCGTACACGCCACAAATTCTCGGGATGGCGAGGTTTTGGGTTCTAATTTCTGGGCTCATTTGTTCCTAATCATCTTTAACACACTGTTTTTGTGAGAATTGAATTGTTAATTGCATCACAGTACTAATGCCACTACACCTTTCTTGTTTCGTTCAACTCTGATGTAAAATATACTGCCATATGGATTAATTGCCATTTAGGCCATCTAGGAGTTGCTTGTTTAAGAACAAACTCTCCGACTAAGTTTGAAGCACGTTATCTGGTAAATGGCCGCCTCGGCTCTGCCATTCAACAATTTGTCGTTGTGTTCACGTTCGTTCGTTTGTTCGTGTTTTAGGGCCCATCAACTTCAATGGTCATTAGGGCCCAGAAAGACAATCACCATGGTGGGGGGTGTAAGTGGCCATCCCACTATGGTGAAAATAAATAAGGGCTAAAGCCCAATAAAATTAACAAAATAAAAAGGCAATAGCCAAATAAATAACAGACAATAAGGAAGGGGTTGTGTTCACGGTTTCAAAGGCACAAATGGACGCACAGTCCATCTTTTTTACTCACATACTGTCCCTTACACCAGATTTTTCTTTTAACCTTTTCCAATGACTTTCGTTTTCCTCAGACCCAACTTTATTACTGATAAAATTAAGTTTATTTTCCTTTACCTCTTACCATAATAGTAGTTATGGAAAATCACTCTGAAAATTATTTAAAGGTTACTATTATGTTAAACAAGTTAAAAATGCATCATAAACGACAGCACAGTGGCAACATGTCAAGAGTGAGCGACACTGTTTTTAAAATCTTGCTAATATCACTGAAGAACAAATTTTTACTTTGAAAAATGTACATTTCTCTCTTAGTGCTAGATTTATTGGATAAGTTATGCTGATTATTTATCTGTTCTCCATTTTGCCGTAGGACGTCAGGTTCTGTGGTAATTCATAGGGCCCAGTTACATTAAAACATTAATTTCGAATGGACATCATACACCAGGATATAGGGCATGATATAGGGCATTTATGTTAATGACATAGGGTTATCTGCAGATGACACCTGCATTGCAAGGGTGGTGGATGACGGGTTATCTTCCTGCACAGAATTGCAACAGGACCTAAACAAGATGTATACCTGGAGCATAAAGTGGGAGTCATTGCCATTAAGCCTACACAAATGTAGCTTTCTTATGATAAGCAGGTCCTGAAGGTGATTTGATCTTGCTTATTGCATAGGTGGTGTGAGGGTTAAGAGGGTTGAGATCCAGAAGTTCTTTGGAATTATTCTAAATACTATGGTCACCTGGAGGGAGCACACTGACAAATTGATTGGGAATACTGGGCATGCCCTCCATTTGGTTAATAGAGTCCTAGGGGACAGCACAAAGGAAAGTTTTTCACTGATATGGCCAATTGTAGAGTATTGTAGTCCAATTTGGTATCCCTTTTAGGGAGGGTTTATCTTGGGAAATTGAGATGATTCAAAGGAGGGAAGCAAGAATTCTGTTACATCATTTCTCTCAAAGATTGAGTGTCACACATGATCACAGAAAGTGTTTGGCAGCTTATCCCTTGCAGAGTATAGAGGAAGAAATGATCATCCATTCAAATTGAAGGGGATCAGTGCACAAACAGACTTGTAATACTGGTCTTTTTCCAAGGGTCATTTGGCAATGGAATGCCCTTGGTGAGTATAATGTGGCGAACTTTCTGCAAGAAAGTGCCATTACAGCAGGTAGGCAATGCATGACAATAGATGCTATGCTTCAGGTGGGTTACAAATTAGGAATGGGAGTCATTCTCTCCACTGCCAATTTGACCTATATGGGCTGCTTGCAGTGTATTCAATGAAATTAGAACACAATCATGTTCCCAGTTTCTCACTAATCTGTCAGGGAACTCTATTATCAACTATCAACCTCTACTATCAACTGGTCACTAGCTGTATCCTAGTAGGCCTACCTAGGACTAATAGCTGGCCAGTGACAATAGGTAGGCTAAAGTACAGTCAGATTTCTTTCATACTGTATGTCATTTACTGCTTTATTGACAACTGTCACTACAATTTTAAGAAGAGGAATTAAAAAAACTTGAGGGTCGCACAGTGAAACGAAAGTCATTTTCGTGAACAGCATACAAAAATACATAAAATAGCTCTATTGGTGTTTCTGTATTTTTTTTGGCTGTTCTACAGTGTATTTTTGGAGATTCAGCATTATGCTTGTCAAAGTAACGTTTATTATGTTTACAAGTTACAGCGCATTATAACTTTTGTTGAATTATCAGGTTTTATGAATGAAGTTTTTGCTTATGTAAGAAGAAACTTTTATAGAAATAATTAATTTTAAAATTCAATGTCAACCTCACATGACTTCTAAAGGAAATTTATGACTATCAGTCATATGACCTCAAATCATCAACAGTTGTCAAAATGAAAAATATAACATACAGTACTTATGCTTAAAGCACCTTTTTTGTGGCTGATTTTAGTGAAAATGTCTGACAGGGTTTACCTGGTGGGTGTGGCTCTTCCTCACTGCCCAACACTCTGATCCATATGACAGCTGGCCTAACCACTGCTCTGTTAGACTTCTCTTTCAATTTGATTGGGACCATCCTATCACACAAGACTCCAATTGCCTGTCTCCACTTCAACCATCCCCCATTCATTCTATGGGTCACACACCAGTCTATCGCTCCATTGCTTTGGAATGTTGATCCATAGCTGGAATGAAAAGGTATGGACTTAGTGCTGAACCTTAGTGTACTCAAACATTCACTGGGAATCCTCTAGTATTTCCCCAAGGAGTCGTTATCCTGGCCATGGAACCATCAAACATATCCTGCACTGTCTGAATAAACCCTTCCTCTACCCTCCTTTGCGTAATACCCCTAAACTACCTGTCGTGGGACACTGTCATAAGTCTTTAAGAGGGCATCATCTGCCTTGGAATCCCCTCCTCGCCGCTCCTCTTAAAAGTTTCCTCAGCCACCTCATTCCTTCAATTCTTTGGGTACACCTCACTGTCATGTACATTGTCATGCACTGTAACTGTCATGGCATACTGCTTTTCGACTTTTCATTTTCTTAAGGGCCCTCACTACTTCCTTCTCCGTTACCCTGTCCACCACCAGTGAAGTAGTAGGATTGGTGTCAATGTCGCCCCCTTCTTCTGCAGCATTCAAGAGGCTGTGGAAGTACTCTTCCCACCTCTTCTTTATTTCATCAGAGAGGAACAGAACCATAAATTTGCTATCCTTTGTTGTTATAGCCCTGGGTATATTTTAGCAGCCTACTATTCAAAACAATACCACTATTTCGTCCCCCTTCATTGGCTGTATATATAAGCTTGTAACCCTCACCAAGTGCCCTTGATCTATCCCCTTCCATCTGGTTTCCTGCAGTAGGGCTACACTAATCCTCCTATGCTTTAAACTAATTAATTCCCCTTTTGCCTGTAAGGGGTCCTCACATTCCACGTTCCTAATCTAAGGGAATGTCCTAGTAAATGTAAGTAAAAGTTTCTAGCAATATCCTGGGTTAGGAGCTCACCCTTTAGACGTTGGGGAACGAAATTGTCCCAACGAAAGAAAATGAGCAAGGAGTTGCTGCATTCCGTCCAACATTTCGCCTTTGCATTCCCGGTACCCATGTGATAAATGGGCGCCTATAAGTGTGGAAATGGGTTTGGGATGATGGTGACAATGAATTTTATGAAGAACTCCCTTTTCTTCTTCCTTCTTTTAATCACCTTCTGGCACCACATTACCACATACAGAAATAACTGTTAGCGTGTGATTCTGAGTAATTCAAAAATGAAAGCGAATACAAATTGCTTGTTCTTCGTGACACAAAAAAAGAGCAAAGTTATTTACCATTGATAAAGTCTATCTTCGATTCTTTAACTCTTCCATAAAAGGAGTTATCGCATTTTCTTTTATAAATGTTATAAATTGCTGTAATACCAAACAGAAGTTAAAAATGCATCCTAAACGACAGAACAGTGGCAATATGTTAACAGTGAGCAAAGCGGTTTTTAAAATCTTGCTGATTTTTCTGGAGATTCGGCATTATGCTTGTCAAGGTAACGTTTACTATGTTTACAAGTTACATACCGTTATAACTATCGTTGCATTATCAGTATGTATAAATGAAAGTTTTGGTTATGTCAGAAGAACCTTTTGGTAAAAAAAAATTCAAAATTGATTGTCCACCAGAAATGATTCATAAATTATGTCAATTTGTGATGATGTCTTCTGGTGTTCATACGTCTTCTGGCGTGCATTATTGGCGCCTCAGGCGGCTAATACTGCTTTGCCTGTGACTAATACTGGCCCTGAGCACCACGTGCGCCTTCCGCTGAGTGTAAAATGAGGCTGTGTACTCGTGTGGTGTGTGCGATGTCAGCACGCAAAACGACCCCCTCTCATATTTATTGGGAGGACAATTTTTGGTAAGACTCCCATTAATACGCATCTGCAGAAAAATTTTCAGCGGCAGGCAAGGCTTGGAGACAATGTTCCAGGTACCGAATAAAATGTATCCGAAGGAATCTTTTGCCGATCCCAACGGGGGATGGTGGTGATTCACTTGCTGCCTCCTCTGTGGCAGTGGCGGATCCAGGGGCAGATCAGGAGGAAGCACCTCAAAGAAGTGCGCCCCAAATATTTTTAAATATTCAGAATCCCTTGGTATCAATCTAGCTAGCAATTTCAATAAGTCTTCTGCTGCCCCTTAGACAATGTCCTCTCTTCAGTGGTTTAGCCAACTGCAGATGGGATTGAAACTGTTGGACTGGTGGTATAGAAATGGGGGTAGGAATGCAAGCATGCCCTATCAGTTGCAAAGGTGAATCATCCATCAGTTGAAATATGCTGCCTATTGAGGCACTCTGGATCCGACCCTGCTCTGCGGACGCCATACTATTATTAATAGCTAAAGATCATTCTATCTACAAATCATCACCTATAAATAGCAACTTAAAAACTTGGTGACTGTTGTTAATAAATTATCTACAACAGCAATACCCTCAAGATTAGGGAATTAGCAGGAGCTAAAGGTTGTAACGTGGGAACATGCACGAAGAGATATGGTAGTGTGTGGAGTGAATGGGGACCTAGTGGGAGATAGGCAGTGAGGGATGGGTAGATTCTACTTACCTTACCCTGCCACAGACGGGATAAGGGTATTATGATTATGATGATGAAGGCCGTTGATAAGCGTAGATACGTGGGATGTCTTATGAGTAAGATGCACTTTGAGGGCAGTCTTTCTTATTTACTCACCTATTTTCTAACTATAACTGATGTCAGGTGTTGATGAGTTCTATATATTTAGTGAGGTGACACTAAAAATAAAACGACAGAAAGAATGATTTCATCAAATAATGATTTTTGTTTTGATTGGGACATTTTGAAAATGTATTCTCTGGGACTTTTACTCAGACAAAATGTTACTGATCCTAAGAGTTCTCCTTAAATACTTTTATTTACTAGATGAATGATGTATATTTTTGCAAATCTACTGAAATGAATTTAATTGTAGATTCCAGCTTTAATGGTTGTAGCGCTTACACCAGTTGTTCAAGTTGCATATCATCACATCCGACATGCGTTTGGTGTAAAACGGTATGGGAATTAAACTTGTGACCTGTACTTGAAACCATGCCGAAGTAAAAAAATTAATTATTTTATATTGCTTTAAATGTAAAATTGGTGCTGTTGATCAGGAAAATAGTATGCCACGCAATTCCCGATGCGATACTTTGAAAAATTTTAATAAGAAGAAAAATTGTTTGGACAAAGACATTGTTAATCCACAGTCAGGCATCCTCGTTAAGGTAAATTCACTTTTCATTTATATATCTGTACGTATGTGGTTTGGTACCAACTGATTGTGATAAGAACTGGCTGATAACATTATCCATTATTACTTACAATATCTGGCTTCTACTGTAATAGGAATTGAAAAACAAAAAATAGTAAAAAAGTGTTTGCAGTATGAAACAGCTTTCATCTTAGGGGTGCTAATATGAAACATTGTGTTGCATATTACCACCAGTAGCTATTTTGAATAAAACGTGAACATGCTTGATGAGGATATTAGATTGAAAAAATGAATTATCATTAATTATAGTTAAATACGTATTCATTCAATTTATTCAAAGCATATTTTTATTTTGACACAAAGTCGTCATGAAAATTAAACTTGAAACTTACCCTGTTAAAAGTTTTAAATTGACAAAAACAAAAAAAAGTTGGTATAGCCCCAAATTTTTGGTGATACTGATTTCAGTGCACTGTTGAGGCCTTCTAAGAGTCTATAGCTACAACTTACATTGGCTACCTATAGATAACTTCATGGCATACTTGCACTATCAGGGACTCTAGCTGGTTTCGAAAGTAGGTGGAGTTACACATACTTGCAGTATCGGAGATGCTATGAAGTTTCCAAAGTAGGTGGAGGTCCTAGAAAAGCGAGATTCGTACAAACGGGATATTCCTGGCTACACGAGATCATTCACAGAATCGATATGTATCTTGTTCACGGGGAGGAGGCCTTCGAGCCAAAGGCGAGAAGGCCGTAGGACCGAAAGTAGATATCATTGTAAAGGTACTTTACCAAAGATAATTCATTGCATGCATCTTTCGCCTCAATCGCTAGGTAAAATTAGTAACCAGGTAAAATGGAAAGTGTAAAATAGAAATAACCCCGCCTACTTTTCAAAAACACTTTCTCAAACTCTGCCTACTTTCAAAACCAGCTGGAGTCCCCGATACTGCAAGTATGCCTAACTTCACTTATTCTGTGAATTATAGCCAGTTACATATTACCACCCAAAATGTTAGTTTATGATCGTTTCGGGGCCCCTAAAACCATGTTGCCCAGACACATGGCACCTGCTGAACCAAAGGCACCAACCCATGTCGATCCAGTATGAGATCTGGAACCTGAAACCGAGTCAGGTTTAGATACTGTAAACTAATGTTAAAATCAACAAGCTCTTTGACCTCATTCAACTTGTTCTCATTGTGACTTAAAGGTAATATAAAATTAGAGGGATATAACATGAATTTCTTTTAATCATACTATATAACCAATTAAAAAAAAACAATTTACTGCAGGATGAATCTGCTATATCGCAGCTGACACCTCAAATGGTATCATTGACATTAAGACCTGGTAAGGAATCCAGCTTTTTGAATTGAATATTGCTGAGTATTATTTTCCAATTTGGCTTTGGACACACAGGATCTGCCAGAAACATAACTGTAAAGTTTAAAGAATCTGAGGACTACCCAATGGATTTGTATTATTTGATGGACTTGTCCTATACAATGACTGATGACAAACACACTCTTGAAAATCTAGGAATTAGGATTGGTATGCTTGTGAGATTAAATATACTGTAAATTTTAAGTAGCAAAGTAAGAATGTCACGTATTTTAACAGGAGAGAAAATTGAAGCGATCACGAAAGATTTTCGTATAGGATTTGGATCGTTTGTTGATAAAAATACGGTGCCATTTACAAATTTCTATGTAAAGAAGTAAGTACAAAACTAGGCCTATACAGTATCATGTTAGTCACTATCGCGTGAATGCATTCTTTAGCTTATTGCATAATCATTGTGACTTGTGACAGAGGTGAATTAAACGTCTTAATGATTTTAGGTATAAGAGAAGGGCTTTCTTTAATGGCTCTGCCACCTCGTCACCTGTAATTGTGGATTATGCTCAATCATTATAATTAAAATTAGTTTATGTTTTCAAACGGTACACTTAAGAAGTGTAGTTTTTCTTTTGAAGATGCTGTAAGAATTACCATCCAATCCTGTTGCCACCGCAATCATAGAACTCTAGCATATCCAAAGTTTGATACAGTGGATATTATTTATGTTTATCATTTATTTCAGTTTTCTGGAATCATGCTCATTCTGTGAAAAATCTACGTATGGCTACAGACACAAAATGAGTTTAAGCAATGACATCCAACTTTTTATAGTGAGTTTTGAGCATATTTCTTAGATCACAGTAGTCGCTTAGCAACCTAAAATTAATTGATACCTTTTAGAATGATGTGAAAGCAAGCAAAATTTCTGGAAATTGCGATATTGACGAAGGTACACTGGATGCTATAATGCAGGCAATTGTGTGTCCAAAGATAATTGGTTGGAGACAAATGGCTCGTAAACTATTGCTGGTAGTAACAGATGCTAAGTTTCATATTGCAGGGGATGGAAAAGTATATATTTATAAGCCCGTTTTTGCGTTTATTTCACTAAAATATAACATAACAGTCGTTGAATTTTCTCTAATAGTTAGGTGGAATAGTTATTCCAAATGATGGGCTTTGCCATTTGGATTCTAATGGCGAGTATACGCAAAGTACAAATCAGGTAAGTAGCAGACACTGTGGCTACCAAGTCGCCTAAAGTTTTACAGTATATGTTGCCAAATACGCTACATATTAATGGGACAAAGAATCCTTTATTTCAACCTTATACTTTATCACATTCGAATCGTGCCTCTAGAAATGTCCCATTTTGGCACTTCAATTACTCGGACTGCACATTGTCAAAAGTCTGTCCTTTGCTTCCGTTTTGTTAGCGAATAATAATTTAGCAGAACTACAATATCTTACTAGAGTTTTATATTTGATAACCTAAACATTGTGCTGTATACCGCACATTTGGGCCACTTTCTTTTCTTTACCTTTGATTTCGTTTAATTTGCTACTTCCCTACCCTTTTCTCTCCCTGAGTAAGTTTCAAACGTGTGAAAAACCGTGGGGATCACATTAAAATAAGACCGCAAAAAGTTGCAATATCCAATGACTGTGTGGTTTGCTATTGCTTCACTGTAAAAATATTGGGAGCGGTGAGTTGCGTTGGACACACCAGTTCTCGTACGATCACTGAAGTTAAGCAACGCAAGCCCAGTTAGTACTGACGTGGGTGGTCGCTCGGGAAAGCTGGGTACTGCTAATACCCAATAATCGTCGCGTTAGTGTAGTGCCTGTGCAATCTATGCATTAGAACTACGCAATGGACGGGTCTCTAATGACCTTGTAGTTGACGGGACCTTAAACACCAACAAGCGAGAGAGTGTAAAAATATTTTTAGAGAAAACGTTTTTACTTTAATAACTTTTCATTAATATTTCGATAGGATTATCCTTCGATCCGTCAAATAAATGATAAAGTTAAACAGAACAATATTACAGTTATTTTTGCTGTTACACGTAATGCAATGTCATCGTATTCAGCACTTAGTGGTGCAATAGAAGGTTCCTACGTTACACACCTAGAGTCTGATTCGAGTAATATTGTGAATTTAATTACTGATCAATACATGGTAATTTTATTATCTATTAAAGATTTAGTTATCGAATTCAAGGCCTGGCCAATTTAATTTCGAATTCTTACAGCGAATCAAATCACGCTTGGAATTGAAAGATAATTCACCACCTAATGTTGCAGTCACTTATTACTCTCGTTGTTTAAGGTAACAGCAAAAATATGCAATACAGTGAATACAGTAATCTTTTCTCAACGTAATGGCGCATTTATGAATCTAATAAATTGTATTTACAGCCAAACTCACAAAAAGTCAAAGTCATGTGAAGACATACAAGTCGGAAAGGCTGTAAGTTGGAATTTTAAAACATGCTTCATTTGGTTTTTTTGCTTAATTTGAAAGTAACGTCTAGTATGTACGGACTGCATTTTATGCATCAGGTTGAATTTCAAGTGGAAGTGTCACTTTTGTCCTGTCCAGCAAATCCAGAAAATTATAAACAAACATTTCATATTTCACCTGTTGGACTAAGTGAATCAATTACAGTCGAATTAAATTCAATTTGCAGCTGTGACTGTGCAACAAATTCTGAAGTAATGCACTAGATTTATTATTTCCAAATTTGAAAGAATTGTCGAAATGATCAAAATCTCTTGTATAGATTCTCAATACGAGATGTACGAGTTCTGGAACATATGAATGTGGGATATGCAAATGTTACGGTGGAAAGATTGGAGAATTTTGCCAATGCGATGCCTCTTTGACAGATAACGTAGACGAAGAATCATGTAAAAGGTAAATAAATTGCAATTGTCACAGTCTACCAATTCCAAATGTCAAGGCGAGTACAGGGTCGGCGCTTCCAGTCGGAGTTTCCAGGGCTCAACTGCAGGGTAAAAATCCTCGTTTGCTGTAAACTACACAATACATATCAATTACACTTTATATTTCAGGGGTAACTCTTCCATTGTTTGTTCAGGGCGTGGAATTTGTAATTGTGGAGTGTGCAATTGTAATTCAAATAATGACGTAAATATGAAATTTTACTCCACGTATTTTGATAGATTTTTGTCAAGCTACCGTATTCAAACTAACTTTTCGATTTCTTTGAATGCAGTTTCCTGAAAAGAAAATTTATGGTCATCATTGTGAATGTGACAATTATAGCTGCAACCTTCACAATGGGTTGCCATGTGGAGGTATGTCCAGAGCTCCAAAACCGAAACTTTTTATCCTAACTATTCATATCGTAATATATAAAGACATTCGGGTCCAATATGAAGATTAAAATAACTCTTGAATTTTAATGACACCAAGTGTCTTGGGCGCCTTAGGTCCCTTTCTACTTACTCGATGCGTACTGCGTATAAGTGAATTCGAATTGCGACCATTACTGATTAATAATAGGCCCTATATTTATTACCAGAACCATTAATTATTGTACTATACTGCTCTAGGTCGAGATCATGGTAAATGCGATTGTGGCCAATGCAAATGTAGTTCGCAGTGGTCAGGTTCAGCATGTGGATGTTCAACGTCACAGGACTCGTGCCTTACTAAAAATAAAGTAAGACTCAAGTATTGTGTTATCATTAGAAATATATTTCTAGGAAAATATTAATTGTAAGTTGTTTGTAATAATGTTACACCTATTTAGAAAGTTTGTAATGAAAAAGGGACTTGCGAATGTGGACGTTGCAATTGTACATCACCTTACATTGGCGAATTGTGTGAAGACATCTTTGTAATTATTCCGTTTATTTATGACATACTGGTTTATAATGAGAAAATAGGCTGAGACCGTCATAATTTAATTTACACATTTATTTTTCACTATAGCAGCCAAGTGGAAGATGTCTTGAATATTACTTAATTGCTCAATGCGAAGGTCTTACCGAAAGAGCCAGTGACAATAATTGTGACACTTACAGAAATTACACATACGAAAAATTGCCTGAACTGAATGAAGCCGGTAAGCGTTGAAAATGAATGGTGAGGAAAAAAATTAGCTTCAGAAAGACACTAAACACGAATCGTGTCATCTTTTCAGACGAATCCAAAGGCCAATACAAATGCAGTTATAGAACAAATTCTGACTGCAATTTCAATTTCTTAATAAGTTTGTCGAATCCAACTCATATTGTAGTTCAAGAAAAGAACGGTATGAAATGACATATCTCTTCCTCTGAGATATTTAAAAATGAAAAATACATGGCAATTCATGTCAGAGGCGGATCAGCGGGGAACACTTAAAAGAAAAGGGCCCCAAATATTTTTAAAGATTCAGAATCCCTTAGTATAAATCTAGCTAGCAATTACAGTAGGTCTTCTACTGCCCCTTAGACAATGTCCTATCTTCAGTGGTTTGGCCAACTGCAGATTGGACTGGCAGTCAGGGCCGGCCTTAGAGTTTGCGGGGCCCAAGGCAGTACTTTGCTTATCAGTGCAGTATTTTAATGTCTTTAAACACATACGAAATCAAAATATAGTTTTAAAAAGAACTTTCATTTTTAATTCACCAGCGCGGGGCCCAAGGCGGACGCTTCGGTCACCTTGCCCTAAGGCCGGCCCTGCTGGCAGTATAGAAATGGCAATAACAAATGCGGAAATACTTCGTCAGTTGCAAAGTTGAATTGTGAATCAGTTGAAATATGCACCCCATTGAGGCAGTGAGGGAGAGGAATTGCTGCATTGCTCTCTCCTCTGGATCCGCCCCTGAGTGATGTTGATGACACATTTAAATTCTTATTTCAGAATGTTCTGAACCTGTGAATGTCCCCGTTGTTGCTGGATCTGTAATTGGCACGGTACTGGCTATTGGCATCGCTTTGTTATTAATTTGGAAGTGTTTGATTACAATCCATGACAAAAGAGAATTTGCAAAATTCAAGAAGGAAATTGCTTCTGTAAAATGGGCCAAAGTAAATATATACTTATGATCTGCTTAGTAACTTGTACTAAAGAACACGGACCTTATGCTGCTTTTGTACACTTTCAGAATCAAAATCCATTGTTTACGTCACCTTCTTCAAGATACAGCAATCCAATGTACTGGAAAAAACTGCAAGTGAAGCAGTAATAAATTACTGTTGAAAATTTATATTTCGGGGGTACTTGCTGTTTTTGGTGCATAAATAAGATACTGTGGGTTATGTTGACCCGATGTATTTTCTTGCCAATAGGGTTGTTGTTGTTGTTTGTTGGAGTTTAAGGTCCCGTCAACTACAAGGTCATTAGAGACCCGTCCACTGTATAGTTCTAATGCATACACTGAACAGACACTACACTAATGCGACGATTATTGGGTATTAGCAGTACCAGCTTTCCCGAGCGACCACCCATGTCAGTACTAACTGGGCTTGCGTTGCTTAACTTCAGTGATCAGACGAGAACTGGTGTGTCCAACCAATAGGGAAATCCCATGCCAATAGGGAAATCCAATAACTATCCTCACTACTTTCCCCGCCTGTTTTTCTTTTTATCAAAGTTACATTTTTTCTATTTGTTAGAATATTTTTGACTATTTTATTTTCACTACGATGAAAGATGATCCAGTAGCAATAATTTTATTTTCCTTGAAGTAAACCTAGGGAATCCGTAACTTAAAAAGACAGAAATGCTATTTCTAGCGATGTTTGTATTTTGAGGGTCAACATAATGAAATTTCTGCGGATCTAAGCGTATGTTTCCCCATTTAGAATAAGTTGTAAACTATAATAGATGCGATGGCAGCATATATACCGTTACTGGAACCAGCCTTATTTCTCATTCGGCGGAAGCAACTCTACAGATTTTCTTTTCGTCCAAAAAAGCCATCCAGGCAACTTATTTATCAATTTATCACGTGTGGGAGACCATTAGATATCGGGGAATAGATATTCAAATATTCCAGTCCACCTTCTCCCGGGCCCTTTCCCACAACCGTAAACTTTGAAACACGTTTCCTCATTTCATCGACCCGCCTCAGTTGCTCAGGAGGCAGCGTTCTCAATAACTGCCTCAGTGGTTCCAGGTTCGATATTGGATCGAGGTGGGTTGGTTTCTTTCGGGCGATAGGTCCCGTGTGATTTACGTTGTCATTTGCACATAAAAGAACCCTCTCTACTATGCAACAGGTAGATGAGGCGAAATTTCCAGGCGTCGGTGATGTGCCCCAACGAATAGTAGACAGGCGACAAATAAATATGTGGACTACAGCTTTCGTCGCCAGTTAAGAATACCGTTCAATATATCACCCGTGTGTCCAATCGGAGAGAGATGATGGGTATCCGACCCTGCCATAGGCGGGAAAAGTTGGGCGTTGTCGTTTTTTTCATCGTGACGCGGTGGGCAGTCAGTGACTGAAAGTTACTTAGAAATTTTTCTCAGTAAATGGAAAGGAGTCACAGAGTCGCGTTTCTGAAAATTTGCATTTCGCCATCCTTGGAGCGGCTGTGTAGCTTTGGACACACCAGCTCTCGTCTGATCACTGAAGTTAAGCAACACAATCCCAGCTAGTACTAACATGGGTGGCTACTTGGGAAAACTGGGTACCGCTAATACCCAAAAATCGTCGCATTAACGTATTATCTGTGCAGTTCCTGCATTAGAACTACGCAGTGGGAGGGGATCTAATGACCTAGTAACTGAGGGGCCCTTGCACACCAACAACATGATATGATTTCAACATTTAAGTAGACCTACAAGATAAGTAGTGTAGGTGCAGTTTCTTTTAAAAGATAATATTTGTACAGCATGTATTTCAAGTGTTTATATAAACTTTCACTTTAGAAATTCGGTATCATTTTATTAGCATGCAAGGAATATTGTTATCGTATACAGTGCGATCCTGAAAGTTCTGGGGCGGTCAATTTCTTGCGAAACTATGCCTTACAATGACAAATTGAATAGAACGAAAAATTGGCAATTTTAGTGAAACCTACCTCCAGTTTTATTTTGGATACGGGATCGAGGTAGTTTGACTTCTTTCAGACGAGAAGGAGGCACCCAGTGCGCCTGCCTAGGAGCTCACCCCTCTCTCCCCTGGCGTTGGTTGGCAGTTAGTGGTGAACGTCGACAATGACGGTACCGACGATACGAGGTCAAATGAGGCAACTGTGCATGTTCACGAAAAGCAGACCAGCAATTGAGCTTGCGCATTTGCCTCATTTGACCTTGTATCGTTCGTATCGTCATCGTCGACGTTCACCACTAACTCTCTATTATGTCTGAATGGTATAAAAGTGGATATTCGACCCTGCCTTGGGCGGAAAACGAGATTATAGAAGCACGTATAACATTATAAACATGTTTTCCTAAAGTCATGATAATTTCAACATTTCAGACTGATGACAAACCGTGACAATGTTATAGCCGAAATTTTAACTCAATGAATTGTAGCAAAATATTCTCGTAACTTTAAAATTACCATAACTGCGCAAAAATGTTTCAGAAAAGGGTATTATGTTTCAACGAAGTTTAACAAAGCATTCAAATATAGAAAACATTTAGGGATTAGTTGTTGAATGAAAGGATGATGAAAGGATTAATCGTTGTAACATTTTTCATTTACACAAGATGATGTTAATTTTTCATTAAAATACATAGTTTCCAACATAATACTGTTTTCTAAGAACTAGCTAGATCGAGTGGCGTAACCACGCCCGGCCAATTGCGGGCAGTGCCCCCGTTACTTTGCCTTCTGCCCTGGTTGTTCAGTTTCTAATGTTAATTTTTCAATTTGGTAGCGTTATACTGTATCCAATTGTTAATGCAAAAAAAATCACAAAACGACGTCTTATCATTGATTTCTTTTGAATTGATAAACATGGCGTAAATATTGGCATTTACGATTTTCACTTAATGATTGTTATTGATTTGTTCAGCTGCCCGCGTTCCATGTTGACTCTAGTTCCGCCACTGGATAGACAGGTCTGAGCTAGACTGTAATTGAGCATATTTTCTATTATTTGTATTATTACCCCTTTTTCAGTAACAGAAATATTTTTAAATGTAGGATGAGCCAATTATGACACTCGGATGTAACCCGCAGAATCAATAGGGGGTGGCTGAAATGGAGACAGGCAGGCGGAGTCCTGTGTGATAGGAGGGTCCCAATCAAGTTGAAAGGGAAGTTCTACAGGACAGTAGTTAGGCCAGCTATGCTATATGGATCAGAGTGTTGGACAGTGAGGAAAAGCCACATAAATAGAAAGCAAGTAGCCGAGATGCGAATGCTGCCGTACATGAGTGGCGTGTCGAGAGCTGATAGAATTAGGATTAAGGTAGCCTGGGGATGGTGGACATCGCCGAAAAAATGAGGGAGAGTAGATTGAGGTGGTATGGACACGTCATGAGAAGAGGGGAAGAGGAGCTCGTTAGGTGCATTCCAGGAACGCAGGTGGTCGGTAGCACCTCGGGTAGGAGGAGACCGAAGCTGACGTGGGAACAGGTTGTCCGTAAGGACATGGCAATGTGTGGGGTGGACGGGGACCTGGTGGGAGATAGACGGGAGTGGAGGGATATCGCCGCCATAGGCGCGATAAGGGTATGATGATGAGCCAACAGTATTTCGATGAATTTCATATCCATAATACACGATAATGGGTTAGGGAGGAAGTCAAACAGCCATAACAGGCTGAACCCTTAGAAGGCTACTTGCGGGAGATAAGGAGGAAGGTGTGGAGGATGCAGGAAATGGGAAACTTACAGCACCAAACGTTCTTTAATAACCACCCATGTTGGTACTAACGTGGGCTTGCGTTGCTTAACTTCAGTGATCTCATGGGAACTGGTGTGTCCAACCAAAGCCTCCTAGATAACAAGGCCCTTGCACCATGACGTCACTCGCTAGTGACGTCACACAAAGTAGTGCTAGCATGCTTGGTGAACGACCATATTGCATGCAATTTAAGCCATTTTTTAAATTAAATTTCAATTGAGTTTGGAACGTAAATAATTTTCAAATCAAAATTATATCAAATTTGGATTATGGATAAACAAAATGCCATATAATTGTGTTGTGCCTGGATGTAAGGGAAACTACAGAAGTGGGCTAAAAGTTCAGGTCTTCAGCTTTTCAAAACACCCTGAAATGGTGACAAAATGGATTACAGCCATTAAGAGAAAGGATTTTAAAATGACTAAAAATAGCAAGGTAAGCAGATTTAATATTTAATAAGTGGTGCAGTAGTACTGAAAAGTTACTGCTAGGTCCCACATTATGCATGGTAGAAAACGTATTTTCATTCCACCCATAGGTTTAAGTTAGATTTCACATATGCTTTAGGTTTGTGAACCCCATAGACAACCCAGCCAACATTCTATCAGTTTCCAGACTCCTGGCTGGGATGCCCCCAGTCAGAGTATGTTCAGTGGACCTGTAGACCTCATATATATGTATATATATATACATGTATTATATATGTATGTATGAAATACATACAGTGTATAACATACAGCAGTGGTTCTCAATCTTTTTGAAGTCTGGGAACACTAAACTGACATTTAACTAGCACGGAACACTTACAATTCAACATAAACTTTAAAGCAGGTTGTACACCTTCTGTTTGTTAGTGTTTTAGGGTCCTTCAACTACAAAGGTCATTAGAGCCCTGTCCACAGCATAGTTCTCATGCAGAGACTGCACAGACACTACACTAATGCAACGATTTTTGGGTATTAGCAGTACCCAGTTTTCCCAAGCGGCCACCCATATCAGTACTAGCTGGGGTTGTGCTGCTTAACTTCAGTAATCAGACAAGAACTGGTGTGTCCAACGCAATTCGCCACTCCCTGTACACCTTCTACACTTGATATTTCCTACATCATCATCATACCCTTATCCTGCCTGTGGCAGGGTCTAGTCTGCAGGTTCTAGCCCTCCACTCCCGTCTATCTGTCCCCCAGTTCCCCATCCACCCCACACACTGTCACATCCTTATGGACAACCTGTTCCCACATCTGCTTTGGTCTCCCCCTGCCCATGGCGCTACCGACCACCTTATTCCTGTAATTAATCTAACGAGCTCCTCTTCCCGTCTTTGCATGACGTGTCCATACCACCTCAGCCTATTCTCCCTCATTTTTTCGGCGATGTCCACCACCCCAGGTTACCTCTAATATGCTCATTCCTAATTCTGTCAGCTCTCGACACGTCACACATGTGCCACAGCATTCACATCTCGGCTACTCACATTCTAATTATGTAGCTCATCCTCATTGCCAAGCACTCTGATCCATATAGCATAGCTGGTCTAACCACTGTCCTGTAGAACGTCCCTTTCAACTAGATTTGGATACTTCTATCACACAGGACTCCGCTTGCCAGTCTCCACTTCAGTGACCCCCTCCTAGTGACCCCTTCAGTGACCACATCATTTTCTCTCCATTGTTTTACCGGTATTTGTGCATTAAATTTTTTGCGGAACACTTTAAGTGGTTTCACAGAACACCAGTGTTCTGCGGAACATGCTTTGAGAACCACTGACATGCAGTATATAATGCATGAAATACATACAGTAACGTTTTATATATTTTTTAATACATATTTCATGTACAAAACGTTTACCCATACGTTTAGTGTCATTTTTTTCTAATTATCTATAATTCTCAAAATTCTGCGGGCCACATGAAAGACCATCGTGGGCCGCATATGTCCTGAGGGCCACGTATTTGAACACTCAAGAGTATGGTGATTAGTAAATAAATCATTGCTTGACTGTTAAAGGGCAAGCGTCACCATTCGTGATTGCATTGTAGCACTACTAAGGGTGACGTCACATATGAGTGAGAAGGCCTTCTCTTTAGGAGGTCTTGGTCCAACGCCACTTGGCTGCACAGTGTTCTACTTACGACACTGCTTGATTTCCTGTTTTATTAAGATATGGCTAATACCATATGGTATTGAATGGGTTTATTAGTCAACGTTTCTCACAATATTTAAGTAATGTACGTTAAACCAATTCTTGAGATTGGACAAGTCGATCGTAGTAGCTTATTAAAAAAGGCTTATTTCAATTAAAGTTTGCAACTTAAATTCAGCATTTTAAGGTTAGTATCTGACTCATGTCAGTAGCTTCGTTCAAAAGCCAATGGAACTTGGTGCAATTTAAGCTATGACATGATTGAGATAGAATATAACAAAGAGGGATTGATTAAATGCAGTTTGAATGTGGAGGCATAATACCCTTTTTTGGCGAGTTCTAACTCCTCAAACCCTTCTGTAATCCACCATACACATACTGTAAATTACCTGTATTAATATAAAGAAACGCCTCACCTATAAGGAAAGGCATTTAGTACTTCACCAGGGAGTGGCTTATTGCATTGGACACTAGTTCTCGTGTATTGCATTGATCACTGAAGTTAAGCAACGCAGCCCCAGCTAGTACTAACGTGGGTGGCCGCTTGGGAAACCTGGGCCCGCTAATACCCTAAAAACACAAAACAAACAGTACTTCAAAATCAGCCCGCCCCCCTCTAATCTTATCGGTTAAGATAACATATACCTATAAATACAACTTGGACTTTAGCATATTTTAGAAAAAGTGAATTTCGAATCAGTGCCTTTGGATAATCAAAATGAAATTTTATAATGTTTCTGTGGTAATTATAACAAGGTAAGTTAAACAAATTCCGTGTTTTTTTCAGAGTAGCATCATCTACCTTCATATTGTAAACTGGAGAGATCAAGAAGCTGTACGCAGGCACTGTTAACAAGCGAAAATGCACTGAATTTCTATATGCAGTAGACCGCGAGAGAGGAAGGAGACAGTCTTATAAGATCTTGTGACCCTAGTTCAGTGATGGCGAACCTTTTTTGAAGACGGGTCACAATAACACGAAATAAACCAAAAAGTTGTCCGCGGGTCAGGTGTAAGCACTATTTAATTTTATGCAATACCTCCCACCAGGTTCCCGTCCACCCCACACACTACCATATCCTTCCGGACAACCTGCTCCCACGTCTGCTTTGGTCTCCCCCTGCCCTGGGTACACCCAACGAGCTCCTCCTCTCTTCTCATTATGTGTCCATACCATCTCAACCTATTATCCCTCATTTTTCTGTGATGCCCCCCATGACAATAAACTATATATGATCATGCTCGGGTAACTTAAAATTGCTCGGTGGGTCACAGGTTCGCTACCACTGCCCTAGTTGCTCCACTGGGTTAATACTTTCAAGACAGAGTACTCAGCTTTCAATTTGGAAAGACAGGAAAACAATGGTGGCGTACTCTGGGGGGCGAATTGATGACAAAGTTGCAAGAGGTAAAGTACTGAGGATCAGTGTTTCATAGAAACAATGGGAGATGGTTGAAGTGGAGTCCTGTGTGAAAGGTAGGTTCCAATAAAGTTGAAAGGGAAGTTTTACAGGGTAGTGGTTAGGCCAGCTATGCTGTGTGGAGCAGTGTTGGGCAGTGAGAAAGGCCGCGTAAGTGGAATGCCAGTACCGATATGCAAATGCTGCGATATATGAGTGGGGTGTCAAGAGCTGATAGAATTAGGATTAGGAATTAAGGTTTAGTAATTAGGGCGGGGAACATCGTGGAAAAAGATAAGGGAGAGAAGACAGGTGGTATTGACATTGATTGAGAAGAGTGACATGTATTATATAAATAAGAACGTACTGTGTAGAGTCGTGTTGTTTAGTGTAATAAAATGGTCCGAATATGACGGTGCATTTTCCCTTGTTTGTTGGAGTTTAAGGTCCCGTCAACTACAAGGTCATTAGAGACCCGTCCACTTTATAGTTCTAATGCATATACTGCACAGACACTACACTAATGCGACGATTATTGGGTATTAGCAGTACCCAGCTTTCCCGAGCGACCACCCATGTCAGTACTAACTGGGCTTGCGTTGCTTAACTTCAGTGATCAGACGAGAACTGGTGTGTTCAACGCAACTCGCCGCTCCCCTGCATTTTCCCTCCACGGGAAATAAAGCCCTGTATGGCGTGAACAGAGTCACTGGCAAGTAAAACAACCCTTTCTACATGAATAAAATATCTAAGTACATCGGCAAAATTTCCAGGTGTAGGTGGAGGAAAAGTGCCCTAACGACAAAACAATAGACCGACAGTGGTAAATAAGCACAGACCCGCCTTGGTGGTTTCAGGTTCTATACTAGATCGAGATGGTTGGCTGCATTCCCGGGGAGAGGTCTCGAATGCGCCTTCCGTCCGATGGGAAGTAAAGCCGTGGTGGCCCCGTGTGGTGTACGATGCCATTTGAACATAAAAGAACCCTCACGATTGTGCAACGGGTAGATGAGGCAAAATTCCCAGGTGTAGGAGCTCACCCCCTGGCACTACAGTGCCCCAACGAACAGGGAGAGGCAGATTGCGTTGGATATGCCAGTTATCGTCGGATCACTGAAGTTAAGCAACGCAACCCCAGTTAGTACTGACGTGGGTGGCTGCTTTGGAAAACTGGGTACTGCTAATACCCAAAAATCGTCACATTAGTGTCTCTGCATTAGAACTACGCAGTGGACGGGGCTCTAATGACCTCGTAGTTGAAGGGCCCTAAAAATACCAACAAATCAACCAATCCAACGAACCGTAGACCGACGATAAATAAGTTAGGGGTTGCAGCTTTGCTCGGCAGCCGACTACGTTAAAATACCGTGTCCATTCAGAGGGACAAGATGGGTACTCGATCCTGCCATCAAGGGAGCACTTCAATAGGTCCTCTACTGCCCCTTAAACAGCTATCTTCAGCGGTTTAGCCAACTGCAGATTGGACTGGCAGTAGAGAAATGGGAATAGCAAATGCAAAAATGCCTCATCAGCAGAAAAGTTGAATCATGGATCAGGCGGGAAAAATGATTAGTAGTTGCTTTTGGTGGTAAATTAACGCAAGGAGCTGCAGCATTAGGTTGAGAATCATCTGTATAAAGTTACCTTCCAATGGATTGGCTTTGAGTAAATGAGCACCCGACCCTAACACACAGCAGGTAACAAGATTAATGAAACAATGTTTATACTGTATCTTTCAGAATAGTCCTACTTATGTTGTTGTGCAGGAACGTTTTTACTCAAGGTATGCAATTTGGGTCTTCGAGAGCAATTTTAACTGATTGTTATGCTCATCACTAATTCACAATTTTGTCTTAGACGATTACGTACAAAAGGAATGCACAGCACAACTGAACTGTACATCATGTATTCAAAAAGATCCTAGGTGTGTTTGGTGTAAAGTAAGTATAACAATCTTTTACAATTCAGATTTCAAAACGTTAAAGTTCGGCTCTGACATTAATACACAGCTTTTTTAAAAATAGGCAGAGAAGTTTTCTGGAAGTTTTAGGTGTGATTTCCTCGGCAGTTTGACATCTAATTGTCCCCCGGAGGAAATTATTGACTTGAAGTCGGAAGTCGTGCATTTGAAGGTTTAAAATTTAGTTAGCGTTACGAGTGACAAAGAAAACAATTATCAGGATACTAAACTTCTTAAATTACTAATTTTTTTTTTGTTAAAAACATCTCAATTGCAGGATGAATCATTGAATCATTCATCACCATACAGAAATCTGTTTCAGCTTAGTCCTCAACGTGTTGCCTTGAAACTTAGACCAAGTAAATAAAATTTGATATCGATAATTTCTCTAAAGATAATCTATTAATTTTACGTATGAAAATTTTTAATTATATTAGATTTTCCACTGCATATTAAAGTACAGTTTCATCAAGTTAAAGAGTATCCTCTCGATTTATATTATCTAATGGATTTATCCGTCTCGATGAAAAACGATAAGGAGACTTTAACTAAATTTGGATATCGTTTGGGTAAGCAACATGTTAAATGTGTCGTACAAATAAAATCAATTTAAGAATATAATTTTTCTCATAGAATTTTGTATTGTGTATTAAAATTTATTAGGTGAAGCAATGAAGTCAATGACTAAATATTTTCGTATAGGATTTGGATCTTTCATTGACAAGATCGTTTTGCCCTATGTCAACACTTTCCCAAAAAAGTACGAAAACAGATAGTTTTCTAATTCAAATTTATACCATAAAGTTGTTGAACAAGCAATAATTGCTGCTATCATCATTCCCACACTTCTTCCATTTATGGTAGGGTCAGGTGCCATTTGATCCACTGACACTGAGAATGTCACTGGAATCTAATGTCGCAACTGTAGGAAACTTACCACTGCCAGAGGAAGGGGAGTAGCGAGCTCCTATAACTACAACTCCATGTTAACACATAAGCAAAGCCAGCTTCCAATTTAATCAGCGGCATAGCTAGAGCATTCGTCACCCCCACACAATTCCTCTTGCAGCCAAAATAGTAAAGGCAATAAACCAATAGAGCAATCGCTGTGCATTTTATAGTTTAACAAACATTTAGTCTCACATGAAAAGTGCCGCACGGATCATCCCGTCTCCTAAGTACTCCATTGTATTTAACAAAACAGGAAGGCCTTGGGAGAGTTACAGCTTATAACTTTATTATCCTTATCTCACACTGGTTGAGGGATCAAGCAATCTACGATTTTGGGAGGGCTATTAAATCTTAATTACGTTTTAGTGAATTAAAAAATTAATCAAATACTTATTAATGCAGATTGGAAAACCCTTGTCCTGAGTACGAAGCGTGTGCACCACCCTATGGATTTAAAAATCACATAGCTTTAGATGAGGATGTTGCTAAGTTTGTGGTCTGTTTAGCTATTTTCACTTGAGCTTGTTGGTGCTGTTGGTGCGTTGATATTATTGTTATGTGAACTCCATAGGAAGTTGTGGATAACAGTAAGATTTCAGGAAATTTGGATGATGTGGAGGGCACTTTTGATGCCATCATGCAAGTCATTGTTTGCAAAGAAGAGATCGGATGGGAGGAGTTTTCAAGAAAAATTATTGTAGTTGCTACTGACGGTTATTTTCACCTGGCTGGAGATGGCAAAGTATGTTCGTGAAAAAAAAAAGTTCATGTAAGAATTTGTAGAAATTTAAATTAGATTCATTGTTAAGTTAGGTGGGGCCATCATATCTAATGATGGTAAATGCCATTTAAACGAAAATGGAAGCTACACAGAAGGTGATAAACAGGTGAGTGAAAAATCATCTTTTAAATCTTTTCAGGAAGATGTAAATATATTGTTCATTTTATTTTTAGGATTATCCATCAGTTTCACAACTAGCTAATGCAGTTCTTCAAAATAATATCACTCTCATATTTGCTGTGACCTCCAAAGTGCTTGAATATTATAAAAATCTCATAAATTTTATTCCTGGAGCACATGTAAGTGAACTTACAGAGGATTCAAGTAACATTATCGAGCTGCTGAAAGATCAATATGAAGTAGGTAATTATGCAAGAAACTCAGTCCATAAATGTATATTTTTATAACAAGTTTAAGAAATTATTTCATGGCTTTAAGAAAATATCATCAACAATACAGTTAATAGATGATGCAAATGAACTCGTGGCTATTTCATATAATTCAGACTGCCCGAAGTAAGGACAAAAGCTAGTTTCAAATTAAAATGATACAACTATCAATTATTAATATGAATATTTTATACATCTTAGAGACTCTTCGGAAGACCAATCTACAAATGAATGCACAGGTTTGAAAGCTGGAGAAACAGTAAGATATTTTATAACGGAATGATATATTCGTATGTATCATTAATAAATAATCAATTGGTTTGTTGGTGTTTAAGGTCCCGTCAACTACAAGGTCATTAGAGACCCGTCCACTGCATAGTTCTAGTGCATAGTCTGCACAGACACTACACTAATGCGACGATTATTGGGTATTAGCAGTACCCAGCTTTCCCGAGCGACCACCCATGTCAGTACTAACTGGGCTTGCATTGCTTAACTTCAGTGATCAGACGAGAACTGGTGTGTCCAACGCAACTCGCCGCTCCCAATAAATAATCAACACCTGGGGAAAGGATGGGAAGGTGTCACTATATTCCATGGGCCCAAACTTCCTGAGTGAAGCTGTAATTATTTACTAGTGACAACTGAAAGATAATTATAATAGTACTTCTTTTATTATTTTACAAAAATTTGTTTTCTAAAATAAAACTTTAAGTATTGTTCTGTGCAAGGTAAGGAAAAGAAATGGGGAAGGGGGATCTTTTTTGCTGGAGTTAAGTCATACAACTTCTAATACGAGTACAATAGCCTTCATAAATTTCTCGGGGTATCGTTATCGTTCTTATCTGTGGCAGAGTAATACGTCCACGAGTTGGGAGGATCATCCTGAATAGAAAGGAAGAATATGAGAGAAAGAAATCGGCAAGGTCACATACGTAAGAAAGCAAGTGTGCAGCCAAGTTGCGTTGGACACACCAGTTCTCGCGAGATCACTGAAGTTAAGCAGCGCAAGCCTGCGTTAGTACCAACATGAGTGGTTGGTAAAGAACGTTGGGTGCTGCAAATTTCCCCTCTCCTACGTCCTCTACACCTTCCTCCTCACCTCCCGCGAGCAGCCTCCTAAAGGTTCGTCCTCTTATGGCTGCTTGGCTAGCTCCTCAACCCACGAAATTAATCCAGTAATTTAAGGCTACCATTGCCCAATAGGCAATTGCCCTTTTGAGTTGATTCTCGTATCTGAATGATTAAAACTCATATACGTTATTAAGAAACAGCTTTTAATTGTACAGTATTTCATAATGTGTACTTAAATATAAGAAAAGAACTATAAAGTAATTCAATATCTGTGTTTTAGGCAACTTTTGATTTGAAAATTGAGTTGAAAATGTGCCCCAAAGATGCGAATACAAGACAGCAGACAGTTACTATTTCAGCCGTGGGGTTAAGTGACAGATTGAAAATCGATTTGGAACTGATATGTCAATGCGACTGTGACTCCAGCGAAAACGTTGTAAGAAAACCTTTTTTGTACATTTTTTTTTCAATAGACGGTGTTGGTCGTGGATTTCGCCTTGGTGGCGCAGTGGGTAGCACGCTCAGTAACTGCACCAGTAGTTCTAGGTTCGATACTGGACCGATGTCAGCCTGATGTGTGCCTAATATCAGCTGACGACTCCAGGTACGCCCTAAACAGACCGATGTGAAACTACCTCGATTCCACTCAGCACACAATTATTTTGAACTCGACATAGCGTGGGTAGACTATTGAGTTGTGCCTTTGTGCAACAATATATTTCAGCCCCCCCTCCCTCTCTCTTCCTTCTATGTTAGGTTTAACATTAAATAAAAGAAATAAAAAAATTCTTATGCGCTTTATAAAATTGCGTGAATCTCTCATTTTATTGAAACCAATATTATGACTGCATTTAAAATGAAATCCAAATTCATTGATACCCATTTTATATGGCTGTCACTAAATTAAAAGTGTTCCAAGTTCAATTCCCAACTATGGAGACTTGGTAGCTCAAACATCAATTTGATTTCATAGGGATTAATTAATGAACATTTATACATTGGGCATAAGTGAAGGATACTTGTAGTGTGGGTGCAGCATTATTAAAAATAAATATGGAGGGCAATAGAAATATGGAGACAAGTATGAGTTGAAGATATGGTCAGTGGCATAATAACATTACTTCTTGCTTCTTAGGTGCCAAATAGTGACCTGTGCTCTAACGTCGGTAATTATTCTTGTGGAATATGCATCTGCTCGAGTGAAACATATGGCAATATATGTCAGTGTAACAACAGTATTTCTGAATATGACGACATTCAAAACTGCGTGGGGTAAATAATGCATTTTATTAATGTAATTGCTGTTTTAATGACATTTATTAATAAGGTGTTTTAACTCTTATATTACGGTAAAAGACCACACACGACAAAGATATGCTCGAATCGAGGTACCTGTTTATGTGGTAAATGCCAATGTAATGAGGTAAATCCTATCTAAAGTAACTACGTAATTGCCAAATTTGTGTGTATGTGGGTGGGTGTGTCTAAGTTCAATGCAGATCGAGACCAATAGCTTTTTTTCTTTAGAGAAGGAATCCTCTTCAAAATAACCATAATTTCGCATGAGTGTCTGTTGTTACCTACAGTAGCAGCTTATCCTTTGGTGCTGGCATATGTCCTTAATAACTGTTTAATTTGCTCCAACTCTGCCTGCCCCAGGACTATACTTCTGCAAACGTTTCATTTCAAACAATTGAAATAAAAATTAATTATATTTTTATAGGACAGTCATGGCCTTATTTACGGTAATTACTGCGAGTGTACCGACTTTTCCTGTGATACTCATAATAACTTAATATGTGGTGGTAAGTAACTTAAATCTCATTATGTGATGTTTTCAGATATTTTACAAATATAGTAAAATATTGAAAATTTAGGCCCTGATCATGGCCTCTGTAAATGTGGTAGATGTCATTGCAACTCTGGTTGGATCGGTGAAGACTGTAGCTGTCCTATCTCTGACGAGACATGCTATGGAGAAAATAATGTGTGGTTTAGTGTTTTTAAAGCGTTTTCACAATATTTGAAAAATACATCAACATCATTTATGATTCCCTCATTAGATCCTCTGTAATGGCCAGGGGAATTGCAGTTGTGGTACATGTGTTAACTGCAATCCACCGTTTGGAGGACAATTCTGTGAAGATGTCTTAGTAGGTAGAATATAAATAATTTCAACTTGAATTTTAAGCAATTTTTACAGTATAAATTTTTCATTTTTAATTAGCCGTTTGTTGGAAAATGTGATGAATATAAATTTTGCGCATATTGTGCTGCATTTCTTGAGTTCATTGAAGATAAAGACGAATGCCTGAAGTGCAATTACTCGATTGCAGTGGTTCAGAGTTTTGAAGAAGATAAAGACAACTTCACAGGTCTTATGATTTATAAAAAGATATACAATTTAAGATGTCAAATTAACACGATCTTTTAGTGTAGTTGCGCTTACACTTCGAAAAATTTCAGATGATTTATTACCTCCACAGTGAACTGCTTGCACAAAGGGTTATTTTATATGTAGACCATGCGGGACCATTGCATTACCTCCCATTCGATGGATAGCGACCTCGATGATTAGGAAATACATGAGATTACTGATTTTAAAATATACTTTTGTTCTCTATTTTTGAAGTCTTTTAATCCATATGCGTACACCTCAAACACCGATTTGAAGCAGTTTAAGTGAAAAAAATCGTTATATTCGCTAATCCGAACAAATCACTAATCCTAACATGGGTGATTGACTTGCATTTTAGGAGGAGAAAGAATAACACACGATTGTACGTTTAAAGATAGCGAAGGCTGTCGATATTCATTTAAATATTCTTACCTGACCAGCCAAAATTATTCCGACATCGTTGTGCGAAACACACGAGGTATTGTATTATAAATATTTTAAAAATATCTGTAATTTTTTTCCCTCCTAGAGATGACTTATTGTAAATTGACGCTTGTAATTATTATAGACTGTCCTGTAGCTTTGGATGTCGCAGGGATTTCAGGAATAATCATCGCAATCACCGTTTTAATTGGATTGCTTTCACTATTGATATGGAAAATAGTCACCATGCTCCATGATTCAAGAGAATATGCCAGATTTAAAAAGGAATCGGAGAGTGCTGGTCGCGAAAGAGTAAGTTTAATCTTAATTTTTGAAATTTAAGATGATTTTGAAGGTGTGTTTTCAATTGAGATACTGCATTGTAAATGATCAAAGGATTACCTTGAATTCTTTTGTATTTGTTTGCATTTAGGTGGATAATCCACTATTCGTTGAACCAGTGATAAACACTATTAACCCAATGTACAGGAAATTGGAGTAGCGTTGAGAAGAACTCAATAAACTTCTAGAAAACTCAATAAAACACGTGTTATAATAGTGGTAATTGTCGTGTGTCAAGATAGCTGACGTTTTATACTGACTTTTATTCTTTTTTTTATAAGTTCAATTTTAATGTAACTTCACTGTTAAATTTTTAGATAAAATGATATAATGTTATATAAAAGCAAACTAAATGTCTAAGAAACCTCAGAGGTACTGTAAGTCGACGTTCAATAGAAACCTTTCAAACTGAAGGAGGTTGGGGCACGAACAGACTCGTACTACTGGTCTTTTTTTCCAAGGGTCATTCGACAATGGAATTCTCTCAGTGAGGAAGTATACCTGCTATAAGGTGCCATTATAGCAGGTATACAATATTTGGCTGAATAGATGTTATGCTTCAGGTTCCTTGGAGCAGTGTTTTTCAACCTTTTCATTGGAACGGAACCCCTTGGAGCATTTAGACTTCTCGTGGAACCCTTTGGAACATTTAGACCTTTAGCGGAACCCCATACAGTGACAGAAAAAAAACATTAATTGATACAGGTGTGTGTGTTAGCATAAGCAGTTGAATTCGTGGCCTAATGTTTGAGAGAGACACCCGAAGTTCATCTTTGACAGACAAAATTCTTTCTCATTTCTTGTGTTTTCATTGTTATTTTTATATTTTACCTGCCATTGGCGGAACTCTTGAGCGGACCTCACAGAACCCTGGTTGAAAAACACTGCCTTGGAGGTTCAATGGGTTATAAATTAGGAATGAGAATCATTCTCTCCAGTGCCAATTTGGCCTATCAGGGCTACCTGCAATGTATTCAATTAGAAGTAGAATAGGCAGAAGTTGTGGCGATAGCTAGCCATTTGATCACCGGAGCCCACCGCAGAACTCGAGCTTTCCTCAGTAGGCATTATTAACAGCTTTTCTTCGAGTCCGACCCTGCAAGTGAGTTACTGTAGAGATTAAGTGTTGTAGACACACCTATCTCTACCTATAATTATAATATATTTACCTTTAAGCATTCTGTTAATACTTTGTGGACACCCCACAATTATACAAAAATAAGAAACATTCAAAAGGTACAAAAACCGCATGTGCTTCAACAGCATGTGCTGTATGAAGGCACATGGTTTTTAAATATTAAGAACGCCCAGAAACATTGCGCGTTTCTGCTAATAAATTTCAAATTCAAAATTTTAAATAAGTCAGAACGATCAACAAGATCCTAAAAATTCAAATAATTCGAAAGAGGAATAGAGGAGTTCTACTTGATAATTCGTTGAGTGAGCACACAAAACTTTTAGCTCCTGAAACAAATATAAGAATAGCTACAAAACCTTATTTATTAATGATATTTTATTAATAATCTCTATTTTTATTGATTAATATTAATTCATTCTTGTTGAACTATAAAAGTTGTGCATTTATCTTCATCCTGAAACGTTTACCTATTTTTGGAGTCAGAATAATCATCACTGGATTACCTTTACCTAATTACAAAACACAGTTAATATTCAAACATTCAGATACCAAAATTCATTTAATGACAAAATCAACGTTTAATATAAAATTTAACATCAAATAGCAGCCTTCACCACAAATGGTGACCTGGACGTGATCTCCTGATGGATACAACCCAACGGATTGAAGAAAATTAAGTACAGTAGAATCTCGATATATCGAACCTCAGGGGACCGTGAAAAATAGTTCGATATATCAGAGATTCGATATATCCAAATCCGGAATTATATGTAAAGCTAAAATTTACATCGGGCGGGACCGGCGCTCAAGCTTCGATATAAGCGGGAATAAGCAGGATTTCGATATAAGCGAGTTCGATATACCGAAGTTCTACTGTACCTAAGAAAACTTCAGGATATTTGAACACTATATCAATTTGTAACAAAAATTTATTACATCTTAAAATACAACACTACGTTTTTGTGCAACACCTCACTGGCAGAACGACAACCATTCACATAATATAAGGAAAACACTACACTACATCTGCAACTCAACAGGAGTACAATCCAAAAATACAACTACAGCACCCAAACTACCACACCTGTGTCACACCTGCAATCCAAGCTACCACACCTGTAATCGCCACTCACATAATAATTTCACCACTCCATCAACCTACCTTAACAAGATATCTTCAGCTTTTATTCGGATAATTTAGTGAAAGTGAATGTGCTACAAAGGATATATTTTTTTTAACAGTGATAGTGTGATTACTAGGAGCTAAGTACAACTGTTGACGGTAGGACAAAATTATTTAATTTGGTTAGGCCCAATATAACAAGATGTCAATGGAAGGCCCTTCACAATTTCGTGATGTGGGACATCCCACAAACCCTCAATCGTTAGGTCAATTAGAAGAGGAAGGTAGCTTAAATGCCATGCTACAGCAGCATGGAGCAAAATGTTTAAAGCTGCCCATGTTCTGGTCGCACGACCCCGAGACATGGTTCGCGACCATCGAACACCGATTCAAAGCATATCAAATCAAAAGCGACTCGCGAAAATTTGACATGACAATTGATGCCTTACCTCCTGAAATAATTACAGAGGAGTTCTACCTGACCATTCGTTGAGTGAGCACACAAAACTTTTAGCTCCTGAAACAAATATAAGAATAGCTACAAAACTTATTCATTAATGATATTTTATTAATAATCTCTATTTTATTGATTAATATTAATTCATTCTTATTGAACTATAAAAGTTGTGCATTTATCTTCATCCTGAAACGTTTACCTATTTTTGGAGTCAGAATAATTCATCATCACTGGATTACCTTTACCTAATTACAAAACTCAGTTAATATTCAAACATTCAGATACCAAAATTCATTTAATAACAAAATCAACGTTTAATATAAAATTTAACATCAAATAGCAGCCTTCACCACAAATGGTGACCCGGACAGAGGTTAGAGAACTAATTCTAAGGCCCCCCATTACTGAAGCATATGAGGCATTAAAGAGTGCCATAACTCTGCGTAGCTCACCCACACAACAACAACGCTTACAGCAACTCCTTCACAACTTACAACTAGGGGACAAAAAACCGACACAGCTGTTGCGGCATATGCAACAGCTGGCTGGCAGTGCAGTAGCAGTCCCGGAGAATGTGCCTCTCCTTCGGGAATTGTTTGTCTCCCGATTACCGCGCCAAATTCGAGTAATGCTGGCCACAGCGGATCAAGCCACAACCTTAGAAGCCCTGGCCGAAATGGCCGACAAGATTCTGGAGGTACTGGATCCCGGAATCCACCAACTCAACGCCCTAACTACACCTGGCATCAACCCAAAACAAGAATCAGCTCAAGACACCAACCTAACGAACGAAAAAAATTTATATAATCACCTAACAGAAACTGTACTCGAATTAAACAAGCAAATAGAATTATTAAGGAAGAACATTCAAGGTCTGACCATAGACCGGCCACACCCACACACAAGGTCCAGATCTTCTTCTAGACGACGGACAACTCGAAACATCACCAATCAAGGAGCAGAAACCTGCTGGTATCATCTCACTTTTGGAGATAAGGCACGAAAATGCGTCCCACCCTGTAATGCAAAACAGGGAAACGCATAAGCCTGTCGTCTCTAAAGGTGGCAGATGATACAGGCAGACGTGACAGCCACCTTTTTTTTTATTCAAGATGTTAAAAACAAATTTAGATTTCTCGTTGACACGGGTGCAGATTTCAGTGTTCTGCCCAAACACAAGGTTGACCCTCGTCTCTGTGTAGATAACGAACAAAAATTATATGCCGCCAATCATACAGTTATACACACTTATGGCCTATGCCAAATTAATGTAGATCTCGGATTAAGGCGGTCATTCCCATGGGCATTTTTGATAGCGGACTGTGCCCACGCCATCATAGGGGTCGATTTTCTAGCCCATTACTGTTTAGTAGTAGATGTAGGTCGGCTCCGGCTGCATGACAGAGTAACAGAACTAGAAGTCTCAGGTATCTGGGCTCAATCCTCTCACCCTTATCAGAGACTTTACAGTATCTGCCCTAGAGCCCCAGACAAGTACAAAAAAATATTGCAAGAATTTGCAGACATTACTGTTCCACGTTTGTCATCCTCCAAAATGTCTCATAGCGTGGTGCATCACATACTCACCACTAATGGACCACCTGTTCATGCGAAAGCCAGACGTCTGGACCCAACACGACTCAAGGTAGCCAAGGAGGAATTTAGACACCTCCATGAACTTGGCTACCTCCGACCCTCGTCCAGCCCATGGTCAAGTCCCCTACATCTTATAAATAAAAACGACAAATGGAGAATAGTGGGTGACTTTCGAGCCCTAAACGTCCGCACAATTCCTGACAGGTATCCTATACCTCATATCAAAGATTTTACGTCGCAACTGCATGGCATGCGCGTATTCTCTAAAATTGATCTGGTCAAGGCTTACCACCAGATTCCAGTAGCTCCCGAAGATATCTCCAAGACGGCAGTGACGACGCCTTTTGGACTGTTCGAATATACGAGGATGCCGTTTGGACTAAGAAATGCTGCACAAACATTTCAGCGTTTCATGGACTTGGTCCTAGCTGACTTACCCTTCGTGTTCACTTATATAGATGATACACTTGTCGGCAGCACAGACGACAAGGAACATCAACAACACTTATGCAAAGTATTCGAGCATTTTCGGCAATTCGGCCTAGTAATCAATGTCTCGAAGTGCGTGTTCGGTGTATCTTCCTTGGAGTTTTTAGGACACACAGTGACATCCAACGGAATAACTCTGTTACAAAAAAACGTTGATAGCCTACAAAATTTCCCAAGACCGGAGTCTAAACGAGCATTACGCCGTTTTCTTGGGCTCATCAACTTCTATCACCGTTTTATACCTCACTGTGCTGAAATCCTACAACCATTGCACTCCCTTACAGCAGGAAAATCCAGCAAAACAGCCAGCATCCACTGGAACGAACAAACTATTTCCACCTTTCAACAGGCCAAAGAAACACTATCCAAAACGGTGCTGCTCCAGCATCCAGACCCTTCACCAGACACAAAAATTGGATTGTTCACCGACGCATCAGACATTGCAGCAGGTGCTGTACTTCAACAATGCATTAACAACACATGGCAACCACTAGGATATTTTTCAAAAAAATTCCAACCAGCGGAGATAAAATATAGTGTCTTCGGAAGAGAACTCTTAGCTGTGTACCTCGCCATAAAACACTTCTGTTATTTTCTCGAAGGTCGACATTTCGTCATATATACAAATCACAAACCTCTCACTTTCGCGATGAGTACAAACATAGACAAACACTCACCAAGAGAAGCAAGACACTTAGATTACATCTCAACCTTTACCACCGATATTCAACACATCGCAGGACACGAAAATATAGTCGCCGACACATTATCCAGAACTTCTCTACATCATCTAAGCTCATCCACAGAAGTAATAAACCCAGAATTACTATATGAGGAACAACTGTTAGATGATGAAACACAAGCACTGTTATTGAACCCACAACCTCTCACAATAGCACTAGTACCGATACCAGGAACAAACGTCAGTTTGTATTGTGACGTCTCATTATCTAGGCCACAACCATTAGTTCCAGTCAACTCCAGACGACTCATTTTTAACACACTACATAATGCCTCACACCCAGGCATCACAGCGACACAAAAACTCGTCACAGAGCGTTTTATATGGCCGTCAGCAAACAGAGACATCAAACTATGGACAAAAACCTGTGTATCCTGTCAGAAAAACAAAATTCAACAACACATGTATTCACCTTCAGCGAATTGCACCCCACCAACATCAAGGTTCGACAGAATCCACATAGACATAGTAGGACCATTACCTCCTTCACAAGGAAATCATTACATTCTAACCTGTGTGGATCGATTCACTCGATGGCCAGAAGCAATCCCCATTCCAGATTGTACAGCTCCCACCGTCGCTCGAACATTATTACAGCACTGGTTCTCGAGATATGGAATACCATCAACAATAACCACGGATAGAGGGCGGCAATTCGACTCACTCCTTTTCAATCAACTGTGCAAAATCTTGGGTACTAAACACATACGTACCACGTCATACCATCCAGCATCCAACGGCATGGTGGAGAGGTTCCACCACCACCTTAAAACATCATTGAAAGCCACTGAAGATCCACAGCAATGGAGTGTACAATTACCCATTATACTCCTAATGCTGCGCTGTGCGGTCAAAGAAGATCTTCAGGCATCACCAGCCGAACTCGTATACGGTACAACACTAAAACTGCCTGGAGATATCTTCGCTGCTGACTATAATACCTTGACCAGGAGTGACTTCCTGCAAAATTTAAAGTACAATATGCGTACAATACTGCACAGACCTCCACGCACACCATCAGCACGACCAATTTTTCGAAACCCCAATTTCGATACAGCAACCCATGTCTTCATCCGTGCTGGTGCCACACAACATCCACTTTCAGCCCCATACCAAGGTCCTTACAAAATTATTGACAAACACGAAAAGTATTACACACTTGACCTCAATGGTCGCACAGATAATGTCTCCATAGATAGGCTTAAACCAGCGTTCTTAGCAGATTTTAACCTCAATGAAACCAATGAAACAGAGACAACATCTACAACTACTACTAATACATCCCCATCTTTATTAGATACTGCTCCAATCGCACTTACAGATTCCACTAAGGACACAGTAACCCCTACTCATACCACTCCACCCACTATGAGCACTGCCCCCCCCAACCTCAGGCATACTTACACGATCACGCACCCGTGCCACACGTGTACATTTTGATACATTAATTCCTCGCTCTACTCGTTCTTAATTTCTGGCAGGGGGGTACTGTAGAGATTAAG
>JAAFCE010009126.1:13170719-13184753 GCA_013389805.1 Trigoniulus corallinus | reverse complement strand
TTCAAAATTTTAAATAAGTCAGAACGATCAACAAGATCCTAAAAATTCAAATAATTCGAAAGAGGAATAGAGGAGTTCTACTTGATAATTCGTTGAGTGAGCACACAAAACTTTTAGCTCCTGAAACAAATATAAGAATAGCTACAAAACTTATTTATTAATGATATTTTATTAATAATCTCTATTTTTATTGATTAATATTAATTCATTCTTGTTGAACTATAAAAGTTGTGCATTTATCTTCATACTGAAACGTTTACCTATTTTTGGAGTCAGAATAATTCATCATCACTGGATTACCTTTACCTAATTACAAAACACAGTTAATATTCAAACATTCAGATACCAAAATTCATTTAATGACAAAATCAACGTTTAATATAAAATTTAACATCAAATAGCAGCCTTCACCACATTACCAAAGTCAGCTCAGCTTAGCAGAGCCGGGTACCCATTTGTCCCGTTGGCACAAAAAAGAACATAAACTGTGGGAGGGCTATCAGTCTCATACTATAACCTCTTCTTATTGAATGCCGGCAGTTTCGTCCTATGGAGAATTTCTAGCTGGCGGCAAAGCTGCTACACCTAAGAAATTTGTCGATTTATAGACCTATTTCACTCCATTTAGAAAGGGTTATTTTGCGTGCATGTGACATTGTGCACCATGTCGTCCGAAACAAGCTGTCTACCTTATCCAGGATCGATTACAACCATCATCTTAGAAGCAAGTAACCCACTTAGCCACCGAGACTGCTTGATTCTATCACCTGAATTCTCATCTCCTGCTTGGCCCCCGCGAAGTTATTAGTTCCTGGCTCTGCTGTAGACAAATAAACAGGAAAACGATATCTTCATTTCTAACGCTTGGCTAATTCACATCTTTCTACTTCAGTCAAAAGAATGTTAACTTACTGTAGGTGTAAACGCATCCACCTACAAGTATTACTAATTCAGAACTTAGTCATCACTTGTGAAGAGACAGGAGTTATGCAATAATTCGTGGGTGAACCGGATTCTCACTCACATTTTATTATGTAAGTAAAATTCAGGGAGGAGTATTCGTGTACTAAATGTTTCATTAGGACCGAATGAAGAATTTTTAAACGGTTACAAGAAAAAAATATTGCTGTTACTCTTTCTCATTTAGGCAGTAGTGTGTTTTGTCAGTCTCTGTGGCGTAGTGGTTGCCTGCTTGACTGGTAAACCGTCAACAATCAACAGTTCCACATTTTCCAGTTTGTCAGGGAGTCTTATGTGGTCCCCTTATTCCTCGAAGGGTCAGTAAAATAAAAAATTTCGACTTAAAAAGTGTAGCTGCTTAGACACCCTGTGAAGTAGCCACCACTAGGTGTTTAATGTTTGAATGTGTCATTATTATGATTATACGTGGAGTGAAATTCAAGGAAATGTTGCAAGCTACGAGAGGAAAGACGAATGTTAATAAACTGCTTATGAAACTAATGTGATATATTTACGAATATTATTGCCACATTTCCTATAGCTTATAGCAAAGGAAGCAGTCTTTGAGCAAACAACTAACTACAAACTAGTAAGCATAAAGTACTGGATCTACACGCATCTAGATGTAGACAAGAATATTTCTAAAACTTGTAAAATTGATCTATAGTGTGAGAAATGGCCATTTTAAATCAACAAATTAGAAGGTAAGCTCTTCATTTCAGCTATTTATTTCAATCACTTTTGAAAAGCAACCATCTTTTCATTTTTAGCCGACTTATATTTGGCACAATTCTGCTAGTGATAGCGATTTTTAAATTCACAATTCAAGGTAAATGGTGAAAAGGAAATATAATATTTGACCTTGGCCAGTAAATTACACTATGTTAACAAAGCATATACTGTATATCATTTAGTTGACGAGAATGTAGACGTAAATAAATGTAATATGCAAAAAACTTGCTCACAATGTATAACAGCAGGCCCTTACTGCTCATGGTGCAAATCAAAGGTATGGTTTTTAAAATGCATTTGAAATTTTCCAAACCATTTATGTCTTAAAAATCATCTTCGAAAATTGTAATATTGTAGAGATTTTCATCAAAAGTTGGAAGTAGGTGTGAAACTATCAAGAAACAAGAGAAGCAATGTGATTTAAATGATATCATCAGTCCTAATATAAGTATAATACCTTTACAGGTGAGGGGGAATTAGATTACATATTAATTAGATTAATTATCGTATTAATTAGATTACATATTTGTGACCTAGTTTATATTTACAGAATGATCCGTTGAGTAAACCTAATTCAAATGTAAACAACATTGTCCAATTAATGCCACAAAGAATAAATTTGAAAATAAGACCTAGTAAATTTCTTTTTTTAAAATTTTAAATATATCTTGTACTACAGTATTTGAATTTCGGATTCGAACTGACGGTATGATTTTTGTTAATCAGATTCTCCAACAGAATTTCGAGTGAAATTTAGGCAAGCCGAAGATTATCCTGTGGATCTTTATTATTTAATGGACTTATCTCAATCAATGAAAGACGATAAGGAAAATCTTGCTCTTCTTGGCGTTATTCTTGGTATAAATATAACATGACGTACTGTAATTACATGATCGATTTAAATGTGTATATATAACTCATATTGCCATCTTAAAAATATAGGAACAACTATGGGAGCCATTACAAGGGATTTTCAACTAGGTTTTGGGTCATTCGTGGACAAGAGAACAGCACCTTTTGTCAGCATCGTGCCTTCACAGTAATAAGGTTTTTACTTCAAAGAAGTTCCAAACTTTAATGCGAGTTTTTTTTAGAAGCAATGGCTAGATAATGCTATATACATCAAGTAGCAGGTTTGTCCCGATTGTTGTTGTTTATTGGCGTTTCAGGGCCCTTCAACTACAATGGTAATTAGGTCTCAGAGAGCCAATACTAATCCCTGACTACCACCTAAGAAAGTATTAATTTAATCTACAAATTCACAATCACGTGCAGTCGCATTATATATTCCTTCAACTATTCATAAATGCGGGGCCGGCGAGGGGCAGGTTCCGCGCGTGGGCCATATGAATATGTATAATGTTTTTTCCTACAAAAGGCCCCGCAAAAGCTCGCACCCGTACTGCAGAAATGGAAATTACTTGTAACCAGTTGCTCAATTACGGTAGAGTAGGGAACCCTAATATTTCATTACTTCCATCCATATTATAACAATTATAAAAAGTCGACAAATAGATTCATCAGCATCATACCCTTATCCCGCCAGTGGCAGGATCGGGTCTGCGGGTTCTAACCCTTCACTCCCGCCTATTTCCCACCAGGTCTCCGTCCACCCCACACATTACCATATCCTTACGGACAACCTGCTCTCACGTCTGATTAGGTCTTCCCCTGCCCCAGGTGCTTGAAGTGCTCCCCGCCTTGATCAGCCGCTGGATCCGCCCCTGCAGCCAGGCGTCTGGAACCTGCAGAAATATTGGCCGGGTTGTCTGTAGTGTGATGCCGGCTTACCCCGCGAAAAATAGATTCGTGTTATGTAATTATTTAAGTATGATGAAGACCTACAGTATGTGATGATGAAAACGGCTTGACCTGTTTGTAAGGTCCGCAGAAACTTTGGAACACGCAATTGTGTACTGCATTTCATTGTTGTATTGGTTTATACATTATGTCTTTGAAATTACAGTTTAAATTCACCATGTCCAGGTTGTGATGCTCCTTATGGCTTTATTAATCATATGCCATTGAATCGAAAAACAGATATCTTTGTGGTTAGCTGTTTTGTATATTTCTTATTTTATCTAAAAAAACATTATATCCCTAACTGAGTCATATTTTTATACTGGCGTATACAGGACAAAGTAAATAAAAGTAAGATTTCAGGAAATATAGATACACCGGAAGGAAGTTTTGACGCCATAATGCAAGCTATTGTTTGTACGAAGGATGTTGGCTGGAGAGAAAAAGCGCGAAAAATATTATTAGTTGCGACTGACGCTGGATTTCACCAAGCTGGAGATGGAAAAGTATGCATTTGTTATTAGTATCTGATTCGTAGTAGCATGCATGTTTCAACTTAAATATTGATGTTTAGTTAGGCGGAGTAGTTATACCGAATGACGGGATTTGTCACTTGAATAATCAAGTATACACAGAAAGTACTACACAGGTATAAGATATGATATAATATTAATTATTAAATGTTCAGTAAAATAAATACGTTTAAATTATTTATAATTCTGGGGCTTTCATTTGCAGGACTACCCATCAATTAGTCAAATAAGTCAGAAAGTAAAGGAACACAATATCAACATCCTATTTGCAGTGTCATGGAATGCATTTCATATCTACGAGGAACTCAGTCGATATATTGAGGGTTCCTATAGTGGACGACTTTCACAAAATTCCGATAATATTGTAGAGTTGGTTAAAGAACAGTATAAGGTAAAAATACAGTAATGAAGAGCTAACAATATTAAATTTTCCCTCAGTACTATAGTGCTTCTGATTTCCTTTTAGCAAATTTCGTCATCTGTAGAGCTGAAAGATAATTCTACTAGTAATGTCCGAGTCACGTATTTATCTAAGTGTTTAAAGTAAGTTTGAAATACGTAAATCTTAATTGATTTAAGAAAAAGCATAAAGATAGGAAGTAAAGATCATAGGTTGCTTGTGGGTATGCGATGTCCCTGCTCGTCCACATACCTGAATACCAACATTGAGCATAATTTGAGGTTTGAAAAATCAATGACTCGTTTTAAACTTAACTGTAGATGTTAACTGAAAAGCAGTGGCGTACCGAGGCAGGCCGAGGGTATTCTGCGCCCGGGGACAAAGACCGAAATCTGCGCCCTCTGGCACCCGCTAAGCGCATTTTTGCTGTATATTTTTGCGCCACCTGCCTTCTGCGCCCGGGGACATCTGTCCCCCCTTGCCCCCCCCCCCCAGTTACGCCTCTGTCTGCTGAAAAGGGCCTTCATATCCATTCCTCAGAGTAGATTTTTGGCAACATAATTGAAGATTGGCTCCTGATTGCGTGGGCCTCAAAACATGCTTATGCTTGAGGTACTTTAAGCAGAAATGGTTTACCAAGCATCGACACGTAATAGGACCATTTCCACTAAAAAGTAATGTGCAAATTGGTAAAAAGTCGTCCACCAGGTCAAATCTAATAGAACAACGTTTTAAATAACACAGGAAACAAGTCACCTTCCCAGGAGGCTGTCTAATCTTAGATTTGAAAATAGGGCAACATGAGTTTAGTCAATTTGCTGACTTTATTTCAAATTGTAAATAAACAGCAATAATTAGACTAACGTATTCATAAAATTAATGCGGAAAAAATTTTGTTTCATTAATGTAATGTTTATTCTACAGTCCTTCAGGAACGCTTCAGGAAACTAGCATGTGCAAAGGACTGACAGTTGGGTCAACTGTAAGAAATTTGACTGCATAGTAATAGTTTTTAAGTAAACAGCTAGATCTTAGGTTTACTCGTGTGTTTTTTTCTTTTTGGAATTTTTCAGGTAGAATATATAGTAAGAGTGGAAGTAACCTCATGTCCACTCGGTAGACAAAACTGGAAACAGGAATTTCATATATCTCCTGTTGGCCTAAGTGAAACCTTGGTGGTAGAACTAGATGTGATCTGTGAATGTGAATGTGAAAAGGAACATATGCAGGTAAGAATGCGACATTGGATTTATGGGTTTTCGCAGAAAATTTTCCAGGGATATGTCCGCATGCAGTTACTGTTATATCCGGTGGTGGGCAGTGGTTAGGCCAGCTGTGTTATATGGATCAGTGTTGGGCAGTGCGGATGAGCCACGTAAATAGAATGCAAGTAGCCAAGATGCGAATGCTGCAGTACATGAGACGCAAGCCTAGTTAGTACTGACATGGGTGGTCGCTCGGGAAAGCTGGGTACTGCTAATACCCAATAATCGTCGCATTAGTGTAGTGTCTGTGCAGTATATGCATTAGAACTATGCAGCGGACGGGTGCGGGCAAGAGCTGATGGAATTAGGAATGACTGTATTAGAACTGGCCTGAGGGGGGGGGGCATCAAATGATTGGAAACACCTGGGGCAGGGGGAGACCAAATCAGACGTGGGAGCAGGTTGTCCGTAAGGATATGGTAGTGCGTGGTGTGGACGGGGACCTGGTGGGAGATAGGCGAGGGTGGAGAATTAGAACCCGCAGACCCGACCCTGCCACAGGCGGGATAAGGGTATGATGATGATTTTAAAAAAATGATCACTTCCCTTCCAATCTGAAAATGTCTTGCACTGTCTTGGAGGGTTCTACAATAAGCCTTTCCTGCTTGAATATTTTGAAATGCAAGTATACTTTGTGCAACCAAGTAAAATAGAGACTTTTCTTTTAAAAACAGGAAAAGAATAGTGGTACCTGTACAGGTGTCGGTACATATGAGTGTGGCATTTGTAGATGTCCTAAAGAAAGGTTGGGAGACTTTTGTCAATGTGATCGTCAGAATATGACAGACGGGACGGATGATACCAATTGTAAACAGTAAGCTAAAATTTGTAATAGTAGTAAATATGATTGAGAGCAAACGTCAAGGTACCTGCAACAATTTTCTTCCTTAAGGGGAAATTCTTCCATTGCATGTTCTGGACGTGGGACTTGTGCCTGTGGAAGGTGCAGTTGTCGAAATGACGATGTGAGTAAATGATTCACGTTATGTTTTTTGGAAGTATAAGATATTTTTTCGTGATATTTTTTAATTTAATATTTGGTTGATATTGAAATGTTGCTTTAGATACCAGGGAGGAAGATTTATGGCACTTTTTGCGAATGTGATGATTTCAGTTGTGCAAGACACAATAATTTAATATGTGGAGGTAGGATCTTTATCAGAAAATAAGATTTCTTTTATTTTACTTCGGACTAATGACATACTTCGGCGGGAACAATTTCTATATTTTTTTGATATCGTGCTTGACTGTTGTACTATGTATTCTCAGTGCCCTGATCCAATCCTTCTCGAGGCTTATGGTTTCTCTGGTGTAAGAGTGGCGCTCACGTTAGCCCGATGAGATTTGAGTTGGCATAGTTTAGCTAATGTCGGTCTGGGCACCTAGAAGGTCATTCATTGGCACCAAGGGCGAGTTTGCTCACCAATTGAATACTAACGTGGGCTGGATAGATTGGGAAGTAACGCCATGGCAACACTTGCCAGTGAAAACAACCCACTATACAAACAAGATGTAAAGAAGTGGACAATTTAACCCTGGTACTGGCCGAAGGGGGATGCCATTTTCATGTAAACTTTGCATAAAAGCCACCATACACGGTCAGTTTCATCTTCAGTTCTAACTGTTAGGGTTAAAACTGTACAGTTAGATTGTATGGTGTATGAGGAACTCTCATCAATTCTACGTTAAAAATTTTGAACTGTAGATCTTTTGGAGTGGCAAAAGATCTAACTGTACAGTAGAACTTTAACTTCACTTATGCGGCGTTTTCTTTAGACCAAAGCTCAGTTCACCATTCATTTTGTTCATTGCCATTAAAATCAAAGGTCACGGTTACATGTGTGTGTCAAAATCTCCCGCGGTTTTAACTATGTGTGGCAAAATCTCACTCAGTTTTAACTGGACATGTCTCAACATTTTTAACTGCACAGTTTGAACTGAAGATGAAACTGACCGTGTATGGGCCCTTAACAGACTCGCCTCGGTGACGCAATAGGTAGAGTGCTCGACTTACTGAGTCAGTTATTCCGGTTTCGATACTGGATCGAGGTGGATTGGCTTCTTTCGGGCAAAAGAGAAGCCCCAAGTGTACCTTCCTTTGAATGAGAAGTAAAACCCAGGTCCCGTGTGGTATACGATGGCATTTGCGCCTAAAAGAACCCGTCTCTACCATGCAACGATCAGATGAGGTAAAATTTTCAGGTGTAGGAGCTCGCCTCCCCTGGCGTCGGTAGTGCCCCAATAAACAGTAGGGAGCGGCGAGTTGCGTTGGACACACCAGTTCTCGTCTGATCCTTGAAGTTAAGCAACGCAAGACCAGTTAGTACTGACATGGGTGGTCGCTTGGGAAAGCTGGGTACTGCTAATACCGAATAATCGTCACATTAGTGTAGTGTCTGTGCAGTATATGCATTAGAACTATACAGTGGACGGGTCTCTAATGACCTCGTAGTTGACGGGACCTTAAACTCCAACAAACAAACAAAACAACAATAAACAGTAGACTGACAACAGATAAGAGGGCAAGATGGATTAGGGTATCCATTGGCGGGAAAAGGGTTAGGAGTTGTTGCCTTCTTTTTTGAACAAGGGGGCCTAACAACATCTCTACCAGTGGCGTCACTAGGGGAGTGCGGAGGGTGCGGGCCGCACCAGATGACACCACTCGCACCATAAGAAATGGGGTGACACCAAAGCAGAAGAAGCGGCTTTTTTTCGGGAGAGGGGGTAACACCATGGTGTCACCGCACCGGGTGACGCCACTGATATCTACCCTGAGTACCAACACCTAAAGTACACCACTGATTCACAAATTGTTACGAGACGTCAATAGTAAATACTGTATGTGGCTAAAGTACTGATTGCTTTGAATTATTAGGAAAAGACCACGGAGAGTGTGATTGTGGTAAATGTCTGTGTACGCCAGATTGGACAGGCGAAGCTTGCGAGTGCTCCGCTTCTAAAGATTCTTGTATGGGAATTAATGGGGTACGGACTTTCAAGGTTCATATGTGATGAACGAATTTGTGTTTAAGCTAATTTAAAATTTTTATGATATTGTTAGGAAATTTGCAGTGGAAAGGGTATATGCGAATGTGGAGAATGCAAAAAATGCGACGCCTTTTATGAAGGTCTATTTTGTGAAGTGAATGTTGTAAGTATCTTATAAAGGTCAGTATATCTTCTGTATCTGCTCTAAATATATCTGATTCTCCTATATCTGTTTATAAGACCCCTGGAGGAAAATGCTTAGATTATAAAAATTGTGCTCAGTGCGCGGGGTTTCCAAAACAGTCGCAGGCAAATGAATGCGAAAAGTGCAATTATACCATTGAAGTAATACCTGAATTAGGAGGTACGAGTGCTTTATATTTTCACATTATGTTATTGTGGCTGTTCTTAGAATTTTAATGTGACCATTATTTTATTAGAAACTAGAAAAGGGGAGTATAAATGTTCATTTAAAGATGATGATGGCTGTCACTTCTTTTTTATTTATGCAACATTACAAGATGGTACACAAACTGAAATTCGTGTTCAGCAAAAAAGAGGTCAGTTGGATCAAATTAATGCTGTAATTCGTATACAGTATTTAGTCAATAGATTTTCCGATACTGAATTCATTGCATAGGGAATTCTGTTCATCACTTGATCCGATCATTTCAGAATGCCCTAAACCAGTAAATTTGCCTTTGGTGATGACATCAGTGATTGGAGGTGTTGTGGCCATCGGTTTAGTAATACTTTTAATCTGGAAACTTCTCATGGTTCTTCATGATAAGAGAGAATATGCCAAATTTGAAAAGCAACTATTGCTAGCTAAGTGGAATAATGTTGGTTTTAATATTTATTAATTGGCTTCAATTGAGGTAAACAAGTATAATAGGATTGTAAATTAATCATGCCGTATTTTTCATTACTTTTAGTCACAAAATCCCACGTATGTTGAACCAATAACTACAGTCAAAAACCCAACATATAATACTAACGATATTGACTGAAGTGTCATGCTCATCATAATCATCATCCTCACACCCCTATCCCGCCTGTGGCAGGGTCGGATCTATGAGTTCTGACCCCATTCATCCACCTATCATCCACCTCACACGCTATCATGTCCCTTCGTACAACTTGCTCCTATCTCTGCTTAGTTCCTCCGCCTCCTCTCCTCATCCCATGCCCACACCACTTCAATATATTCTCCTTCATCTTTTCTTCAAAGAAAATGTCGAGTGTCGGAATTGCATCAGATTTTTTTCCTGAAGATAAGGATCACAGGATGAGATTGAAAGAAGAGTTACCGGTATTTAAGGAGACATTTTCAGAAACTCGAAGATAATGGAATGTTTTTCCATTGAACATGTATTGTATATGGAACTCGTTGTTCATCATGGAACTTGAAAATACTGTAACTTTTTTTCGTTCCTAAATGCATTTCAGGCTTCCTGTGCTTACTGAAAGCCCGCTACCGATGCTCCCCAACTTATTATGGCGAAATCTTTATTTTTTTTTATGTACAGAAAAACCTTCAATTTATATAAATTTATTTATCGTTTTGGCCAGTATATTTTGTACAGAGTTTTGATTTAAAAATCCTTAACATGTTTTAGTGCAGTGCTCACAGATCCCAAGAATCACAGGCGGCTCACGGGATAGGCAAACCTAGACGGCTGCCTAGGGCGGCAAATTTCAAAGGAGTGACTAACTTCTGAGGTAGGCCTATTTCCTTGCCATGCAGTCTATCAATCATTTAAAATGTTCATAGTCCTGGTGTTCCCAAACTTCTCCGATTGGTGAGGGCTTTTCTAAATGTTGACTTTCTCGAGGCTCCTTGTTGCACAGTCATAGCAATGCATTGTTAGATAGTTTGTTACGCCAACGACGCGACGGGGGAGTCGGCCAAGCAGCCATAATGGGCCAGACCCTGTGTTCCACAATAAGTAGTACCCAGTGTTCCACACTAACCACCCATGTCGGTACTAACTTGAGTTGCGTTGCCTAACATCAGTGATCTTACGAGAACTGGTGTGCCCAATGCAATTCAGCCGCTCATTTGGCAATGGGACAAATGCCAAAGGCGTGAAGTACAATTTAGATTTGCATTAAATTGAAAAGGGGGTGTGGCGATGGACCCACTTGCGTAGGGCGCCTGAAACTCTCGAACCGGGCCTGTGTGGAATTACTCGCTGATTTAAAGCTATTGTTTTAGCATCATCTTCATTTTGTGTTTACTCTGACCCACTGTAGAAAATGTATATGCATGTGTGGGATGATTCCACACATAATAATGGAAAATTCTGCCTACATAATCACGTAATAGTTCATAGGCGGAAGGAACTTCAGAGGGACATTGAATTAAATATTCAAACCCGTCAGTAGATGACGCCAGTCGCATAACGTACTGGGGAAATTTAAGCACTTAAACCAGTTAATTATTACTCCATTTCCGAATGCGAAGTGAGATTATACTGATTAATCTGTAATATTAATGATGAGTCACGAAGAAAACAAAGTGAATGCATATATCTGCGGAAACTTTAACAAATCAATGGTCCTAGAGTTCCTGGTGCCTACAGATGCTTGCCTGTTACGCCCACTGTTTTTGGCAATTGCTTACAATGAAAAAATTAAATCATAGGCAGAAATCCTAATGAGTAAACTTCCTTACCTTGCTCAGCATCAACACACCCTTATCCTGCTAGTGGAGGGTCTGGTCTGGTGTCGCTGGGCCTCCATTTCCTCCTATTTCTCACTAGGTCCCCACCCACACTGCGTACTATCATATCCCTTTGTACAGCCTGCTTCTACTCTGCTTTGGTCTTCCCATTTGATCACCCCATGCCAATACCACCTCAGTCTATTTTCTTTAATGCAGTTCTAAATTGTCCAAGCGTCCCTCAAGCCGTTGGCATTTGCCCCATTGTTAATTGAGTGGCTTAATTGCTTTGGACACACCAGTTCTCGTCAGATCACTGAAGTTAAGCAACGCAGCCCAAGTTAGTACTGAAATGGGAGGTTGGGAACACTGGGTATTGCTAATTTCCCCACTCCTACCTCCCCTCACCCACGAGCAGCCTTCACAGGGTCCAGCCCGTTATGGTTTCTTGACCCACTCCCCCAACCGTTGGTGTAACAAACTAACAATGCATTGCTATGACTCTGCAACAAGTGGTCTCAAGAAAGTCATTTAGAAAAGGACCCACCAATCAGAGAAGTTTGGGAACCCCAGGACTATGAACATTTTAAATGACAGATAGACTGCATGGCAAAGAAGTACCTCTAAAATTAGCCGCCCCTTTGAAATTTGCCGCCCAGGTTTGCCTGCTCCATGAACCGCCTATGCACACAGGACTCCACTTCCTCCATTATACATTGATCCGATGGGTTGCATGTATATTTCTCCAGTGCTCTGAAATACTGATCCCAGGTACTTGAACTCCTGCACCATTTCACCACTAGGCCCCCACAGAATATGCCATCATTGTTTCCATTATTTTCCCATTTAAATGCCAAGATGTTGTTAATGACGTCTGAAAATACCACACTAGGGTGCCCATTCCCCTACTCGAACAAGCAACTCATCCATAAGCAGAATGAAAAGGTATGAGCATAGTACTGAATCTTGATGCATCTCAATCTTCACTTTGAAGCCTCCAGCATTTCCACAGCCTCCCACACTACCTTTCATAATGTCCTGTTTCTACTATCTGCCTCAAATGAAGATTGGTTCCATTGTGGAGGTGCCAATCATGAACCCAAACTGATTTCCCCAGACATTCATGTTCTACTTCTTTTGATATTTCATTTTTTTCGAAATTATTTATTATCAGGTCCTTCAACCAATGTGGGGATTAAACTAATTTACTTTAATAAGAACAAAACGCATTTTGTCTTCTTCTCAGCTTGTCTCATGATATATTTCATTATTTTTATTAATATTACTTAAGATCATTAATTTAATTACTATTTAGTATGAATAAAACACAATTTTTATTGAATATTTCTCCTTTTGGCATGCTTTAAGATTATAATTAAAATTTTTGCATCATTTATACTAAATCACTGCAGTCCTTTCATGAATTCTTAACATTATAAAAAAAAGTTTTGGAATTATAAAAATGTTTCTTTTTCTTATCAATTGGGAATTATTTCCTCTTTTCTTAGAGTCACTATTTTGGTCTTCTTCTCAATAGGCTTACTGGATCGTGTTTTCAGTTTTCCCAAACTTCCAACTTTGCAACTTCTTTCCTTGTAGACTTCCAGATGATTCATCAGTCTTCTTCACAACTTCAAAAAATCTTGTGGACTTCCGAGGGCTCCCAACCATGGCTTGGAGGAGAAGAGTTGAAGAATATTTCCTGAATTTAAGAATAATTTATTAATTTGTTTTCTGAATTGATGTAAAAGTTATCCTAGTCAGAAAAGTGCTTTCTGAACTGTATGGAGCATAGTGTTGGACAGCAAGGAAGAGCCATGTAAATAGATTGCAAGTAGTCGAGATGCGAATGCTGCAGTACACAAGCGGGTACACGGAATGCTGCGGTACATGAGAGCTGATAGAATTACCAGTGAGCATATTAGAGGTAGCCTGGGTATAGTCAACATCGTGGAAAAAAATGAGGAAGAGTAGATTGAGCTGGTATGGACACGTAATGAGAAGAGGGAAGGAGGAGCTTGTTAGGTCCATTACCAGAATGCAGGTGGTTGGAAGCACCCAGGGCAGGGGAAGACCGAAGCAGACGTGGGAGCAAGCTGTACGGATATGGTAGTGTGTGGGGAGGACAGGGACCTGGTGGGAGTGGAGGGCTAGAACCCGCATACCCGACCCTGCCACAGGCGAGATAAGTGTTGTCATGCCATACCCTGGTTCCTTCCTTGAAGAGGTATGGTGGTGGAAATAGATGTCGTCTCCAAGGGCTGGGGTTATTATGGTCCGAAGCCAATGTGGGCTTGATTTTAAGTTATTAAAATCCTTATCCTATCTCTCTCCTAATCCTGTTTTCCTTTTTAATGAGGAAATAAAACTTATTTAGAAAAATGAACAAATTAAGAATTCTTATGTGTGTTGCTTATCCTGGGCATTATTCGCAGATGAAGTTCTCCTGAAAGTCATGATGAGATTCTGTCTGTAATGTTGAGTGGCCTAAAAGATAGGGCCAGCCTTCCTTATTAAGTTCACACAAGGTTTTGTTTAATTGGTTGTTAAGTTTTTTTTTTCTTTTTATTCAGTAGAACACTGAGTATTTTGATAACACTTTGAATTTTTGATAACACCTTGAGTCTTTGATAACACTTTGAGTCTTTTGATAACACTTTAAGTTTTTGATAACACTTTGAGTTTTTT
>JAAFCE010009126.1:13148047-13170709 GCA_013389805.1 Trigoniulus corallinus | reverse complement strand
AGTCTTTTGATAACACTTTAAGTTTTTGATAACACTTTGAGTTTTTTGATAACACTGAGTTTTTTGATAACACTTTAAGTTTTTGATAACACTGAGTTTTTTGATAACACCTTGAGTTTTTGATAACACTTTGAGTTTTTTGATAACACTTTAAGTCTTTTGATAACACTTTAAGTTTTTGATAACACTTTGAGTTTTTTTGATAACAGTGAGTTTTTTGATAACACTTTAAGTTTTTTGATAACACTTTGAGTTTTTTGATAACACTTTGAGTTTTTTTGATAACACTTTGAGTTTTTTGATAACACTTTGAGTTTTTGATAACACTTTGAGTCTTTTGATTTCCGAAAACATTTTTTCAAATGTTTTCCTTTTAACCTCAGTTAACCTTCTTTATTTTCAGTTAACATCCTTTCCTCACTGGGAGAGGAATACTTTTCTCTCCCTCACTAGGAGATGATGTCTCTCTCCCTCTTACTGGGAGATGAATGTCTCTCTTTCTCTCCCTTACTGGGAGGTATGCTTCTCTCACTCTTACTGAGAGATGAATGTGTGTTTTTCTATCCTATAGATACAATTTTTAGGTGTCCACGTGCAGTGTCTCCAAATTTCTATTGGTTTTATAAAAATGGCATGATAGATTAAAATCTGTTTCCAAGAGAATCCTGACCAATAGTGCACAACGGGTTCAATGCTCAAAAATATCTAGCGGACACATCAAGGAGAAAGGGTTCTCAGAATTTTAGCAATTGAAATTAATACAAGTAATTATAAGTTTAAAAATTGAGTTCAATGCTCAAAATTATCTAGTGGACACATCAAGGAGAAAGGGTTATTGAATCTTGAATTTTAATTTAATTAAAATAATCTTGGGTTTCTTCATGAGGTCATACCAAGGAGAAGGGTCATTGGCATTTAAGTTTTTCCATTAAACATAGATCTTGGATTCTCTGCATAATTTATGAATTTTAATTGATGTATTTTTATATTGGTCATAATGGCTGTAGGGCAGTTCATAAATAATGGGAACAACTAATTTCCATGTAACTATCCTCCCCCTAAGAATTCTTTTTGCTGAAAAGGATTCTTACTATGAGGATCGTGTCTTTAGAGATAGAGAGAGACAACATGAAATAACAAAAAATACAGAAATACATCCAATAATTTCATATAAAAGAAAACTAGATGAAAAATTAAAAATTGATCCTAATGGATTTGAAAAAACTTCCCAGAAGTTGTTCCTGGCAATAGCAAGAGATTGAGTAAGGTGAGTAGTAACGTTAGGTTGATTCAATTTAATAATAGGATCTAAAAGACAAAAGTTTAATTTTTCACACGAAGAAGCATATTTATATTTTATGCAAAGGTTCCATCATAGCACTTGGTGTTAGATCGAAATCGCAATGAAAATTCCCTTTCATCAAGAGTCAAGTTTATAGAGGGTGTGTGGAGATTAACATTTGGGAAGGATACTTGAGCTATACCAGGTTGGCAGGTGCTTAAGGCAGAGAAAGAGAGTGTAGTGGGAGTGAGGCATGAATAACATCCCTTAATTTCAATTATTCGGGTTATTGTGGGGCATACTATGGAACTATCGATCTGGAATTTAAAATTTTTTAAAGTAAGGTGTACCACTAAAGGACTACTTAGTAGGGCATGTGACACTAGATTCCCTGCAGAGTCAATCTGAAATTTTTGGAAATGATAGCTCTTGGGTAGTTTTTGGGTTTCTTTAGCAATCAGGGTTTCTAAATAACTTTTGATATGAGTACATTGCAATTGACTCTCATAAAATTTACATGTTACCATTTTCTCATCAAAAATGAAGTCTGTAGAATAAGGAAAGGAGGCTTGTACATCACCAATCTCTCCATATTTGGGTCTTCCTTCATGAGATACCTTGTCAAGAAATGCATTCTGGGGGTTTTGGAGGTCTTGAATTAAGGTGTAAGCTTGCATTTCAATGGGTTGAGCATAATTCCCCTCAATAGTAATTTCTACAGAATTATCTGCTAAAAATACACTATTTTCTATGTATTGGGAGGAAACAGTGCTGTTAGTATCTATCATCCTAACATGTATTCTAGGTTTGCATGTATAACCTTCTAATGCCTTTACTACATATATTTGGTTATAATTTGGTTTTAAATACCAATGAAAGAATAGACATGATTGACTAGCTATTATCCAGCAAATACTTCCAGAATCACCAGCAATGCAATCGGTTATTCCAGGCCAATTTTTTTGCTTCTTGAGTAATTAGATCAAAGGTATAACCACGGTAACAGTGATCTCCCCAACCACAATATTGGTTTTGGGGACAAGCTAAGGCAGCAATCTTTTGCATAGTTACTGGAAAAGTATAGTAAAGAAGATGGGTTGTCCAATGACAAGGTAAGGTAGCATAAGTGATTTCTATTGTAAATACATAATTTCCTTCCTTATCAAGAATTGTGAGGCATGAACTATACATTAAATTTTGAAGGGTAAGTTTAGCTTGGGTGGTAATTTCACAAGTTTGACCACCTGAGATTTTTGTACAGGACATGACTTCAGATTGAATAACTATTGGAATTGCAATATGCTGCAGCATCACTCATGGAAATGAGGCTGAGAAGACATAGAAGTATAGCAAGAGAATGGTTAAGTTGGATGCATTGGTTCATAATGTTTATTTGGTGTCGTAAACTGGTAAGGTGTCGACCCAAAAAGTCTCCAGTCAAGATTCCTAAGGCCATAGATAGTCTCAAGGTTCCCTTTCCTACTCTATAACTGGCATATAGCAAGGTGATTATCCACCTTATTACAAAAATGATAGCTTTGAATATGGATTTAAGGAAAATTAAAAGGATTCCCAATATAATGAGTACTATGCCATAAATAACATATTGAATTTTTTCTGGTAAGCAGTGGATATAATAGATGGCATTTAGACAGAATATGCATTGAAGGAGAGGGCAGTATTGATCTCCATCTACCTCAAAAGTTGCTTCTGTAATTTGTCCATCTTTTTCTATTATGGTTACTTCAAGCTTTCCCTTATGAAGGAGAAATTCATCAGGAATATCTAATTTAGTTTGTTCCTTTACTAATTTAAATACAGTTTCTATGCCATCCTTGTGAAGAATTACCATACCTGACATGTGAAAGGTGAGAATGGGTTTATTAAATTGAATACCCTTATTATGGGCTATTTGTCCTTGGGTTTGTACACCTAGCAATTGATGTGATTTAATACCCAGTTTCTTATAATAACAAATGGAATATGAGATTATCTCTGGGTTAGTTATTGTCTTGCCCTTAAATTCAGCTTTTATTATTGAATTTGCAGGCTTGGCCTGACAGAAACAAGAGCTTTGAGTATTACATGGCATAGTCTGACAGTAATTTTGATCTCCTGCACAAGGTTTACTCTTTGTGCAGGTACACATTTCTTGCTTTATCAAATCCTTACATTCAAACATGACATCCTTTCCAGTTGCAGATAATACTTGTTGCAAATGGAATTGCATGGGCTCTATGGTGACATTATCCTTTTGGTCCAGGAATTTAGTTTCCCTTGACCTAATACAATCTATACAGTTCATATTTGCCATTGAACAAAGAGTTGAGGGAAAAGTGAAATTAACTTGTTGGTAAGAAGTATAAATTTTACAGAATAAGGTGGCTATTTCCCATTTACAAACAGATATGATGTTTTCAGTCCCACTGGACTCTCCTTGGATTAAGATTGGGTTCTGCAGAAGGATTCCCAGGATAAAAATAAATGGAATCATATTATAGGACCTGTAAAGAGAAGGGGATATTAGTCTTTCTTTCCATGCTTAGTTGTTAGTGATAACATTTTATACATTGTATCTAAAATGGCCCTTTCAGCAAGAGGAGTGGATATATTATCACTAATTGAGCTGGCCAAGGCATCATCTTGTTTATCATTTGGATCTATGTTTGTATGGATCTCATTTGTGCCATAATTTTCCTTCTTATTTGTTTCCTCATTTGCTTCATCATTTTCTTCCTCTCTATTCAGATTTACAGGATTTCCTTGTCCTCTCATAGCCCCTCCAGTTGTAGATTTGAGGCCATCCCTTAACAAGGTTCATCTTCCTGTCGTATTAAACAATCTATAATTTATTTCTGGCAGTAATCTGCAGGACTGGGTAACTGGTTGCTCTCTTCTTAGTGCAACCTCCTGACTTGGAACAATTAGGTTGTCTTCCTTAGAAGCTAAGGTTAATCCTTCAGGTCATGAATCTGAGGTAGAACCAACTTCCTTTTCGGAGAGGACTTCCCATGGTTGTTCTTTAGTCAATGCCTGGGCCTGATCAGGATTTCCCCCACAAGCATCTGTCAAATCCTCATTATATTCTTCATCTACTTCTTCTGCCCAGAGGTCTTCCTGTTCCTCCTGTGCAGAGACACATGGGGATTCACTTAACAGCTGGCCAGCCTCTTCCCCAATATCTTCTAACTCTTCTAGGCAGGGAAAGGCTTTCAATTTTGTCACCTTTCTCAACCTATTTGTGTGCACATTTATAATTTCCCGAGGATTTGAAATTTTCATTATTTTCCAGTTAACAGGTCCTAACCTTTTAATTATTCGATAAGGTCCTGTACTGAGCCGGCTTAATTTTTTCTTCAAACCTTTACCCACCTTTGGGGTATATAAATATACTAAGTCTCCTTCCATAAACTCAATAATTTTCAATCGTTTATTTTGGGATTCTTTAGCTCTTTCTTGACTTTTTTGAAGAGCATCAGAAGCCATTTCAAAAGCAAGTTGCATCCGTTTTGCTAATTCTGATTTAAAATCGTCCGAATAGAGTGGTTTCCTAGTGGTTCTTAGGAGACTGAGGGGTAGCAGGGGGTCTCTACCATAGGTTAGATAAAATGGAGTTTCATGTGTAGATGCATGAACTGCACTTCTATAAGCTAATAACAACAGGGGTAATTGTTCATCCCAGTCATTTTGAGATTTGCTTACATAGTGGGACAACATTTGGGCCAATGTAGCATTAAACCTTTCCACCTGTCCATCACTTTGTGGGTGATATGGGGAAGTAAATAACTTTTTTATCCCTAGAGATTTGCACAGCAGGTGGAACAGTGCAGCAGTAAAGTTAGGACCTTGGTCAGTTAGAAGTTGTTCACACAAACCATGCCTTGAGAAAACTTCATTTACCATTACCTTAGCTATGGTTTCAGCTTTTTGATCTGGAATTGCAAAGGCTTCCACATTTTTTGTAACGTAATCTGTAAATACAACTATATAGTTGTTTCTATTTGGGGTACTTGGCAATGGTCCTAGTACATCTAGACCTATTCTCTGGAAGGGATATGTTACTAAAGGTAAGCTTTGGATTTGAGTTTTGTTTCTGGGCTTTTTCCTTTCATTACATGAAGGACATGATTCACAATATTGTTTAACCTCTTGATATTGGTTTTTCCAATAGTAATATGGTTTTATACAGTCAAGAGTTTTTTGAAATCCTAAATGACCTGCAATTTTTGAATCATGAGCGTGAAACAGTATCAGACCTTTTAAGGTATCTGGTATTACTATGGCATTAATTGTTGTCACTCCTCCCCCTAAGTTTGAGTCTTCCATTTTCATGACCACCCCTTCAGCCAATAAATAGTACCCTTGAGTTGGTCCCAGTCAATTCTTTCCAGCATCAAGGCATACTAAATTTCAATAGATTTCTTTTACTTCTGGTGATTTGGATTGATGCAACTTAATTAATGCTAAATCTATTGCAGCAGGGAGTTGCTCATTCTGTGCATTCCTTTGCTTCTCACCTTTATTTTCCACTCTGAGGCATGTTTTCCCTAGGAGTATTGGTTTTTCCTTTGGCTATCTATTTCTAATTTAGGAGAGTCTAAAAGTATCCTTGATAGGGCATCAGCTCAGTTTTTAGCTCCAGGTTTATACACAACATTAAAATCATAAGTCTGTAATTGTAAGGCCCACCTTGCCACCATGGCATTGTGGTGTCTAGTAGTCATAAGGTATTTCAGTGGGGCATGATCTGTAATGAGGGTAAAATGCCTTCCTGTCAAATAATACTTGAAATGTAAAACTTCAAACAGGCATGCTAAAGCCTCTTTTTGGGTGGTTGAATAATTCACTTCTGAGGGCTTTAATTTTCTACTGGCATAAGCAATGGGTAGATTGCAGTTTCCTTCTGGTTGTTCAAGGACTGCTCCTAATGCATATCCACTAGCATCTGTTGTTAAAATGAACGGTTTCTTCCAATCAACTAATCGTAGTACTGGGTAGCTCATAAGGCTTTAAGGGCATGAAATGCTTGTTGACAGATAGGTGTCCAAATGAATTGATGGTCCTTTTTGGTAAGGTCAGTAAGAGATTTAGTAATTTTTGCATAATCCTTAATGTGTCGTCTGTAATACCCTGCCATCCCTAAAATGATTGCATTTGTTTGACATTTTGTGGGACAGGAAATCGTTGGACAGCATCAATTTTATTTTGTTGGGGGCTAATAACTCCTTTAGAAATAACATGTCCTAGATAATTTATCTCTGATTTTAGTAGGATACATTTCTTTGGTTTTACCTTTAGTTTTGCCTGATGCATGCATTGAAGAACTTTTTCTAGATTTTGAAAATGTTCCTGTAAGGTTTTGCTTTTAACTAACAAATCATCTATGAAAACTAAACAAATTTTGCCTAATTAACCTTCAAATACTGTGTTGGCTATTCGTTGAAATATATTAGGAGAAGTTTTTAATCCCATGGGGGATCTTTTAAATTCATACTGACCATTATGGGTAGAGAAGGATGTTTTATATCTATCTTCTGCCCATAATTCAACCTGATAGAAGGAGCTGTAAAAAATCAAATAAAGAAAAGATTTCTGAATCTTCTATATTTTCTAGTAAGACTTCAATGTTTGCTAGAGGGTATCTGTCTCCCACTACAATTGTATTCAGGGCTCTAAAATCTATCACTAGACGAGGTGGTTTTGTTTCTGCGAAAACAAGAAGACAAGGACTAGAATAAGGGCTGCTTGAGGGTTGAATAATGTCAGCTTCTAGTAATTCATCAATAATTTGTTCCAAAATAGGTTGATGAGCCTTTGGTACCTTGTAAGGACGCTTTAACTCATTCTATGGAATGAGTTAAAATGGGGGTTGGTTGAAATTCCTGTAAAGACAAGGCAAAGCAATCATGAAATCTAGATACTAGGTCTATTACTTGATCCTTAGTAGGTGAAGTTAAATGATCTAATGAAAGAGCTTCAACTACCTTCCTCTGGTGCTCATCCTTTGATATCATGAAAACAAACTTATTTGGAAATTGTTCCTCAACTATATTACAGCTAGAGGTAAGAGATGTAGTCCATTTAATAAAGTCAGGGTTGACTGAGTTTATAGTGAAATGATACAAATCAGAAATGATTTTACCTTCCTTTTGTTTATATGTTAAATCCAAAATAGTGGAAAGATCATTACCTATGATGATTCCACAAACATCTGGTAAGGGATCAGGATTTACATAGGCATTGATAATAAATTCAAAAGGCCCTAAGGAAATTTGTATGTGCTTCTTGTCCTGCAAATGTCGTTTTTCCTTAAAAATGGAGCAAATTTTTAGGTTTCCTAATTCGCTTCCCAAAATCTCATTTTTCTCTTCCAAAAGATTTACCATGATAGGACACAAAATGGTATTGCTTGCTCCTGTATCTATTATAGCTAGGGATAGCACAGAACCTATTTTGATTGGAAAATATAACGAATTGCAATCTAATACATCTTGCTGCCTTTTTACATCAAAAGTTATCAGCTGAAGGTTGCCTTCAATAGCTCCCCGAGGTAGACCTTCCACTAGACTCGGTTGCCTTAGTGGTTTAAAGGAGTCCCAGAAGCAGGATTCCTTTGTGGTTGTTGGGCATATTCTCTAGATCCAAATTTCTTGGGTGGGATTTGTAATGGGCTCCTACAATCTCTTCATAAGTGTCCTGGCCTATTACAATTAAAACAACGTTGTACATTCATTTGGTTAGTATTCCTAGCTGTATTTAAAGGGGTGTTTCCCATTGCTCCATTGGATGGATATTGTCTAGAGGGAAACTTTGGAAGTTTTGAAAGGGTCTTTTTGCTACACTTAATTCCTTGATTGTAGTTTCCAAGGATAACACCTTATCCATCAGAGTTTTCAACAATGTTTCCACAGTTCCCTGGGAAGAATCTGCAAGGTATGATGATTTTGTTATCACGGAAGGGTTTGCCAAAGCTTCATTGATTTCTTCGAGTTCAGCGTAGTCTATCGCTTCTTTCAAGGATTTTGGGTCCTTTGACAAAATTGTTTTTCTATATTTCAATGATAATCCCTTCACAAATTGTGCCTATATAATTGCCTTTTCATTTATACTAGGCATTGCACCAAAAATCTCAAGCGCTTCCTTCTTTATTCGATTAGCATACTGTGTGACTCTTTCTGTATTAGCTTGGCTTAAATCCCCAAATCTAGCCATCAAAACAGCCGTATGCTGCTTTGGTTTAAAGTACCGTAAAATCCTTTCCCTTAGTTCATCATATTTCAGGATATTGCGAAAATCTGGAGACTCTTGCCAAGCTTGTGAGGCTGATCCTCTAAGCTTGGAGCGAATTATAGCGATGGTTAGTTCGTCTGTCCATCCTGCTAATGTTTTTACTGAATCTATGATCTCTAAGAAGGATTCAATCGATACTTTGTCGTCACCAGAAAAGATTGGGATTAAAGCACCATAAGCAACACTTGAAGGGGTTTGCATTGCGTTCCCTGGGGAGGTATAGGTATGGTCACCTTCTGAGGTAGCCATTTCAAATCCTTGCCACAGTAAATGCAATAATATTCATATATCTATTCACAATTTCTGCATGTATTCTATAATAATGCACACATATACAATGAGAACGAGCATAATCAATAACATTAGAAAACAAAAAGTTCTGCATCTATATTAAATTCTTCGACATCCTGTCGACTGTGCCATTGTTGTCGTGCCATACCCTGGTTCCTTCCTTGAAGAGGTATGGTGGTGAAAATAGATGTCGTCTCCGAGGGCTGGGGTTATTATGGTCCGAAGCCAATGTGGGCTTGATTTTAAGTTATTAAAATCCTTATCCTATCTCTCTCCTAATCCTGTTTTCCTTTTTAATGAGGAAATAAAACTTATTTAGAAAAATGAACAAAGTAAGAATTCTTACGTGTGTTGCTTATCCTGGGTGTTATTCGCAGATGAAGTTCTCATTAAAGTCATGATGAGTGGCCAAAAAGATACGGTGGCTTAAAAGATAGTTGAGTGATAGTTGAGTGGCCTAAAAGATAGGGCCAACCTTCCTTATTAAGTTCACACAAGGTGTTGTTGAATTGGTTGTTAATTTTTTTTTTATTCAGTAGAACACTGAGTATTTTGATAACACTTTGAATTTTTGATAACACCTTGAGTCTTTGATAACACTTTGAGTCTTTTGATAACACTTTAAGTTTTTGATAACACTGAGTTTTTTTGATAACACTGAGTTTTTTGATAACACTGAGTTTTTTGATAACACTGAGTTTTTTGATAACACTTTAAGTTTTTGATAACACTGAGTTTTTTGATAACACCTTGAGTTTTTGATAACATAATCTTGGGTTTCTTCATGAGGTCATGCCAAGGAGAAGGGTCATTGGCATTTAAATTTTTCCATTAAACATAGATCTTGGATTCTCTGCATAATTTATGATTTTTAATTGACGTATTTTTATATTTGTCATAATGGCTGTAGGGCAGTTCATAAATAATGGGAACAACTAATTTCCATGTAACATAAGGGTATGATGATGATTCAATGATGTGATGGTTTGTAACCCAATGTAATATCCCTATGACGACCCCACTGTCTGCTGTTTGTGGTTGTGTGAGGAGGGACTGCACTTTGAGGACTACAGGTTTGACAATTACGACAAATGGATTTCACTGTATGGGCCTACAGGCTCCGCTTCACTTACGAAAGGCTCTCCACAGTCTAATAAAGGAAGGAATTACCGCATCGTATGAGCACATTTTCTGAAAATGACTGCGAACTACATATGCACTGTACGTCGACGGATGAATTATTTACTACAACGCCAGTAATATGCATGCGGCACACTTATAACTGTAGAATACGTACTCGATAAAAACCGCTAGCTGACCGTCCTAAAAAACTGACCAACATGTTTTTTTTTTTGGCGTGGGACGTCAAAAAACGAGCTCCACCTCGTTGTTAAGTGATGACGTAACCAATGTGTCAAGTCGAGCCTTATATAGAGGTTTACTGTGTATAAAGTTGAGCTACATTAGTGCGAAGGAGTTGGTGTTTGCGGTGGTAATGGCATCGTAGTTTGGATATATCTTATTAGTATTATTGTGAAAGTTTTGTTAAAATTTACTTTGGTGTCCTTATCGTAATTCGAAATTGTGATAGAAGGGTAAGTAAATCAGAGGTTGCTGCCAGTCTTTGTTACTTAAATTACTAGTAATGTAAAAATATCTTCGATTCGGTCGTCATGCTGATGACTATAGGGAGGTGATTTAACATCCGTTTCACCGATGAGTAAGCTGGACCGTATAAGAGAAATTATTTTATAAGTGTGATGCTACTAAAGTCACGTAAATAATGAAATATTTTACATCAAGATAGTCACGGTTATTATTTATAGTTTTCTATTAGGTTTGTTACCGCAATATCTATATTCAAAATTTTAAAACATTAGTTGCTTCATAGACGACCTAGTTTCGTGTTTTCCATCCATATTTGGATATAAGTGAGTTTTTCTGAGGTAAGCCTTAAGTATAAATGTATTAATAAAAGACAAAATTGAACGGGTGTTAATTATGCTATGTTGAAAACATTGATAAACTATTTTTCATCTACTACTTACCGCATATGCGTTCATAGCTCACACGGACAGATGGAGGGATAAGACTTGACCTTTTTTGTGAAACCTTTACGTATCGTGTTACTTGAGACTTTGGGTGGGCATTTTCGTCTAAATGAAAAGAAGAATTCGAGGATGGCTAAATGTTAGCTTATTTCGTCATAGAACACAAAGGATTTATACTGTTACTATACCACAATTTCACAATGTTTAAATGAAATATTTCAACTCCTGTTTCGTTGTTAACCAAAAACTCGTTTTTTATAGTTGGAGTGAGGCGTTTACAATACTAGTTTCCTCGTTTGTTTATAGAGGTTAATTCTTGTATGTAGATATTGTGAGACAAGCAACAGCTTTCCATTTTGTTCTTTGCTGTACTTTCATAGTTTCTCCGTGTCTGTGTATACTTGTCCCATGGTGAAACTGTTGGATTTATTGTAAAAATGACTAACTTAACCACTGACTGTGACTTAACCAAATGACTGTGACTTATACCACTTCTCTTCTATCTTCGTCTTTTTCCGCTTAAGGTTGTATTTTTCTTTTTTCTTTGCTGTTCATTTTCTTCCTGGACATTCTGTATCCTACGAAAGGCAAGAAACCTGTAAGATGAGTGTCCATCTTTAAGCATAAATGTAACCAATGCGGTTGTCAGCCCAACCATAACATGTGAAGATCTGTTTTCTTTAACTTGCAGGTTAATTTCGAGCAATAATATACTTCATAATAATGAAATTCACCGTAACAAAGTGGCTGCTAATCATAACCATGGCCTTTGGAATTGTGGGCCAAAAACAACCACATGCTCATCAACAACAGCAACAACAATTACAAGGAGAAGAAAGTAACTAATAATCTATTACATTTTTTTTTATATCTTGCATTGTGAAATGATGGAGAAGCATACTTGAATTATTTTACTTTGATAGAGTCTCCAATGAGTGAAAACCTTACATCGAATCCTTGTAAAGCAAGAACTACTTGTGGCGCATGTATAGCTGCTCATCCGTCGTGTGCATGGTGCACTCAAGAGGTATAGAACCCGTGCATCGGTGTGTAATTCAAAATGTTTCATATTAAGTAGTTAAATTTGTTGACAGAATTTTACAGATAGTAGTTCAAGATGTGATACTATCACCTCCCTATTGCAGTCTTCATGCTCTGCAGAGGACACTGTACATCCTGCTAACATTAAATCAGTTGGAAAGGTATTATATTGTTATTATCAATCATCATCATACCCTTATCCCGTATGCGGCAGGGGCCCGTTCCCGCATATCTCCCACCAGGTCCCCGTCCACCCCACACACCACCATATCCTTACAGGCAACCTGTTCCAACGTCTGCTTCGGTCTCCCCCTGCCCCGGGTGCTTCCGACCACCTGCATCCCTAGAATTGATTACGTGTCCATACCACCTCAACCTATTCTCCCTCACTTTTTAGGCGATGTCCACCACTCCCAGGCAACCTCTAATATACTCATTCCTAATTCTATCAGCTCTCGACACGTCACTCATGCACCGCAGCATTCGCATCTCGGCTACTTAAATTCTGTTTACATGGCTCTTCCTCACTACTCAACACTCTGATCCATATAGCATATCTGGCCTAACTACTGCCCTGTAAAACTTACCTTTCAACTTGATTGGGACCCTCCTATTACCCAGGACTCCACTTGCCTGTCACCACTTCAACCATCTCTCATTGATCCCCCATTGAAATATATTATATTGATATGAAATTGAGAAAGAAACTGTTCAAAACTTACACTTCTATTTCAATAAATAAATTTCCTTCACTTGAATGCCATTTTCTTTGGTTAAAATGAGATTGTACGAATATTTGTCTTGTCTAACGTTGCTTATCTGTATTAGCTGTAGCAGAGGGACTCTATCAGCACGTAGCCCCTCCCTCTCTTACCTTTAGTGAGGATAAGTCTCATATTTATCTTTGGGGAAGCCTTTCCTTTTCGATCCCAATTCCTGAATTGAAGGAAGGTTACTTGTTTTGAAGAACTTTTTCATAGCATTATTTGCTTTGGCACACTTTACTCGAAGATTGTATTGTATATTTCTTGAAATGCAGTTAGGTAATTCTTGTTTAATTTTTAAATTAGTCCAGGTCATTTAGTGAACCTGGTGCTACCATTGAAAATGTCGTGCAGCTGGTGCCCCAAGAAGTAAATCTAACACTTAGACCAAGTAAGTGTGATTTGTTTATTAATTGGTAAACTTCGTATATTGGGTAAGTCTCCAACATTGAGTCTAAGTAGAAACCGAGGATAAGTATAATTCAATCAGACACACCGCACATAATGATTTCATCTGGATTGTTGCATGCAACTAACGTTTTTGTATTTTACTAGATGATCCATTTCCACTTGATGTCCACTTTTCTCAAGCTGAAGATTATCCCGTAGACTTGTATTATCTTATGGACCTATCAAAATCTATGGAAGATGATAAAGATAAACTAGCATCTCTAGGCATCTTACTTGGTTCGACATGTCATAATTAAATTGTACATTTTAGATCTTCATTATTTACAAGATTAATATTTTTCAGCTAACGAAATGTCTAGCATTACTCGGAACTTCCGTCTTGGATTTGGATCTTTCGTAGATAAAACAGTAATGCCTTACGTTAGCACAGTTCCTGCAAAGTACGTTTGATTTTTAGTGAGAAGTACTTTTCGTGAAATGTAGTTTTTGTTAATAATGCTATTATTTTATTACATGCAGATTAAAAGAACCATGTACAGGCTGTGCAGCTCCGTATGGTTTTAGAAATCATATGCCTCTTCATACAAATACATCGCAGTTTTCTGTAGGTATAATTTTATTATTTGTCAAATTATTCTTTTTTTTAACATTGAGATAATACAATTTTGTTTTTACCGGTTTTAAGGAAAAAGTAAAAGAAGCAAAAGTATCTGGAAATCTTGATGCCCCAGAGGGAGGTTTTGATGCTATTATGCAGTCAATTGTTTGCCATAATGAGATTAGTTGGAGAAATTTATCTAGGAAAATATTAGTTTTTTCAACGGATTCTGGTTTTCATTATGCTGGGGATGGAAAAGTAAGTTAACATTTCATTAGAATACTATCTGAGGTGTGGCATGTTTTCAGTTTTCGCAACTATTTTATTCAATCATAGCTCGGTGGAATTGTTACTCCCAACGATGGACTTTGTCATTTGAATGACAGTGGGTATTATACTGAAAGTACTAGCCAAGTAAGCTGTTGTTTTACTTATGGTATTTTATCATGTTACTCGAGGGTCTAAAATGTTGCTTACCTGCTTTATGTAGGACTATCCGTCACTCAGCCAAATTCGTCATAAAATTAGCGAAAAGAAAGTAAATGTAATTTTTGCCGTTACCGCTGGTCAGGTTCCAATATATAAGAAATTAAGCGAAAACCTCGAGGGGGCTTACACTGGTAAACTTGAAAACGATTCTGGGAATGTCGTACGCCTTGTGCGTGAACAGTACGACGTAAGTTTCGTGGTTGCTAATAATGTCATATTTATTCATGGTATACATTAAATACTGGTTTCTTCATAAAATTCATAAAATACTGGTTTCTTCGTTTTCCTACTAGCAAATAACGTCAGAAGTAGAAATGATTGATGATGCTAGTGGTAACGTGAAGGTGACATACTATTCAAAATGCCTAGGGTAAGTGAATTTTCAGGATCGCACATAGCTTTCTAAAGTGCTTCCAACCATGTAGTTTTACATAAGGGGGTATGCAAATGAGAAATCCACATTCATGCACTAAAATTGGGTTTAAGGTTAATGTTAAATTATGTTTACAGTTATACTCTGAATATTTTTTCAACATACAAATATTAAAAGAAGAATTTTAATAATAATAATAATAGTAGTCTTAACCTCCACTATAACAGGCGAGGCCCTTAAGAAGTGGAGGGGTTGGGATGGGGAGTCTGAAATATATAATTTCAAAAATAAAATACTAAAACACAATCACCGACAAAAGTTCCTTCAAATAACTTTGGGCAGTCAATGTTATTTGAAAATAAGCGATGCATCTAAAGAACACGGACCCAGACCATCGACTTCTTCAGGGACAAAGGTCTCAGAACAGAATGTGAGACAGATGGTTGTAAAGCCATCAAGGCCTTATCATGCAGCTTGGCCAACTTAGTAATATAAGAAAAACCACAGCATTAACTTTATAGTAACAGTAACATTTGTTATTTTAACACTTTTCAGAAATAAAGTGGAGAAAACAAATGTTTGCAAGGGTCTAAAATTAGGCGACAAGGTAAGAATTTTTATTAGAGATTGGTTTTAAATTGGAAAGTTTAACTAATCCCTTCTTCCAGGTGACATTTACTGCTGAAATAGAAGTTACCTCGTGTCCAGAAAATCGTACCGAGTGGAAACAAAGATTTCAAATATCCCCTATTGGATTAAATGAGGCGCTTACTGTTAATCTGGAAATGATATGCGAGTGCGATTGTGAAACTCGGGGAGTAAGTAATTTTATAGATATTGACTTTCATGGTTGGTCTAGTAATGAATATAATTCGCCTTTTCGATTTTGTCAGGTTCACCGTAGTCCGAAATGTTCTGGAACTGGTACTTATGAGTGTGGAATTTGTGAATGTGACAAAGAAGCGTTTGGCCGTTTTTGTGAATGTAATGATTCCCGTACACGTGATGATGACTCCACTTGCAGGATGTAAATATTTATAATTGCTGCGCTTAACATAGTCATTTTATAGTTGTTTTCGAGATTAACGTTGTAGTATTATAATCTAGGGGAAATTCCACAATGATTTGCAGTGGGCGAGGAACTTGTGAGTGTGGTGTTTGTCGATGTTCTGAGAGAGCGGTACGTACTGAGGTTGCCATCTACTGTATAAGCACTTAGTTCTTATGGAAGCTGTAATACTGATAAATAATTGTGACTTTTTATGAAAATAGAATAAAACAGAGAAGGTGTATGGCGAATATTGTGAATGCGACGATTTCTCCTGTGAAATATATGATGGCGAAGTCTGCGGTGGTATGTAAAATATACTGGGTCACCAAACTGATATACAGTACAAAGAATGAAAACTTAATATTGAGAGTTCTTGAATTTTTTTTCCCAGGAACGAAACGTGGAAAGTGTGATTGTAGCAAGTGCATCTGCAATGAAGGATATACAGGAAGCAATTGTTATTGTGAGACAAGTAATCACACCTGCATTAATAAAGCTGATAAGAGAGAGGTAGTTCCCTGCAGCACTTGTGTTAGTTTCATAAATATTAAAGTCTACATGTCCGAACTGATTTGTGATTATTTTGAAATTCAAGGAGATTTGTAGTGGTGTTGGGAAATGCGTTTGTGGTCGTTGTGAGTGTGAAAGTGCCAAATACTCTGGTCAATACTGTGAGGAGTGTCTTGTAAGATTTTTTGCTATTGTCATTTACGTCAATAATTATAATTTTTATAAAAACAAACGTTTGTTGAATTATGAAAATCTAGACCTGCGGCAAAAAATGTGATGAATATCGGGATTGTGTTCAGTGTCTAGCTTTTAATACGGGGAAGCTGAAAAATACTTGTGACACATGCAAGTTCAAAATTGAAAAAGTGTCAGACCTGACAAGTTAGTACTTTTTCGTGTTGGTTACGCTTGTTTTTGATTCATAAAGCTTTTGTTGATTTTGTAATTTATTGTGAAATATTTAAACAGTTGACGGGACTAAAGGAACTACATGCGTCTACACAGATGAGGAGGATGACTGTAAATTTACTTTTGTGCATAGCGGTGATGAACAAACCCCGCCAATTGTGAAAGTATTAGGAACGAAAGGTAATTATTGCATTCCAATTCTAAAGCCTTATTAGTTTTTTAAGGGTAGTCTAAAATGATATTCGTTTTTCTTTCTTGCAGAGTGCCCCGTTACTGTAAATCCTCTATGGATTATTTTGGGAGTAATTGGTGGAATTGTAGCTGTAGGATTATGTTTACTGTTAATTTGGAAATTACTTACTTCTATTCATGATCGCAGAGAATTCGCTAAATTTGAAAAGGAACGTCAAATGGCGAAATGGGACACTGTGAGTGGATAAAATTTCAAGCATAGCCATATGAATGAATTGAGACTTTAATTAATATTTTCATTACAGGGAGAGAATCCTATCTATAAACAGGCGACTTCAACTTTTAAAAACCCTACTTATGGTGGGAAACAATAAGAAATTAGTTATTTATCTTGGTAAGTTTATTAAAGATACTCTCCGTCTTCAAGCCATGGATGCATTTTGAGAGAAATATTTTCCGTCTTCATAATATGAAAAATAACAGTCGACTTTCTTATGCAAGTGTTAAGTTTTTGTTCAAAATTTCTTCTGGATATTTTATGCTCGTTTATTATTTGGAACCTGGTCCATATGATTTTGAGACTGAAGTAGTTTTAAAGACGCTGGATTATATATTTCCGTGTAACGTTTTATTGTCTGGGTTTTTGTAACATCGCCAAACTAGGTGAAATGAGTGATGAATCTCGGTAAATTTTATGACGTTGGAAAAGTGAAGGTTTTTTAAAAAAAACGTTTATCGAGATTATATGTAATTTTTACCATAAAGTAGTTGATGACAAAATATCACGAATTTTCTTATGAATGCAGCTTAAATGTTATATATTTACATCGTCGTTTGGGTCTCCACATTGGCCTCAATGTTGTTGCACAATCATTAAATTCGTTCCAGTTTGTACATTTCATCTCATCAAAATATACGAGTCACAATGTTTGATGGTTTGTTGGCAGTTTTAAGGTTACTATTTCGTCGTTAAAAACATTATCATAAGCGCATTTTATTCATCGAGGATTGCATGCAATCTTTTAAGATCTCGTACAGAGTCAGTCATTTGAGGAAGAAATTTACCTATTTCAGTCAGCTGCTTAAGAAATGTTTATTCTGCCTTGAGAAAATGACGTCTTCCACTTTCTTGGATTCACTGTCCTATTTTCTTTAATTCTAATGCTTAAAGTTGAAATGTGCAAACGAAATACAACATATATATATACAGTATATCCATGATTTTTTTATATATTTCTGCCATCTATATGTACTTCTTAATGTCGCATACATTGTTTCGTAGACTATTTATTTAAATTTCTTCATAAATGTATATTTTTTATTTTGGATGTTTTTGTATTGACTAATTGACGAATTTTAGTTATCGAAAAAGACCAGTTTTGTTGGGCTATAATTAACAGACTGCTGATAAAAGGCTCTTGCACATCGAAGGACTTATTTCCGTCATTCAAAATTTTCTTTTAATTTTGGTAAGAGATTAGCTAAAATTTCCCAATTAAGGTAATTTCTTTTCGATTTCTAAGGAGTTTTAAGTGACATTGAACGATGATGATTGTTTCTCTATGTAAGGCTTTGAATAATTTTTTTTTCTTATAAAATTGGGAAAAAATTTCACTAGTTATGTGGACTTACGTTAACTTTTTTTAATGTAAATAAAACAAAAGGGATATTTACAGTCAATATCGTTTAATTGCTTATTAAAGTCATTAATTCATCTTCAGATCTCGAATACACTCGACTTGGTTGTCTAGGGTTGTTGAAAGAGCAGCTGGCCATCAGAAGGAAACCACTGATCTTGACCAGGAACTATCCCACGTACTGTGAAGAGGAAAACGCACTTTACCGATTGAACTACCAAAATCAGTTTAATTGCATATCCTCGGTATGTGGTCTTTATGTCGAAGAGTGTTTGAAATGGAACACTTATTATTTGTTAAATATTATAAAGGGTATTTTAAAGTCTTCCTTGTGCTAATACTTTGGAATTCACCAACCCGATTTTGTAGTAAATGTTACAACGTAATGGAAACTGAAGAATTGGCGCTGGTCTTTATTTACATTTTATGTGCCATGGCCATCAAAAGGTTCTTGTAGGGATGTCTTAAACTGTCCCAAGGTTCGGCATGCAGTCGCGAGAGACTGGCGTTAAACGTTCCCATTCGACGCATTTTCCACTCCCCAAGATTTGAGGTAGAAACATTGGCTGGTATCCAAATTTCGGCCCTTTTTGCCAGCCACAGCTTCCAGATAATTGTGGAAAGTGATATTTTTATCTCTTGCATGGTTTTGTTAGTTGGAACTACATGTAACTAAAAAAAATTAACTATTTGACTATGATTGTCTGTTCCTGAAGCTTGGCTGTGCAACTTCCAGATAAAGTAGTGGTTGTGGTTATTGAGGTGTCTTCTTCAAATCTATACTACCTTAAATGCTTGCACCAATTATATTAATGTCATCACGTCTAGAATACTGCTATTAGGTTGAAATTATACATTTGAACATTGCTTTTTGTGTTCTCTCTTCATATTATTATTAAAATATTTTAAATTTTTGTTCAGAAAAATTTACGGAATTCGAAAATGACTGTCAGCTACCAGTATGATGTTGCTTCATCGACTTCTGGAGGATTTACAAGATTGCTTTTTAAATGGAAGGGAAGTGTGTACAAATTGGTGTGGCGCGAATTATTGTGGTTTACTTTTGCATATATTCTGCTCAGTGTTTTGTACCGCCAGGTTCTCACTCCAGACCAAAAAAAGTAAGCAATTACATTTAATTTTATGAAGTATATTTGTATTACTTTCTTAAATTACGCTTGAAGCAGCAATGCACCTATTGTATTCTTGTTTGGTTTATGGTATGGGGGGGGGGATATTATGTCTGTAAGAGAATAGAAATACAGAGAATAGAATACTATGATAGTCCATCAGTTTGCAAATTGCTTAGTAAGAATGTAAACAGTATTCCGTTAAAGAAAATGGCCTAAATAATGAAATTCCTAATGTATTTTGATTCTCCAATTCACTACGGAGACGTGAGTAAAATAACACGAGTAAAATGATCATATGACTTTCGTTTATAAACTAGCAAAAATAACTACCATTTGTAAAAGTTAAAGGTTTACTCGTGACGCTTTTGAATGACATCGAGGCACCCAAATTCCTGTTATTAAAGGAACATCATGACACACGAAGATATTTCCTAACAAGCATCAATATCTTTAACCGCTGTTTTACACTGCATATGTACGATGCATATGTATAACGAAAAGTTCAATGTGCACTGATCCTCAAGGTCATTTACATTATAACTCTGTAGGGCACCTATTTACTGTATTTCATCACATATCACTGTCCCAGTCTGGATTTCGGGATGGAATCAAAGGCTCAGTAAAACCATTCTTGAACTGTTCGCTCTTGAGTTCTCTTCCTCTCTTTTCTCTCTTTTTGTTTTACCCTGTCTATTCCGTCTGCCGTATTTCCTTCTTCAATTCCTGTTTGAACTACAGATTAAGCTACAGGGAGGAAAGGCGAGCTCGTAGTTCATAAGTTCAATTCCTGTCTGAGGTGGGCAGTTTCTTCCGAGCTAGATGAAATCTGTTCTATGAGAAGTGAAGCTGTGGTCTTGTGTGTGTGAACTATGTCTTTCTTCAACACGGAAGTTGCAGAATCTTGCAATTTCTACATCAGTAAAGGACCACATTAGCCTTGTAATATTATCCATACCAAAAGTCAGGTAACGCTACATAATTCACGTCTTAAATTAGCATCTACTGTGACAAACTTATCCTTTCTACAGTTGAGTAAAAGTATTTATCGAAAAATTTTAATGGGTATATGTGCCAAGTTCGTTCATTCCTGTTATTAATAATACTCTTCCAAATGTGTTTTGTGTAGTCATAACTATTTTAGGATATATTTTCGGTTAAATATAACAAGACTATTTTTTTTGCCTAAATTCAGTTCAGGGGTAACATTTTTATGCATTTTCTTAATAACCTAAACTACGCTTGTATAGTGGAATAGGTCAACCATGGATCATAGACCTATTTCGTAGATAGATAAAGAGCGTCTCCCTCTGCAGACAATCCTTTGCAATTTGACCTCTCTATCATGGATATTAAATTACAGCAATAAGATCAAAATAATTTTTTTAGTTTGACTTGGTTGCCACTAGTTTTATGCAGTGACTTTATAATAATATGTAATTAAAACAATATTTTCAGCCCGTCTTTTATGGCTTATTTCAGCCTCTTTGATTCCTAAGTGACGTCATAGCGACCGACCTAATAATACTGTGCATGTTCAAACCCTGACTGAGGGGGCCAGGTCCTCCTACATCACAAATGGGACTATAAAGCTGTAGCCATATTTCCTTGCCTATTCTAGGGATTCAAACTTGTGCTCCATGAAACCTTAGATTTCAACCAACAAAATTTGAAGTTCCACATTATGAGTAGTTTTTAGCTTCAATTAGTAGTTTAATTAGTGGTCATAATCAGTACAAACTGTCAGGATTCCAAAAATTATTACTAAGGTTTAAATGTTAGATCAGTATATCTCAATTAAAATGGCTTAGGTCTGTTTATTTGATAGGGTAGGTTCTTCATGCGCTCACCCTAAGGAGATTTGATCCTTGAGTGGATTTTCTGACGCCGTAGCAGTGGTCCGGAGTGTCAAGTGTTAAGGGTTGTCTAAATATAATATGGTTAATTTTAATAAATGTCCTCTCACAACGAGCCAAATTGGGAGACCTCTCAGTACGAGTTTGGTTGATAAATTTACTACTAATTCGTTAACATTAAAATAAAGATTTCATATCCTCTGTGGATGTTGAGGTCAGGTCAACTGGGTTGCTGCATTTTGCCGGTTAAGGGTCTGTGGTGTGACATATGGAGCCTAATCGTTATCTGACATCTTGCAACATCTTGCACTTCCTTTCTTCAAGTCAGAGCACCCCTGCCACCAGGTAATGTCTATCGGCGAATATTTGTCACTTGAGCTGTTCCTTATATGCTGTCACCAATCACTGTCTAGGATGTAATACAGAAAGTAATAGACAACTATTAGGTCTCGAAATAGTTACTCGTCCGACGTGTGGGTAGTTAAAGTTCAATTCCCCAGATGCGAAAGTTATTAATTGAAATTCACCCATTAGCTACAAGTTGAATGTCTATTTGAGCTGAAATAGCAATATTTTCACCAGATGCAGTTCTCAACTGTTTCCAACACCAATTTCTCAATCTCTGGTAAGACTGTTACGGTTAATTCAAGAAGGTTAGGCCCTAGAGCAATTTATTTTCCAACCCTTCTTTTAATTAAAGAAGAAAATGCCAATAAGCTATTTTCTACTGTCAAAGAGCAACGTTGTATGCTGTCATACACAGAAGTGGTAATTGGCAGCTAAAGCTATTGATGATCTTGGCACAGTTTCTTTCATCATGCAACATTCTCGCTTTCAAGATAAAATTGCCCCAAAACAAGGTAATAATTTGTAATGCAATGGCACAAAAAAATTGAGAAACAAGTCGGATTTAATTTTTGAGGTGTGCTAATATTAATCCGCAGAACCGGCCAGAGGAGGGGGGGTGCGAGCAGTGCGAGCGCGCAAGACCCGGCGCCGCTGATGGACTTTACTTTAGAAAATGAAAATGGTTTAATTTTATTTTGTTGTTTTACCCACCTTGGTACCCACCTTGGTGGCGTAGTGGTTCGCACGCTCGGCCACTGCGTCAGTAGTTATAAGTTCGATACTGGACCGAGATGGGTTGGCTTCTTTCGGGCGAGAGATAGATAGATGTAGATGTAGATAGATAGATAGATAGATAGATATGGATGGATAGATAGATATGGATAGATAGATATGGATAGATAGATATGGATAGATATAGATAGATATGGATAGATAGATA
>JAAFCE010009126.1:12274348-12415326 GCA_013389805.1 Trigoniulus corallinus | reverse complement strand
TCAGAAACAGGCCAGAGAGCATGGAGAGAAGTCAGAAACAGGCCAGACAGCATGGAGAGAAGTCAGAAAACCTGGAGAAGCCAGGCGAGAAGTCCGAGGAACCTGAGAAAAACTGAGGAGGAACTTCACAAGACGAAAGACGGAGGACGTCAGTAACTCAGAAACGAAAAATATGACGTTTAACAGGATTGCCATCCGATCCTAAAGTCACAAGACGTCTAAAACAACATGAAATGATGCAATAGACCCGGTTAATCTAGCCTAGCATATACACGCACAGAAGAATCATCAAAGGAAATGTCACAGAGATCCGATGCAGTTACTGTATTTAATTTCCTCTTCAAGGAGAGCGAATAAGTGTCCAGATGCAATATGCTATACAGTGCTGTCATAAAGTTCTATAACAGCCAATTATTTTGCAAACTATTAGTTGAAAGGACAAATTTCATAGAACGAAATATTTAGTGATCTAGTAAATGCAACAAAAAATTAAGCCATAAAGGCAGAATTCAAATAGCTGTAAAGCGAATGTTGTGGTATATGGGTGGGATGTCGCGAGGTAACTTCGGGTAGGGCACATCACGGAAAAGATGAGAGAGCGAGTAGGTTGAGGTGGTGTGGTCGTGTAATAAAAAGAGGGGAGGAGGGGCTGGTTAGGTCCATTCCAGGGACCTAAGTTGTTGGAAGCACCAGGGGCAGGGGAAGACCAAAGCAGACGTGTTGAACGAAGAGATACAGTATATTAGTGTGTGCGTGGTGGATGGTCAGAACCCGCAGACTCGACCCTGCCATAGGCGGCATAAGGGTATGATGATAATGATGAATAGGACATAGTCACAAGAATCGAAACTTTCACGAGTTTGTAAAAATGTTTTGGACAAAGGTTTATTTTTTAACAAAGAATCCAAAACTCGAATAAAATTTTGGAATTCCGATGGGGGTCACGAAAGGGCTAATTTTTGTTGCATCTCATAGATCACTAAAATCGGCTACTTTTTCTTCCAATGATGTTTTTCATTTCAACTTATAGTTTCAGAAAGAATATTGACCTTTCCGAAACTTTGTGATGGCACTAGATATGCTTTATATGACATTTAAATAAATACTGAGAACATATCTTTATCTTATACTGTACATCTCAAGCTATCTTGTTTTATTGATACTACTGGAGGACTACTGCAAATGCCAAGCATTTCGGATAAGAGATCCAAAACCGGCAATTGATATCTACAATTTTTAGCACATCTCTTTCCCCTACTACTTCATAATACATTTTGTTTTTCTATATGCGTGTCGCATAGCTCTGACAATGCATCACTTATTATTAAATAATACCCTAGACATTATTACTAGTATAATCACACTAGATTACATCGCACAAAAATTGAGAACAAGCCGGAAGTTAATAACTTAGGTTATTCAACAAAGCTCATGTAGGTTACAGCACGTTCCATTGATTGTGTGCTAACATGCAACGTTTAAGTGCTCGAAAATGAATTAGTGCAAGAAAGAAATTTTTTCCACCGTAATTTCCTAACTTCAAACTAGAATATTGCAAGTCGCTAGGTGTATGCAATTGTTTACATATTTTTCCATTATAGTTTTTATAGGTGTGTACTGAATTCAAACACTATTACAGAATGTAATGTCTAAGTATAAAACACAACTTTCTTTAAAATGAATATCATAAATATTCAAAATTGAGTACAAAAATGCTGTTATTCAGTCAATAGATCATTTTTGCTTTCAAAAGAATAGTGCCATAGCTCATACCACACTGTTCAGTACAGACTATTATTAGAGAAAACAACACTTATTAAAATAATCACTTAATTTGTAGTAGACATAGTGCTGAGCCTTAAAGACATAAATAACAGGTAATATATACATAATCACATAATACATAATTACGAAATTACAGAATATAAAATCACTGGAAACTTGGGAGGAGGTCTTAATTGGTGTTTATTTAGCATCAAACCCTTAAGGCACTCTCCATGTTTTTAAAAGTTAGCATGGAACTTTTAGTAATATACTACGTATCTCTTTGTTAAAAAATCACCATTATTGTTACTATAATGTAATTTAGTTGGTCTGCCACCAACATCGACCGGCTAGTGACCAGTTGACCTACAGTACTTTACAATTCCATGAATTCCTCCGCTTTCCAACTACAGTAGATATTTAATCTTGCTCACAGCAGTGAACAGGAGCCAGTTTCCATTATTAACACACCAAGACGTTGATAATGTGTTTAGGTGTGTCGCCTCATATTGCTAGCACACCAGTTACCTATTCTTCGGATAAAACAAAGTACCGTCTAAGATTTTCAACGCCAAAGCTCACTAGTATCTTGATAGATTCTAGTTTATTTCCTTACAAGAGATTCTCTCTAAGATCTCTTCCATGAAAGTTCCACATCGAGCTTCTAAAAAATGATCATTTCACAGCATCCAGACTTCTTATCTATAATCAAAGTATGACGCAATTTAAGCATAGAGGATTTAGTAGAACAGATATTTCTGATGCTACTTAAGGTTACTTTCCAAACTTTCCAGTGGTTGCTCTGATTTCTTGACAAGAGCAATGACGTTAATTCAGTAATTACTAAAAAGAATTGCCCGCCACGGCCCAACCACCCCAACTGATAGCCATTATTATTAAGATCTTTCATTTATAATATCCTGAACACTCTAGCCAAGGACAAATTAGTCACAATACTCAATTCATATACATTCAGAGGGCTCTTAATTTCATTTTTAACATGGTAAATTAAAACTGCAATCAAGTCTGTGACCTGAAAATACAAATGTAAATATAGCCTACCACATACAGTATATCATTTTCATAATATATCAGAATTTGCCATTACAACTTTTAGGCGAAAATTAAATTTCTCTATCAGTTCATATTATTTAATTACAGTGGCAGTTCTCTTCAGAATTTTACTTCTAAATTCACTTTTTAATTATAAATATCTAAAGTGTAAGGCTAACATTAGGCTAGCCACACCCTGGAGCCGACTATGTTCGACTCTAACTACGCACGACTTGAGTTTCACATTGAGTCCGACTTCGTCCGACTTGCTCAGCATTGGGTGGCAACCAGTTCTTTTTTTCTCCGTCTGTCTCTAGCCATCTGTAAGGTAAGGCGCAAAATGAGGCCGCAGCGTGACGCAGCCCTGCGAAATTCTGCTAGCAGGCAATCACAGCACATTGAATCGCAGTTTTTCAACATACTGGTTTGCAATTTGCGTCAACTAAAATGGCTTTCAACGTAACAGTGATTGCCTGCTAGCAGAATTTCGCAGGGCTGCGTCACCCTGCGGCCTCATTTTGCGCCTTGCCGTATACTTGGCTGAATGCAGCCTACTGGGGTGGCGACACCAAAGATAAGAAAGTCGGAATGGGGAAATATACCTGAAAGGAAGTGTATCATCACCATACCCTTATCCCTCCTGCGGGTTCTAGCCCTCCACGCATACCTATCTCCCACCAGGTCCCCGACAGCCCCACACACTTCCACGTCATCACGTACAACCTGCTCCCACGTCTGTTTTGGTCTTCCCTTGGCATACTTGCCACCCAGGTTTTTCACCATACTTGCACCAAATAACAAGAGAACTTCTCTGCTTCGCACCGCTTTTTGTTATTGTCACGCCAACTTCATGCAGGAAACTGCGGCATTGACACTGCGTTCCGCAGGGTCACGTGGCGCACGCACCCTGCGACTTAACACGCGCAACTACATACTATCATGGGAGCCACAGAAATTTATAGCGAGTCACCCTGCGTCCTCTGCGGAGATTGCGTCTCATTTTGCGCTGGGCCTAATAGGTTTTTTCACTATCAACCTATAACTGGACTTCCTGTTTGTGTTAAAGGACTGTACTTTTTCGGTCAGTGATCCCGTTACACTCGTTACCAGAAAAGTTAAAAGGACACCACAGTCCACTTTGTATAACTGTACTCTTTGTTTTTCTTTTCTCTCTCGCTCTTTCAAAATCAATCTATTGCAGTTAGGGTACTTGATATTTTCTCCAAATTAGTAAAACAAAAGACGGAGAAAGGGGCTAGTTTGCTGTTGATTGAAACTACAGGCAAAATTAAACACAAAATTACATTTTAAAGATCCATCTTGAATGAAATCATCTGTTAACTTAGATAACGGTAAACAATAGGCTGATCTCCCACCAGAACGATTCTACCGTGAAGCAAAATAAATGCGACTAATAAACATACGCAATCTGTGCCTCGGTGACAGATTTTACTATTGTTGTGGCTTACTATCTACATTGACGTTGTATTGCAGTGGCATCGTTCTGGTGAGAAATTGACCTTTCTACTAGGAGTACAATATATAAGTTGATAGGCAAAATCCCCACGTTAGAAACACAGAAGATAAATTACCAAATGATTCAACCGATTCCATCATCTTGCTTTCCCTTGTGGTATCCACTAGTCCCAGCCAGCACCACCAGCACCTCCATTAATTTCATCTGGCTCTGTGGGACAGTGGTTACGTACTTGCCTTTGTAGTCCATGACTGGAGTTTTGATCCTCCCCCAAGTAGATGGCTTCTTTCGGGCGAAGTAAGAGTAAGTACTTCAGTCTGATGAGAAGGAAAGCCGTGGCTCTGTGTACTTGAAATGAATTGGTATAGGTGAAATAAACAAGACGTTAAATAAACAAGGGCAAGGGGTTACATTATTAGGAAGGCAGTCGGCTGCGTAAAAATACTATCCAACAGCTTGTTACCTACTCCCAGTTCTAATGATACAAAAGTAGAAAACGCTCTTTCGTACTCATCGTAGACATGGTCATGATTCTACTTGTTATCCGACAGCAGACAAGGGAGGCGGGCATTTAAAGCCTTGGAATCCTGTTGATTTACATTGAACTTGTCATTTTGTGCAAACTCCTAACTGCACTTATGAATAGCAAAAGGGGAGCACTATACGATGGCATACAGACTGATTAGTAGACGTATACCCTGGTGAATTATAGCCGACATCGAGTGAGAGCACATGTTAATTACGCAACATATTATTTAGTCCCTAAAGCATTTTACAGATTTGTGAATGAACAGCTACAACATAGCCAGAACATAGTGCCAGACAAAGATTACAGTCCCAAGATAAACCTGACTCCAACTATTAGGAGAGCGCATACTTTTAGTATTTGAAAAATAAAATTCACTTCAGTAAAATATTTATTATTCCTACTAGAATGCATCCCTGGGAATGCAGCTCAAAATTTAAGACTCTTGAAGTCACAGCTAAGTCATTGAACAACCTAAGGATTGAGTCTGCATTTTCTATTCTTAAAATAGGGTGCCAATGTCAACTTTAATGCCAATCAAAGATTCCTAATCTTGCAGATATAACGACATTTAGTAAAAGAATTTCTTGTTTGCAATGAATGGTCGTGCTCAATTGCAGACTGGAAGTCGGAAAGAGGGCTGAATTACAGAAAACACGAGGGAAAACAGATTGACGTGATGTGGGTAAATTATAAGAGAGGAGAAACTGGTTAATTTCATCACTGGGATGCAGATTGGTTAGAAGAGGGCCAATGGAGAAATGGGAACAGATTGAACAGCGAGAGATGGAAGAATGTGGGTGGATGGTGACGTAGTGAGAAACACAAGGGAATGGAGAATCAGAACTCGCAAGCTCAACCCTAGCATCGGCGGGATAAGGGTGTGTTGATGATGAGTAGAAATCTAAACAGAAGTGTTGACAGGGCCCAACTTTATGAGCAATGAAAAGGAATACTGTCCGTCTCAATAGTTCATATAAAGCAACAATAGAAAATCGTTATTTCAGAAAGCCAAAATGTCAGTACCTTTCTCAAATTACTTTTCCACTTGATTTATTTGATAGATGACATTATGTAAGTATGTAATTAATCAAGCAAGCAATGTAAATTATGCATATCATGCATTTTCTACATCCCTTCATCTAACTTATAACAGACCGTTTTAAATGTTTTCGCCACTAGTAAACAAATAAATTGAAAATTCTTACAAACTGTAAATTCACCTATTAGCATTTCAGACATTATAATATCGACATGTCAGTAAGTCACTTTAAACATCTAAAACATTACGTTTTATGCAATAGCCTTCAAGCGTTCCATTGAGTATTCATTTCAGCAGTCTCAACTTCTCTGCCCTTGCAAAATTGCATATGTAATTGATTTTAACTGCTATTTTAGCTTTAAAATAGGTAGTAGGACCAGAGGGAGTAGACCAACAAGGTCTATATTTGAATTTCGTACAAAATCTAAGTACACTACACTGCAAATGTTAAACTTTTTTTACAATAATCAATTTTTCGACACACAATCAGCTATTGCATTCCTGTTGCAATCAGCTATGGCATAGCCATTCCTGTGGTAGGTCAGTTATTTCATAATTTAAAGCGACTACCACCCATTTCATGTCATTTGGTTTCCAAAAAAAAGGTGAAATCAATTACGTTGCAACTCAAAGTTATAGTAACGGTTTTCTGTTCAGAAATCGATTGATCTATACCGTACATAGGCGATATATCGGGTGAAATTGCTGTGTTTCACATCACCCGAGTTCTTTCTTATCTAGCCCTTTACCTTCTTATTGAAGTAGAGCAAAAAAAAATGCAGTAGATCTCGGTGTGGAAATCTAATCCATCGCTATCAGCTTTATGAAACTATTACTTAGATTATCGTACCATATCGTTAAGTTGTTATATAGGCCAGGAGAAAGTCCATTTTCCCTACATAAGGACAAACCCTGGACAAAGAGAACAGCATCACTTGCAAGTCTGAAGAAAATGGAACTTGAAATAACAGTACACAAGGGCAATCTTTTAATCCTCTTGGTACACATTTAAGAAAAAATACTAACTTTCACTTCACGCAAGGAATACCATATCATATGCGTTCACATCTTTTATCATCATTATCTTTTCAGATCCTGATTATACCCGATAAAGGTGTTCCGGTTGTTTAGCTTTCGTGGATGGGCAGATGACATCTCTACTCACAAACAGAATCATGACTTTTTACTTCCTTACTACACGACAAAAGGCGTACTTTAGGTCTACGACTTAGTGAAGTAATAACTAACTTCCACGACTAGAGGTGAACCTGTGTACATTGAACTCTAAGCAAGGCAGGTGCACTATAACTACGACCTTCCCAATAACACGAAATCTCTCCTTACCCAAGAGCTAGTAGTAGTAGGAGCTAAACATTCAGCAGTTCAATAAATAAAGGCAACTAATGGAACACATAAGCCAGCTTTTTCTGAATTTGGCAAGTGGTCTCGTAAATCTTCATTTGGTGAATTTCGAGACGTAAAAGTACCTGAAGCCAAGCAAAGTCTTTATTCATTTGAAATCGACTAAATGTAGTTTTCTATCATAAATTTAAAGTTGTGACATATACGAATTCCTTAAGTCGGTGTAGGTAATACTACTTTTGTAGCAGGACAATCCAAAAAAAAAAATATTTCCATTATTATAGAGTGCTGTGCAGTATATTAATATACCGGTAGAGCTATTTCAAAGAAAAATTCAATGAAAATATTTCATTGGTTAGGTGTCAGGCTGGATGTCTATTTTAAATATTGCTAGCGTCCTGAAACCCAAGTGTAGAGAATGTGGAACATACATGTTGTAGTTAAGTAAAATACAACATTGTGGCACGTCCCATATGGCAATTACTACAACACTTGGGTTGATGATTTTTCTTATTGATCAGTCAACGAGAAAAATCACCAACATCAAGAATCCTTATTTAACTAGTGGTAAAAGCTATTGAAAGCCTCCAAGGACATATTATGTACTTTTTGGTGCTACTACTTCTTCAATACAAGTCTTAAAGATGGAGGCCAAAACAAAATTCAAACAAGGGCAATGCTTGGATCACATAAAACCGACACAAAATTTTTAGGATATCAATAAACTAAACATTTATTGTGATAAATAGTAGCTAACTCGATGCAGGTTTGATCCTGCCCAAGGTAGGTAGCTTCTTTCAAACGAGAGGGAACGTGTAAATCGTTCAAATTTTAAGACGCAGGAGCGTTTTCCTTGGCGTCGGTAAATTATCCCCAGAAGTAGATAGGCCGACGCCAAATAACCAAATAAAAACTTAATCGCCCTTGTCTATAGATCATAAATTAAATATCCTGGAAAAAATCAAATTAAACTCAAAGTTTTCTAAGAGGTCTGGATTTGGTTCTTCATTATTGGTCGATAATTTTTTACATGTCTTATGCCAGGTTCTGGGGGTTGTATGTCGGTATAAATCAGGGCCGCGACTAAAAAGGTTTGTGGCGTCATCTAACAGCTGGCCCACAGCTTCCCTTTTTCGCGTCGCCATTGTTATCACTCTAGCCTGCCAGTTTCTCTCTTTCCTTCCCATCCTGCCAGTATCTTTTCGCTTTAATCCCCCTCCTACCCCCGTTGCTGCTTGGCCCTCTCTCATGGATACCCGACCCAACAGTAAGCAGGAAATAAGTTTATTAAAAATATGCTTTTTTACTGCTGACTAAACATAATAACTGTCTGAAACTTGTAAATACATTTGTTAGGCCACTCGTACTATTGTAGTTAGACTTCCGGGCTTATTATGGTTGCTGCATAAATGAACCCTATTTTCTTTTTATTTGTAACCACTTTTTAAAAGGGTGATAATTTATCACAATGATATGCATTATTAACTGTCTAGTGTATTTCATCAATAGATAAAGGTGCTTACAACTACCATCTGTTTCTTTGCTTACTTTCTCCAGCATTTCTATGTCCCAGAGACTTTTATTTTCAAAATCCAAACAGCGATTTTTCAATATTTATTTTAAAATTTCTCTTGTTGAAAAACTGTGAAGGTGAACTGACTGAAGTACACCGGTGTAGTACTGATTAATTTGTTTATTTTCGGGAGAAGTGCGTAATTCTATTATAACCATTTATAGGGTTGTGGTGGCAACTTTAGGCGAGTTGTTCGGAACGATTTCTCTTCAAAATATGAATCATTACAGTCACATCTTAAAAGTTTTTCTTTATATAACTGGGACATATGACCTGATGTTTTTAATGGCCTTGGCGCAAGATGGTACTGGTCCTGGTGGGAGAAAGACGGGAGTAGAGGGCTAGAACCCGCAGACCCGACTCTGCCACAGGCGGAATAGGGGTATGATGATGATGGTGCAAGATGGTACTGGAGACCTCTTCTCTCTCTCTCTCTCACGGTTCGCTTCTTTTATGCAAAAAATAGAGGCCCCCAAATACCCCTTACGTCGGATGCGCAGTAAAGCTGTGCGTATGGATGTTATCTACAACTCTTACCACATGGAGCAAACTACTAGCGTACTTCGGCAAAATTTCCGTGATTGATAATGATTATTGTTTCTTTAAGGCCCCAGAAGGGATGCTAATGCAGAGCCTATGCAAGCTCTACACTGTTACGAAGAATGGGTCTCAGTAGTACCCAGTGTTCCGAAGTGGCACCCACCCTAGTACTATCTGGGCTTGCGGTTCTTAATTCATCCTTAGGTGTCGGTGGAGGAAAAGGACCCCAACAAAGAAAATAGGCTGACGGCAATGGGACAAAAACGGGCATTCAGCCCTGCTACAGGCGGGAAAAGGGTTAATAATGATAATACAAGAGTGTAATAACCGTTAATTCTTTCAGCTGTACAGTGCTTCATAAGAACGAGAAATGATGAGATGTGATCACCTACGTTGACCACTTTAAAGTCCACTCTTGTTCAAGTAGTTCAAATGAGCTCTTTATAGCACGAGACCCAGACTAATGGTCGTCGTGCTTTCACATTAATCTGAAGTTGGGTTGATCACCATGGATTATAATTATTAGATGATAATTATTAGCTTTATTACCACTAATAACTTTCAGAGTTCATGAGTAGACCCACCCTTTTCCCAGACAAGGTAAAAAGCAATGGCAAAGCCTGAAAGCAATATATACAAATGTTTGATAACATTATAAAAATATTGGTGTGGTATATGCAAAAAAAAGATTGGTTTAAATTCAAGGTTCTTTACTTCATGCCTTTAAGTTACCATAGGATTCAAATGTTCGACTGCGATCAAATCGCATAGGAACAGTGTTAGCAAAGAACTTGAGTCGGTTATTTGTAAGAGGACGATGAAAACCACAGTGGACAAGAACCGTGTATATACTGTAGTGTAATATTTTATCTTCCCTTCATGTAGAGGCCTGGGAGATAAATCGAAATCAGAAGAAGGACCAAGTCCTGGAATATATGACATGGAATTTTATCGAAATAAGACCAGCTTTAAAAGATATCTCTAATGGTAAAAAAAGACCATTGCAAGTATGAAGCCATCAATTTTTTGAATAAAAATATCCATAGGAGGATTAGTGAGGACATCGTACTTAGTTGTGGCATGACTTTTAGAAGATGACCGTCTGGTAGAGGTGCATCTACACTAGATGCCCAATTTTCAGAGGGATTGGTTTTCGGTTGTTTATTCAGTTATTTAACGTCGCGTCAGCCTCTCAACTGCTGACAGTAATTTACCGACAAGTTTTGGTGACGAAGATTGAAATGTCGCTGTAAAGGGAATGGGCAGCTGCTGTCTGACCGTTATTACCAATCTCGTAAGACTACTGAACCGGACTAAGGTTGAGTCTACGTCAACAGGAAATCGCTGGCAGAAACCAATTTTGAGGAAAGAGGAATGACGTCCTGAATATGTTTCTACAGACACTTTCTCCTTCTTTCTACTTTCACAAAAAAATTCCTTTCTGCTCCCAAGGGAGGATCCAGGGGGGGTGATTATGATTCATCATCATCATCTCACCCTTCTCCCGCCTGAGGCAGGGTCGGGTCTGTGGGTTCTAATCCTCCACTCCCGCCTATCCCCAACCAAGTCCCGCCCCACCCCACACACCTAATGTCCCTCTGCACCACCTGCTCCCACGTCCGTTTTGGTCTTCCCCTACCCCTGGTGCCCCTAATTACCTGCAGTCCCACAATGGACCTAGTAAGCTCCTCCTCTCCCCTCCTCATCACATGCCCATACCACCTTAACCTACTCTCTCTCATCTTCTCCGCAATATCTCCCACCCCAAGCTACCTCTAACGTAATCGTTTCTAATTCTGTCAGATCTTGACACTCCACACATGTAGCGCAGCATTCCCATCTCAGCCACTTGCATTTGCTTTTCATGGTTCTTCCTAACTGCCCAGCACTCTGAGCCATATAGCATAGCCGGCCTAACGACGGTTCAGTATACCTTACCCTTCAACTTAACTGGGACCCGGCGGTCGCATAGGACCCCACTTGCCTGCCTCCACTTCAGCCATCCTGCATTAAGTCTATGGGTCACATCAGAATCTATTTCCCCATTGCTCTGGAAGACTGATCCTAAATAACGAAATTCTTGCACTGCTGGAATCCCCTCTCCCCCACAACGAATCTCTCCCCCTTGCCCCTGGTCACTAAAATTGAAAGCTAGCTACTCAGTCTTCTTCATGTTCACCTTAAGGCCCCCTCTTTCCACTGCTGTCTTAAGGTCTTGTAGGCCTTTTTGTGCATCCTCCTTGGACTCCTCCACCCTCCCTACATCATCGGCAAACACCAGGCACTGAGGCGCCCATTCTCCCACTCCCGTCAGCAGCTCATCCATTACTAGAGTGAAGAGATATGGACAAAGTGCCGACCCTTGAAGCACACCCACCTGCGCATTGAAACCAGGAGTGTTTCCCCATGCTGTCCTAACCCTAGCAATGGAACCCTCATACATATCTTGCACTATCTTAATATGGCCCTCATCTACCCCTTTCTTTCTTAAAACGCTCCACAGCACCTGTCTAGGGACACTATTATAGGCCTTCTCCAAGTCAACAAATACTGCATGGAGGTCCTTTTTTGCTGCTCTATGCTTCTCTATCACCTGTCGTAGAATAAAGATTGGTTCCATGGTGGACCTACCAGACATAAACCCAAATTGGTTTCCCCGGACACTTGTTTGGTGTCTGAGGCGACATTCTATGACACGCTCCCACAGCTTCATAGAATGGCTCATTAGCTTTATGCCTCTATAGTTTCCACAGTCCTGTGCATCACCTTCGCCCTTGAACAATGGAACTATCCAACTCTCTCTCCATGCAGATGGCATCCTATCACCATTTGCTAACTTATTAAATAGCTTCCCTAGCCATGTAATTCCTGTGGCCCCCAAGCTATGCCAAACATCCATAGGGATCTTATCTGGGCCAACCGCTTTGTGCCCTTTCATTTTTTGAAGAGCTCTGACAATTTCAGCCTCACTCACCCTATCCACTGCCTTAGGAGTGATTGGGTTGTCCTCTGTGGCTGTAGCACAGGTGGCTGCATTTAAGAGGCCATGGTAGTATTCCTGCCACCTTTTGATTACCTCTGCTGGATGGAACAGGACCCTACCATTGGTATCCTTGACTGTTATAGCCCTGGTAACATCCTTACTCATTCTATCCCGGGTCTTAGCCAGTCTAAAAACTGCATTCTCCCCTTCCCTTGTCCCCAACTTTTCATATAAGGCCTCATACTTCTGGTACTTGGCCAGGGCAATGGTCCTCCTGGAATTTTTCTTTGCCTGAACATAGTTCATCTTTGAAACCTGATCCCCTATTTCCCTCCACCTATGGAAAGCTACCTTCTTTAGTTTGATGGCAGCTTCCACCTCCTCATTCCACCACCATGTCTGCCTACCCTGATAACTTCCTCCTATTCTGCCCCTACCTAACAGTGCCTCTCCACACTGCCTAATCTTCCTAGCAACCCTGTCCCACATGGCATTGGCTGACCCATCCCAGTCCCAGTCAACTTGGCTGAGAACTTCCTGCTGGAATTCCACTGCCTTGGTGGGCAACTTCCACCACCTAACAACTGATTCTCCCTTCCAGGTATGTTGCCTAACTGTCCCCTGCATTTGTAATTCCATCATAAGCAGCTTATGGTCACTGTCCTTCTGAAAATCCTCACTGGGTAGCACCCAGCAGTCCCGAATCTCTGCCTTGTGCTGCTTCCTAACCATGAAAAAGTCTATCTGGGACCTGCCTTGTGGTGACTGGAAAGTGATTAAGTGCTTCTCCCTCTTCTTGAACCATGTATTGGCTAATGCAAGGCCATGTGCTCTTGATTATGATTCTGAAGCAAATTGTAAGTTTCAGCCAGTCCGAATTCCCAAAGTAGCCAGGCCTTCGGCCTGGCCACAGGGGGGGTGATCACCCCGATCACCCCCCCCCGTGGATCCGCCACTGCCTGCTCCCGGGTTTGGTATCCATGTTCGGAAGGACCAAGCATAAATAGAAGAGAGAAAGTGAAATATAAAGGCTGAATAGCAAATTAGTGAAATGAGGGAGAAAGAGACAAATGGTAGGGTAAACAGGTCATAGATAACAAATCTGTTTTACTACCGTCATAACCATATGCTGTCCCTTATTCAGTCTATTGCAAGTTAAATCTACAAGTTCTAAGCTCTAAATCAAGTGTCTATCGATCACGTAAACTACCTGTATCAAATCTGCCACCCCTACATTACCTGAAACACCCCAAACATCTAAATCAATTCATATTCATTTTACCACCGCTACCCTTGGAGAATTTCACCGAAGTATAAGTGGAAAGGGATTTTTGCTGCGCATATGTTATATCATGCACTCCATATGGAGGCCAAGGCTTGATCCGACGAAAGGTCAAGTTAGGATTACCTTGTCGCCAAGTTCATTGTTGTAAAAACTGTTATTTAGATTTATGAAATCTCACGCCGACAAGGAAATATTTTCAACGTCACAACATTTATGGAGAGGCTAAAGTCTTCATTAATTAAACTTTTATAATGCACAGTATCGCAGGCTTGCTTCCCTTTGATGTTGACAGAAACAAACTCTTGGTGTACTGTATTTGCACTGAAGACCTGGAAAAGTTATGAACCCCAAGAGAAGTGTCCTAAATCCTATCCTATATATAAGTATCTTAAAACTATATACTGTATGCCTACAAGGCAGGGACATTCTTAAGAGGATAAATGCAAACATTGATGTGAAACTATACTCTTCAGCATAATTCTTTACTTCATTTTAACATGTCACCTACACCAAGAGAAGGTTTAAGAAAAGTTGTTGCATAAATAAATAACGTATTTGCTTCTAAGATTTCTGCAGGCATTATAGAGTATTTACATTCATAATAGTAGCTGGTACCGCTAGATTTTACTATTAAAATGTAATATCTCTTTTTCCGCATCATATCGACTCATTTTTATGCTCTGATACTTCAAATAGCATATTTCATTTTAAAACGCATGAAAATATAGTCATAATACTCCATTTTATTACCTATCTGCTGGAAGAACAGTATGCTATAACTTCAGTAATTTTGTCGATTTGTAGTGCCTGCCGTGTTTAACCAAACTACACAACTAATCGAAATAAAAGTCTAAAAACATAAAGAGAAAGAGTATAATGAATATCAAATATGATTGGCATTTGGTATTTTTCATCCTTCAAGTGTGTGTGTGTGTGTGTGTGCATTTCGAGACAGAAATATTAAGTCCTGTATTGTCAGCTAAGGAAAAATGAATATCTCCTTAAAGGTCCTATCTGTGTCTTGTAGAATTTATCTTTATTATGAGACAGATTAAAGAAAAATTTTACCTGGTGGTGGATAATAAAACTCAAACATTCGATCCCGCAGTAAGCTGGACAAGGGTATGATGATGCTGTGATTGATATTTTTCATTCTTTAAGTGTGCTCTGGATAGTAACTCTTCTTATGAATCGTGGTGATGTTCAATAAATTAAAAATGTTGTCTGTTAATTTAATTAAATGTTACTATGGAATACGGATGAAAGAATACGTATGAAAGAGTTGAAGGATTGAGGAAGCAGACAATATTGAATGAAACACGTATTACTTAAATATATACGTGGCTTAAGCAGTTCACAGAATTGACACTACAGGCAGGGATTACAGGTAGGTATAGGCAGGCGTGAATTAAGTAGACAGGAAGTGAAGTCATGAACGATAAAAATGCTCTTGTTAAGTTAAAGGGTGATTTTCATAAGAAAGAGTACTTACTATTTTGCCCGGTTTGAATTTGTTAGAGCAACACAGAAATGTCAGGACCCGAATTTACAAACAGTAGAAGTACGTGTGTATTGTAGCTCAAGCGTAGGGTCATAAACTACTGTTGAGATAGCATAGGGGCACTTTATGTCAAGGAAATGCTGATATAACTATGCTACGACGATAGGGGGTTCGTGCTGCATTCAACAAAGGGGTCTACTTATAGAAGAGCTATGAGAATAAGAGGGTAATCAAAGAGAACCAGAAGAGTAAAGAATGTGAGATAAGATAATAAAACATATGAAAATTAAAGCCTAAGGTAACATTTTCTGGAGACATAAGAGAGGATCAGGGAGTTAGGACACAAGGTTCGACTCCACCAATCTAGCGCGGATGTGTTTCCATGATGGTGATGATGTCTTAAATCTCACAGAATTGGGTTTATAACGTAGACTGACGCTTTTTTTCTTTTTTGATATTCTCTTATAATAAAGTGGAAATATTTACCATGCGTCGAAGTAATTTCGTGAAGAGGTTACTATTGTAAAGTATATGTTAGAAGATAAACACTAGACAACTCGCTTTACTTCAAGATCTACTAACCACAATGAAAGTCATCATATTCCTTTAATCATTCCAACGCCAGCTTTGTTTTTTTGGGAAAGGAGAGGGAGTTACTAAAAACAGACAGTCGGCTAGGAAAAAAATCAATACAGCAATTTGTAATAAGAGACCTGTTCATAAGTAACAAAATAGTGATGATCTATTTATGCATTCATATCAATGTAATGAAAAGTGAAGATGAATCGTAATTATGACAGAATAGTCGTTAGAGCAAAACCACTAACTAATTTCGTTAATAATGTATAATTAGGTGTTCATATTACAATAATTTCCTATAAAAACTATTACATGTAAAAAATGATGACGTTACTTCACTTTAACCAAAATTGCATAAGCATTTATTTATGCATGATATAGAATATTGTTATATAAATTAATAGCCGGTTACTTCGTATAACAATGTGTTTCGGAGAGTTAAAATTGAAATTGTGCTCTATTAAAAGTTATAATATGAACTTACAGAAAGTCAGATTCTGAAGAATGAAACACAATATCAGTGTTATTAGCTATATTATATGTGAAATTTAAAACTAGAGTCTAATTAATGACAGAAAACAAGAGTACAACATGAGTTAAGAGTCAAGTAAACAACGCCTTTCAGACTAGGGAAATTTAGACTGAGTACTGTTAGAAGACGTCGATCAGCAACGCAAATTACCAGGTACAGGCGTGAATACGAAAATTACTTAAAGCCAAGTGATGAATAATCAATAATGACAAAAACATCAAGTAGTGAGTAATGAGCGGATGGCAGGACAAACCTCTCAAGCGATTGGTGACTGTGATTGGTATGTACAACGATCTGCAGATAGTACTAGATAGTAAAGATTTTGGTTCCCAAATTATGAATTGTCCCATTGACACCCTTTCGTTATTTTAGTAGTCAATTGCTATATTAAGAAGTATTACATCTAAGGCGTTTATTTCACTCACCTACTCTAAACAGTATTGGCAGTATCTCGTAATTTACTTACAAGCATGTCCACTGTACGAGCAGTGATCCGTTACAGGTGAGTGACAGTGGACAATATGGTTGACTCACAGTTAAATCCTTGGAGAAATTCTATTCGAGTACTTCAAAACACCTCAAGAACATACAACACACTTACTTTACACAGCATAAATCTTATTCAATTCCCATAATGGCAACAACAATCACTTGATTTTCGCTTTTAAAACCCCATGATGATGGCACTCGACCACAAAACTATCCTCATCATAGCTGGATTATACTCAGAAAGTACTGCCAACAGCAAAATAATGAATGACAGCATGCCTATAGTAACATTTGCAGTTGATCGTTTTACAGTCTTCCATCGAAATTATAGTCTGTTAGGCAAGGGTTGATAACATGTGCGGTCTCATTTCACAATTTAGCTGTAGAACACAACCACTATTCCGCAAAGAATCATATACAGTACTGTATATTTATACTAATGTTAAATGCATGTCTTCCTGGTCAAAACGCGCTTATTTTAACAATTCAGAAATTAGTTAATCTACGCGACCTGCCGTCATCACATCTGTAAAATACAGTATTTATTTCAAATGATGCAGGTTGAAATCGTAAAAATGGTGTCATGTCAAATTAATTTAAACTAAGCATTCTCTAGCTACTAACGTTGAAGTGCCATAATGTACAATAACCTTAGTAGCCTCTTTTTAGATTACAATGAATTTCAGAATAGCAAGTGAGACATGGTTACATTTAAATAAAAGTGATTTCTTTACTTGCATTCCACATCTTGAATTAAGTCACATGAATGAACAAAGGACTAGGCATTTAATTAAATGACAGTGTGCACTTCATTATAAGTGAGGCACTTCCCTTCCATATTTAGTATTGAATGCGAAACAGACAGCTAGCACATTAGTTACCAGAGACCATCCTGTCCATAGTAACTTACTGTAGTTACTGTATATTCTAACATGAAAACTGTAGCTGCCTATGTGCAACTGTGTATGGAATCGATGGCTATTTATTCTCCTTAACCTTATGTTATTGATTTTACTGTCAGAACTTTTACATTAGGTTTTACATAAATCTTGAAAAATATCCGTATATTCAAAAACGTAGACTACTTCAGTAACCAAATTTAAGCGGTTCAACAAAGATTGCAAAAATTGCAACCTCAAAAATTTAGACAAACATAATCAGATACTTAATTTTGCGATAGTGTCAATAAGGTCCGCATCGTGTTGCTATCATTATGGCAGCTACCTAACTAGATTTGATTTTATAATTTTTTTACTATATGCCTAAACGTACAAGTATATAGGGCCTATAACTGACGTACTTATATATATATAATTGACATTAATATTATTAGTACAGTGTACTGTCAAAGTTATTTTTTAAAAGACGAGAAACTTCTTTTAACGAAAGCAGGGGGTTAACGAAACCCACAAATGTAGTTTAAATTAGTGGAAGACTATAGAGATCAAATCCTGCAGTTAGCAATGATGCAAAGGAAAAATTTAAATAAGATTATCAGATAATCCAATTCCCAACATTAATTATATTCCGAAATAAACGTAGAAGTCAAAGAAGGCAACCAATATAGGTCTTTAAAAAATAAACACTGAGAAACGTTTATCCAATAACCGTCGTTTAAACTTTGTAGCATATATAAGTTTCTTTTCCCCAAATCCATACATAATATCCAAAAATAATTTTAGAGAAATTGGAAGTACTGAGAGGAAGACACTATGAAATAATTTTGGGGGAAAAATGTTACCACAATATGCAGTATATAAAACTATAAGTATAATACTGCACAATACAATGTAGTTTACATTTAATATGTTTACAACGGGGAGAAAAACTTCTCGCTGCGTGACTTTATCCGGTAGGTCACCTCAAGGAACGTGTAAGTTTGAATGTGTAGGAACAGGTCTTTTATGTGCTACTTTTTTTCCTACCACCAGCCCTGCGTGTCATTAAATGAATGCTTATGCGATTTGACGGCTGAGTCCCTTATCTGTGACCCAAGTTATAACAGCATATCCCATGATGCACAAAATCCGAGAAATTTCTGAATTATGAAAGCGTTTGACGTCATGCTTTCCGAACCAATTTCTCTGTAGAGAATCAGTCTACTCCATTCTTCGTTATTTAATTTAGGTGCTTCCACCTGGGTCACGTATCAAACTAAGAAAGTTCAGTCAAATGACTACGTGACTCAAAAAGAAAGGAAATTAAATCTGGCCCAAGACAGTAACAACTCACACGACCACTTTCAACCCTCCCTTACTGCCCATATCGACCTCTGCCGTTCTTCTCATCTGTCAGTACCTAAACATTAGCACTGGTGTGGTAATTATCGTTTATGCACACTTTTCGTTCAGGCAATTGGGTCCTTTACATCAGCAACGAAGCAATTGCTCCCCCTCGGTGCCTCAATGGGGCGCATATGTCAACTTATAGGCTGCTACACACTATCCAACTTGTTGGGTCAACCTCCCAACCAACCCAACTAATTGCATAGTCTGTAGGCGAGTTGTGCGACCATTCCGACGGTTGGGCAAGTTGGTTGGATGAAACCATCCAACAGCTGGCTCCTCCTACCAATCGCCCAACACATTGTATAATGTGTGTCGTGGTTGGCCCAACCAGCCAACGAAAGAAGCGTCATTCTTTTGTTTTACTCTCTCTCTCTCTCAGTGAACATTTTAAGTACATATTAGATAGTTAGGGCAAACGACGTAAACGTAAAATTTACGTCATCAAAATGTTTTAAATGATGTTCGTCTGCTAAACTGTACTTAAAAAATAGCGGCAGCGTCGATGCTTATAAACGACCAATGATTCAACATGCCGTGAAAACATAGGCTGCCCCTTATATAACGCTGCACCACGAAGTACACGTGTCATACAGAGCAAACGTGGTTTTAGGGGTAACACTGAAATGCCAATTCTTAGCCATTTAGAGAGTGTCGGAGACATGTTGCTTGTTCGACAACCAGGCTAGTTATGACAAATTGGGTTATTCTGTTGGAAAATGTGTAGTCTACCTCCAAATTGGTTGCACCGACTGTCGGCCTGACAAGTTGGATAGTGTGTAGGGGCCTTAAAGGCCCCTAACTATCTAATATGTACTTAAAATGTTCACTGACAGAGAGTAAAACAAAAGAATGACGCTTCTTTCGTTGGCTGGTTGGGCCAACCACGACACACATTATACAATGTGTTGGGCGATTGGTAGGAGGAGCCAGCTGTTGGATGGTTTCATCCAACCAACTTGCCCAACCGTCGGAATGGTCGCACAACACGCCTACAGACTATGCAATTTGTTGGGTTGGTTGGAAGGTTGACCCAACAAGTTGGATAGTGTGTAGCAGCCTTAAGGATGATTCACCTTTCCAACTGATAAAGTATTTTTGCATTTGCTATTCTCATTTCTATACTGGCAGTCCAATCTCTAGTTGGCTAAACCACTGAAAATAGGGCATTGTCTAAGGGGCAGTAGTGGACCTATTGTAATTGCTAGGTAGATTTATACAAAGGGATTGTGAATATATAAAAATATTTTGGGGCGCACTTTTTTTGAAGTGCTCCCCCCTTGATCCACCCCTGCTTTACACTTGAAGTCAGATATGTAAGTGGAAAGGTCAGATATTTGGCAAAACTATATCGAGATGAAATACAGTATCAAACATTTTTTAGAATGTATGATGGTAAAAATCATTGAAAAAAAAACTACAGAGGTTTCATTTTTTCGTATAAACTGCGTAACCATCTTAAATAAAGCTATGGAGAGCCATACTGAAGTAGCGAAAGTTCTTCAGGCTAAATACTCATTCACATTTTATCTTAATTTAGTATCAAAATGCACTTTCCTTTTTCCCTTTTAATCATGAAGCTAAATTGAATCTTACTATTGAAGAAAACTGTAGTAGGGATAGAAATATCGATAAAATACCGTTAATGAACTGAATGGGAAAAAATAGCGAAACTTAATAATTAAGTTGCCAATACCTTCCGCAAATTTAATTCGTCGTTCCGACAGTCGCAATAGTATGTCAAACCACACGAATAACCTGAGTTATTCATGTTGCTCCATATACAGTATCTGGAGGCGCCATCTGTGTCTACCAGTTTATTCTAAATAAATTGAATTTTATGAGTAACACACTGTAAGTTATGCTTCTAAAATAAAAATTGAGGAAATCCCCAGAGAAATTCATTGCAGCATTTCCGTCCAAATAGCTTTAATTTTTCCAGGGTCGAAATAGCGTGTGTTGCTTTTGTCTTTGAAAACAATGAATTCATTGCAGTATCCCAAATGTATCAGTAATATTCTTGTCTTGATATTGAAAATATGCGACATTTTTTAAGATCATTTACTACCAACTTCGATTTCGGCTTTAACATTCATGAGACTTGATATATGTCCCCCAGAGATAGGACAAGGCAAACCAAGAGGATTATAATTCATGAGTCACCTGAAGTTTCGGTTGAGCTTTTGGGATTTGAAAACTGATGACTTTTAATATCAAACTTATTACCAGCTACACTCTAAAAAGTAAGTGGCTCATTTGTAGTCATAAGTCACCAACTTTTCATGCATCAATCTAGGAGACACTTTTTAACGTCTCATATAGACTCATTTAGTCATGGCTAAATGACTTCATTTGGAATTATTTAGATGTATGTTGGCACCTTTCTTTCTCAAAACAGTCACTACTATGTGACTTTTGAAAAAAGTTGTTGAAAACTGACTTCTTGCTCTAATATAAGTGGTATATAGGCAACTTACGATGTGAAAATAAGCTCATAATAGTGTTTTAAATAAAAAGTCATCATGATAGTACATTTATAATTAGATTAAATTGACAAGTTGTATAAAAGCAATCATATTTTAAACTCTTTATTGGATTATACATACAATATTCAAACTAAACTTATGATCTTATTAAATAATAACACTAATAATGTGTAATGCCAGAACTACTGAATATTAACCTGTTTAAACTTTCGGTTAAAATTAGCAAAACTGGCATTTTTAAATGCATTTGCATCAATTTTTAACTTCAGAAAATGCACTTGTAGGAAATTCAAAATGTGCAAAAAGGCAGGAGGATAACCAATGTCAAATACATAATATATTGCAAACAGACTCGTCAGAACATTTATGGGGCATTTCACCTTAATTTGGAGATTAAAGTTTGCTTCAGCTAAAATGAAAGCCTCTCCAATAGATCCATTGTTATTAAAATAAATTTCTATAAATGGTGCACTTCCAAGTGGACTTTCAATATTTATTGTGTCTCCTACCTATTAAGAAAAAAATGTGCAAGCTGTTATTAACAAAATAATTCTTGAAATGAGTACAAATTTGCCACCATATTTCATTCTACATTATTTTATAAAGTGATCTTTGATTTATAAGTACCTTTTTTAAATTAAATGGTGATTTTGCACGCTTTCCAAAAGACAAAACCACCAAGGAAAGCAACTCAAAGTAATCATGATCTGTCACAAGATTTATCTTCAATAAAACTGAGAGTTTCTTCATAAGATCATGAAATGCTTCCATTATTTCATTCTGCTTAACTCCAGACACTTTATAGAATTCATACATCAGCTGCATTTTCAAGAAATCCCAATTAATGTATTCTCATAGAAAGCAAAATGTTTTAAATATATAATATTTAATTACCCAGTCTTCTTCTTTCAAAGCTGGATACGTTAGAATCACTTCCTCAATATTTTTTGCAATCTTCACTGCTAAACGCCTTTCTTCATAAGATTCATCAAGCAAATATTTAATATGGTTGATATATTTATTTTGCATGTTTATGGACTTTGATGAAGTCAATGAAGACATATTTTTACTAATATCCAAGGAGCTCATCATTTCCTTGTGAATATCTTGGTCATGATCATTAAGAATGTTTGTATTTTCATTTAAAGATTTTCTCTTTGTGGCATTATTTTTTTCTATTTCTTCATCCGCAAAACAAATATGTTCATTTGACAATGAAACTTTAATTCCAGGTATTACTGCTATACATTTTTGTTTTCTACTATCCATGACATCGTTCTCCTTGTAGCTGACTTTCTTATCTCTAGTACGGCGATTTCGTATGCATTTTGTAAGTTGAGATTGAAATGAAGTCTGTAAAATAAAATATAATGGCTAATACCATCTTTAATTATCATAATCAATATTCTTTAAATATATAGTTTCTACTAGAACTAATTTCTATTTAATCCAGAATCCATCTTAGTTTAATTTAAAAATACCTTTTATAAAGTATCTATTATAAAAGATCAGTATTAAGATTATAAAAATTATAATGAAGTTATATATAAGAACTACCACTGAGCCATCAGCATCCTGAATTTCAGAATATATTGATCCAATATGTGTGCAAAAATTGGCATATTCTTTTCTTGAAGGATATGGAGTACATGAGGTTACAAAACTTGAGCATTCTCTCACAAATTTTAAGTAATTGTTTTTTAGTTTATTATCATTTATTGCCATTTGCAGTTCATGTGAAAACTCTGGCATTCCTATTCTGTTTCTCATCTGGCTGGACTTTTGTGACTAAATATAAAAGACTGACTTGTTAATAATTTTAACAGTTATACACAAAATATGATTTAGAAAATGTAGATTTGTCTTACCTTCATTTGGTTTGAAAAAATATTTGTGGCATCATGACTGTTGATTGGAATTTTAGGACTGTTTTCCACATTTTGCACATCACAGTTTTTGTTAATACACTCCTTTGCTTCCAAATGCTTTTCTGATTGAGGGTTATTAAATTCTGTAGCTGTTGAAATCTCTTCACACATAAAGGATTGAGAATTTGAGCTACTGGTATAAAATGTTGTAATTATTGATGCCTCTATGACTGAATTATTAGGAATATCATCACCATCTTCCATCTCAACATATACTCCTAAATCCTTGTCAAGCATATTGAAAACAATATGTTTGTTTTCAACTTGCACTGCCAATAGTTTATCAGAATTTTGCTTCTTCTCAAAAGCAAGTTTGAATTCCTTTACATCGTTTCCTGGACTTGAATTGAATTTTACTCGAATTTTTCTCCCTCCAATTTCCACTATAACCTGCTTGGCCATTCTTGCTACTCAATATTTTTCTAAAAAAGATATCCAGCAAAGTGAGCCTGCAAAGAAATCACACCAATTCAACTGTATGCTAACCTTCTACACTGTATATAATGGCTGGTGGTTTATTATCTCAGTGTTTGAGTTGAATTTATTTAAGCCACCCTCTTCCTGTGCCACCCACTTCCTGTGCCAACTTTAACATGGGAAAGGAAAAAGACGTGTAGACAGCTAGCCTAGAACCAATAGATTCCTTCACAGCCAATAACCAAAAAGTTAGGTTTTATTCTGTGAATTGCAACTTATACTGGTTCATGGCATTGAAAATGTATTCCTGTAAAATGTGTCCCAGAAAATTTTCTACAATACATTTCTGTATGGCACATATAATCAGAGATCATAAGACTCATCACAAATTTAATGCAGAATGTTTAAAATGTGGCAAAGGTTATAAAAAGTGGAATTCCTTGCGGTCACATGTACAGAGAAAACACAAAGAGCCAAATACAAATTATGACAATTTGACTGAATGTTTAGAATTTGAAGGTGGAGATTCAGACACCCCACCTGAATTTGGAAATGACATGGGAATATCAGGTATTTATATTAATACTGTTGAATTGACTTTGTTGTTAGCAACTTTGTAAAGATTTTTATTATTATAATTAGATGAAGTGTCCATGACATGGCGAATTGCAAAGTTGGTACTAATGCTTCGAAAGAAACACTTGGTTAGTCAAATAGCTATAAATGATATTTTAATACACATGAAGGATTTGATAGACCATTTCTTACAAAAATGCAAGGTATCTTAAATATAAGCTGTGAAAATCAGAGTTGCATTATAGAATAAATAAAAATGGTAATTATTTACGTTGCTGGTTCATAACACTTTTATTTTCAATTTTTAGAATTCATTGGAAGAGAATGGAATTGATCTTCAAAGTATGCATAATTTATTTAATTGTAATGATGACTTTTCTGATATTGACACAGAATATAAGCAATCCAGATATTTTCTTAATGAGTTTAATATGCTGAATGTTGAGGAGGAAGCTCTTGGATCTGATTACATATGGAAGATAAAAAAGGGTGTACCTATTGCCATGAAATATAATTTTGTTGGCTATAAGATTCCATTCAAAAAAGCATTAGAAAGATATTTATCAAATGAGGATGTGATGATGGAAATAACTATAGGCCATAGAAGTAATGATGATGTGATGAGAGATGTTTGTGATGCTACAATTTACAGGCATCATGAAATCTTTAAGAAATATAAAAATGCTTTAGCAATTGTATGCTACTGTGATGATGTGGAAGTTGCCAATCCACTTGGTAGTAAGCAAAAAATTCACAAGGTTACTGTATTTTATTGGACCATTTTAAACATCAACCCAAAATTTCGATCACAATTAAGAACAATTCATCTACTTTGCATTGCTAAGACTAGGGACATAAGAAAGTTTGGTACATCAAAACTGTTGCATGAATTCATATCATCATTGCAATTATTAGCTTCACCTGATGGACTCATATTAAATGTAAAAGGAAAAGATGTTGTTGTTCATGGGGCTCTAGTAGCTTTTACAGGTGATACACTGGCCAGTAACTTTATTGGAGGTTTTAAAGAAAGCCCTGGTTTTGCTTACTCTCCTTGCCGACATTGTAGAATTAAATGCTCCCAATTGAGTACAACATTCTGTGAAAGTGAAGTGCAACTGCGTAACAAATATAGGCACTATGGACATATAAGAATCGTTACTGATACCACACTATCTAAAAAAATGCAGATGTATTGGTCCAAGAAGTTAGGAGTAGTTGGAACTAGTGTTTTATTATCTGTTCCATATTTTGATATTACTCAAAATCTTGTGCAAGACATCATGCATGTTATATTTGAGGGTGTTTTAGTTTATGAAATTCAACTATTACTGACATATTGCATAGAAAACAAGTTTTTTTCACTGAAATTACTAAATGATAATTTAATGGTATATACCAATATCGGATATCAGAAATATGAAAAACTTGTACCACTGCTAGAAAAAAATTTGAAATTTGGAAAAAGGCTTGGACCAAAAGCATCAGCTACTTGGCATTTAGCCATCACTTTGCCTTTCCTTGTGTCATGCTATATTCCAGATAATAATAAAAACTGGGACAATTTTATTGTATTATTACAGGTTATGGCAATATTAACAGCTCATGAATGTACAACAGCTGATATATTTATTTTAAAAAGACTAATTCATGTATATTTAAGTGCCTATGTTGATCTTTACCCAAATGCATCTTTTACCCCAAAACATCATTACATGGTTCATCTGCCTTCACAAATGGCTTTATATGGACCACTAAGAAATTTGTGGTGCTTCAGATTTGAAGGCAAGCATTTTCTTCTGAAATTAGTAGCAATGTTAGGTCGCAATTTTAAAAATATTCCTAAATCTTTAGCAAACTTTTTTGAAGGCCGAATGTGTTTGGAAATTCTAAGCATCCCTGGTGAAAGATCACAGTTTTTAAGCTCTGCAGATACTTTCAATGTTGAAAAGCTTTTGGAATTTGATAGCAGTTGTCATATGCTCATATTTCTAAGAGACTGCCATGTTGAAGCCCCTATTCTGACTTTTAAGTCAATTACAATGTGTGGCATAACATATGGAGTAAATGATGTTTTGATCATTGGAATGAATGAAAATGATATGCCTGAATTTGGGCAAATTCAGTTGTTATTCAACAACAGAAACAAGAGTTTCATCCTAATTAACAGACTCGAAGTTATGAGTTATAGTGTGAAAGTAAATGGATATCATGTATCTTGTCGTTACAATTCTGCTGGAGCATTGTATTATGATTTGTTAGAATTGCCACTAAAGAAATTCGTTTACCCTGTATTTGCTTCATATTTAGAACAGAAAATGTATGTTATCACATTAAATTATGCCTTTTCTGAATTTCTTTGATTTCATATTATTAAAGTCTTCCATGTTCTTTGAAAATAAATGTTATCTTTTTGAGGTGAAATCTATTTGGCTGCTCAGAAAAAGTTGGGTGTGATTTGGTGAAACACATGCTTTTTCAGGTATATGAAGAAACTATTACCTACAGTGTATGCAATATGCAGTATACAAATGACTGGCCTCAGTGGCACAATAGGTAGCATGCTCAATTTACTGTGCCAAAGGGTTCCAGGTGTGACACTGGATTGAAGTGGGTTGTTTCTTTCAGGCGATTGAGAGAGATCGTCCTGAGTTTGTCTTCCTTCAAATCAGAAGTAAAACTGAAATCCTGTGTGGTGTATGATAGAATTTGCACATAAAAGAACCCTCTCTATTATGCAACATTTAGATGAGGCAGATGTATTGTAGATGAGGAGATGTATTCGCTCGCCCCCTGGCATCAGTGGAGTGGCTCAGTGAACAGTATACTGACGATAAATAAGCAGTGAGATTCCAGCTTTAATTGTTAGCTAGCTGCAGAAAAACACTGTCCAATATGTCTCCCTCACATCCACGCAGGAGCTCGTTAGGTCCATTACAGAAATGCATGTGGTTGGAAGCACGTGGGGCAGAGGGAGACCAAAGTAAATGTGGGAGCAGGTTGCCTGTCAGGATATGGTAGCATGTGGGGTGGCATGTGAGCTGCAGGGGACAAGGGGATGATGATGATGATCTGTCCATGTAGAAGGGCAGATGGATACTTTACCCTGCCATATGCCAGAAAAGGTTAGAAGGTGCTTGGCTTGCAATTTATTTAAGTATTATCTGCACATCATTTATAAGACTATCTCTACAGCAGCTAAAAGGAATATGGATTTGAAAGCTTTGACACAACTGGAAAATGAATAATATTAAAACAGAGACATATCAATGTCTCATTTTTTGAAACAGCTCATTTTCCACTCACGACTTATATATGGTGAATTTCGACTACATCTTTCAGTTTAAGTCTCCACTAAATGTCTCTCTAAAACAAACGTCTAATTTGAAGGGTTATAGTCGTGGGGAAGTGAGTTGCATAAAATGGAAGTCACTTTCAGCGACTTATAGTGATTCCAAAATAGACGTATTTCTGCAAATGAGCTGTTTAGCTGCAAGAATTTTAGCCGATTAGCCATTTTATTTTTTACAGTGTACATGGTTCATCTTTGTATAATACCTAATGGCATACACCAGTCTTTCGACATAGCAGTGGCGGCTTTCATTCATTTTTGATAAATTTATTTCACGCTCACCAGACACCACCAGTACTTCAGAGAGTTCAACAGTGGCCCTCTAAACGGGGACTTGACCTCTGATTATCCGCATGATAGAAAGTAGGCCAATCCACCATCCCACCAACTGGGAATTAGCAAGTACTGTAACATGAGTAGTAGATTACATCACATTTTACGTTTTATTAAATAACGGCACTAATTGAGACACACTGTGTAAATGACATGTCTGTGTTTGTGCAACCGGCGTGCAACAGTAATAATATAACTGTTAAAATTCACGACTCATCGTAAAAGCCGCTGTGCCATATTTAAAGTAATCCCCAAGTTCACGTATACTGCAGGTAGAAACTAATTTTAGTTCTGAGCCACGAATCACACCTAATGAAAGCAAATACTGTGTGCAGTATATGCCAAAAACGTAAAAACAAGCGATACATCATCATCATCATACCCTCCTCCCTCCTGCGGCAGGGTCGGATCCGCGAGCTTTAAAACAATATCTCGAATAAGTCTACCCTGATGGATATATGAACATTCAACATGTCCGTGGGCAGCATAAAACGTTTCGCGGGCAGTAGTTTGGAGACCCCTGGTCTAGTTAGTTAGTTACGCCAACGGGCAGGGGAGTCGGCCAAGCGGTCATAACGGGCCGGGCACTGTGGAGGCTACTCGCAGGTGAGGAGAGGTAGGAGTTGGGAAATTAGCAGTACCCAATGCTCCCAACCAACCACCCATGTCGGTACTAACTTAGGTTGCGTTGCTTAACTGCAGTCTGACAAGAACTGGTGTGTCAAACGCAATTCAGGCGTTCCGGTGATAGTCAATCAATGTATTTCAAAAATATTTTGCTTTAAATTTTAAGTATTGACTGCGATTTGTCACCTTTGTCAACAACAGAAACATTGAATGGTGAAAGTGGGTCAATGTTAAAAATGTTAGAAGCAACGTTGTCAACCCCAATGTCATGACTGTTTACTGTGTATAAATTCTTTATTAATTTATCCTTCGGCTTTGTCGGATAATGGAAAGTCTACTGGATAGTAAATATGCAATTGTTCTGGGGATCAATTATGCACCCCTATGCTACAATAAGGTCAAAAGCCAACCCTACATTTGTAAAAAGTGATTCAGCACTTGTAGCGTATCGTCAACACTTTAGCATATACAGTAGTATTATAACAGCACATTATAGATTTTTGTCGTTGAACAACATCAGATCATAACCGTTCTAAGGCTATGGTTACATTTGATGTGCGTTCCGACGAAAATGAATTCTTACGGATTCGTCAGAACAATCACATTATGTTATTGTTACATAAGCGTTTACAGCCGGCAGTAACTGTACCGCACTTCTTGGTCCGCATCATGGATTTCTCGAGTGGTGGGGGGAATCATCCGTGGAAAGCGACCTCACGAGTGTCTGTGATTGTGAAATCCATGGCATTTGTAAGTAAAAGGAATCTTAGGTACTATGAAATATGTACATGAGGGAAAATTTTGCAAGCTCACGGTAAAGGGAGTTGCACCTCGAAGAAAGTTCGGAAATGTGGGAATTACATCAACTTTTTCTCCTGTTGTACAGAGGCCAATGCTTCTGAAGACAGTTCAATGTAGCCGATGTGAACACGATATAGTAGGAACGAGATGCGAGGGCCTCCGGATCCTCAACGTTTTGTTTTGCAAGTACCAGGGTGGGACTTATGGTGCGTGACAAAACAGGTGAAGGGATATACAGTACAAGTACTGTAAATTTCATTGGAAGACAGTTTCGCGTGTATAAGTTTGTAATCTAGACCACGGGGGGCTAACACGAGGCCCGCGTGCGGCCCGCGGAGCTAGGTCAAAGGAACGTAAAATTAATGTACATATCACCAAAACAGCATTACATCATGAGTCCAGGTAACTGGTTGACCACGATCTCACATACTGGGAAGGGAAGTCGAAGTTGCAGCACGCTTGCTTACTTAAATGCAACTAAATAAAATGAGGTGCGTGGCCCGACAGTAAATATTATTTCTTAAATTTGGCCCGCCTGCTGAAAAGGTTAGCCACCCCTGATCTAGACGGTAATCGAATATGAGCGATAAGCTATCCATTTGAAGGTGAAATCGAATGCCGTCCCCAGTTTCCCATATCCCCGGATTTCTTTCCGACGGTAGACAGTTGCACAATATATGAATTTCCCTTGCATTTTTATGAACAAAGTTCCATTTAACTAATTCAAGTTGCACAAAATAGATTAGTGTTAATTCGAAATTTTACATTGCTAAAAGTACAGTAGTATAGTATGCATTTTTTAATCTTATACTGTACTACGAAAACCAGTGTTTAGTAATCGCAATGTAATTCTTTTTCAGTCGAGTTTCTGTCATGAACAAATGTTGCATTTACTTTTTTTTACATACTGTATGAAATTTACTCCAAAATGAAGATTTCTGCGCTAAAACGGTTAGATCCGTTAAAAATTATAATAAAACTATATCGCGCGAAAAAAACCGTCAAACTCGTTTGAAAAAATCTGATGTTCAGAAATACAGCATTTATAGAATTAACGTTAGGTTCACATTGGTATTCATTCATGTGAGTATTATGCGTCTGGGACCATGAAGATTGGGAAAGTCGCCAGGAAAATTTTTAACAGTAATACAGAAACACATGGTTTAAAATAAATGCTACATTCCGTAATAAATTTTCCTACCGTGTAACTTTTTCCAAATCCATGCGTAGAATGACGCATTCAAGAATCCTTATACAAGAGTAAAGTTTATAAGCTTTACCATGTTTTGACCACTAAGGGTACATAAAGAACGTTATGTAAATGATAAATATGCACTTTTGCTTCATTCACCATACTTTAAAGGAGAATTTAAACTTAAAATTGATAATCAAATGAATTTGACAAAACACTCGCGTACCTAACTGCCGCCATCACTGTGCTAGGATCCTGGTAATAGTAATGCAGTGCAATTTGTACTTAACTTCAGTATAGACTACTGCCATGACGATAATATCTGAATAATAATTCCAGAATTCCATGCACTTTGTTGTTACCCTTCACAGCCTTATTAAAATGGATCGCTGACGACGGCCACAGGAAAACGTTTTAAATGGCGATATTAAACTGTATCTAGGTGTTAAAACGTATGGAAAAACGACAAACCTCAGGTGATACGACAATGTAGAACACATTGGAATGAAAGGAATACTGAAGTTAAGCAGCGCAACCCCAGCTAGTACTGACATGGGTGGGCGCTTGGGAAAACTGGGTACTGCTAATACCCAAAAAAATCGTCGCATTAGTGTAGTGTCTGTGCAGCCGCTGCATAAGAACGATGCTGTGGACGGGGCTCTAATGACCGTTGTAGTTGAAGGGCCCTAAAACGCCAACAAACAACAACAAATGAAAGGAATACCTAAATGGCTAAAGTGCAAGCTAAAATGTTGGGCACATGACGCAGTGCAGGGGGCAGTTCCGAGTGTCACGGTCGGACTTCAGGGCCCAAGGAACTGTCCGAGGACTAAAGGTGTTGCGGGATACCGTAAGCTGAAGGACGATTTGTAAAGGGCAAAGGAATTCCCACAGGAGCTCATGGGGCATGCATGACGTCTAACGTCCACACAATACCCCGGGGCAGGACGCAGCGGGCTCGACTACTGCGTCAGTAGTCTCAAGTTTTATACTGGAGCGATGTTGGTTGACTTCTTTTGGGCGAAAGAGAAGGAGAGGCTCTGAGTGCGCCTTACCCCGCTTTGGATGGGAAATAGAGTTATGGCTCCATGTGGTGTACCATGGCATTTGTAAGTAAAAGAACCTTTTCTACTATAAAATAGGTACATGAGGGAAAATTCCTAGATGTAGTAGCTCGCCTCCCTGGCGCGTGTCGGTGGACTGAACAAAGAATCTTAAATAAGCATAGGGATTGCAGCTTTGGTAGGCAGCCAGCTGCGTCAAAATACCGTCCAATAGATCGCCCATGTATTTCTCCAGAGAGACAAAGATGGGTACCCGAACCTGCCATAGGCGGGGGAAGGAACTAGCTGCTGTTTTTATCTGTCCTTTTTTGCTCTATGGAAGAAACAGGAAGGTGGTAGTAACATACAATTAAGGGGTTTGACCTCTGACCATTCGCGAGAATGTCCTGATTTTGATTTTCGTCGAATTATTCTACGCTAATGCAAAACAACTAGCAACTACTACCCCTTGTCTTTCTGGATAGACACACGGACGATCTGCAATCCCTACAGTATGTTTATTTATCGTTGGTCTACTGTGCCTTGGGGCACTCCACCGACACCATGGGACAAGCTCCTACACCTGGGAATTTTGCTTCATCTGCTCTTTGCACAATAGAGATGGTTTTTACGTGCAAATTGCAATGTACAGCACACGAGGGTCACGCCTTTACTTTCCATCCGACGGAAGGTGCACTCGGAACCCTTTTTCTCGCCAGAAAGAAGTTAGCCCACATCGATCCAGTATTGAATCTGGATCCACTGACTCAGTAGTCGAGCATGCTACTCCTCTACACCTGGGTTATTCCACGCTAATGACCATTATTAATTAAAGTTTAAATTCAGTCGTCTACCTTATTAGTTATGAATCCTCAGGCGGTCGTGTAATGAATTTGGTTTCGCTATGAAAAATTTGCCAACTGGAAGATGTTTCAGGACAAGGGCCGACGACTAAGTTATATACTCGAACCGTAGATGTTCTGTGCCCTAGTGTTCTAAATATTCAATAAGGATATATTTCTTTACGTAGAAATAAACTAGCGAGAGTCTGTTCAACCCGCGCCTTCAGCTGACACCCGGAAATTTTTACTATCCTCCGACTGAAAAGCAGTGATTTTAGTTTAATTAAGCTGATGTTGACTTAATGGAATTGCCCAGTGCAGTAGGTGTATTTGTGGTTTAATGATGAACTGGCGGTAATAGTCCGTAATAGTGGGGTAATTGGTTGCGTGCTTGACTGTGAAGTGTACGATGCCGCCTCAAAGTAAAGGATCCCTTTAAATTTGGATTGTTTGTTTACATGCCATGGATTCTCCACTAATCGACGACAGGAGGGGAGCTCCTATACCTGCGAATTCTGCCGTTGTATACATATTTTTACATGCAGGCGGCGTTGTACGACTGGTTGCACGCTCAACACAACTATGGGAAAAAATTTAACCATCGAAAATAGCCATCAAGATCGGACTGTAATCACAGGCACGCGTTACTGTAACCACTGAGCCACTAAATGGACGCCCCCTCCCTACGTGAGGAATTATAGAAATGCATATTGGTAAAACTCACAATGAGGTGCAGGAACTCATCTCTGGTGTCAGTAAAGAACCTAGGCTAACAGATCATTTAGTAGCCACCATCATCATCATCATCATACCCTTATCCCGCCTGTGGTAAGGTCGGGTCTGCGGGTCCAATAAACATACTCTGACTCGGGGCACCCCAGCCAGGCGTCTGGATTCTGGAACCCGCAGGAATATTGGCTTTGTTGTCTGTGGGGGGGATGTCGGCCTACCTCCCGTGTTCCAACACCGCATTATACAACCAAAACAGAAATTCTGCCAGGTAAATTAACGCTTTGTTGGTTATAATATGGCATGGTGTTTGACCTATTGCACAATAACAGTAAGCAACAGGGATATTCCAGACAGCATACGGAATCATCATTTAGTAGCCATTTAAACCAAAAATAAGCTGCTACTATGTGTCAGCATAAAGTACATTTTCACAGTCAATAAAATCTGTGTCAAAATAGCAAATATTTCTGTTTGACGTTTTGTCAAAATAACATCATCTTCCGACATTTCATAATTTTAAACGCTTGCCAAATAATTTGCATCCGCTACGGACATATAACAGCAATAAATACTTATGATAATTACTGTGAAATGAAACAAGTGGCGGAATATATTCTATATGGCAATTTGGATGAGGTTTGAGATAATAAATTTCTATATTTTTTAGTTATTGCATGTCTTAGTTATATGTTAATTTCCCAAAAGATTCAATAGTAACTTTATAGTCATATTTTACGCTGCAGTTATACATTGAATATACTGTACCTGGAACCACATTTCAGAAATTGTGTACTTCAATTAATTTGCTGGCGAATTATCATGTGCGTTTGCATTTTATTGATAGGGAGATCGTCATCCATACTTCATAATGATGTCAAATTGCAGTAATCTTCTTGCTTTTCCAAATAAAAAGCGATGCTTGTTAGTTAGGCATTATCATTTCGTCATAAAAATCACAAATGCAAATGTTTCGTTGTAAACTAATGTTCATGCATATTTCCCCTTATTTAATACTCCTGGGTGCTTGAGACGAACGAGTAAACATATCATTGAATTAATATTTTCACAATCTACTAAGCATATTGCAAGGGAACGACTAATTTGAGTTTTTAAAGTGCTGTTTCTCACAATTTCAATTTTCTTGACATTAATAGCTTAATGTGAGTTAACAACATGATGCTTGCATTCTGGGAATTGTTGTTGTAATGACACACAAAGGGCATAAAATAATTCGAAATTTGATCATAAAGCAACAACTTATTAAAATCTCCAGATGTTATGTCAACCATATGTGCATTGCAGGCAGTGGTTTAGATGTTGTTTAATTTAAAGATCAGCTGTTTTCAACCTGCAACACTAAATATATGGCATCATCAGCCCTTTTCTCTCTAATGGCAGGGTCGGGCCCCCCTTTTTGGTCCGCTGGGACACATGACAAATCTGTTGAATGGTAGTTTGACGCAGCCGATTGCTAACCTAATGCTGCAAACCCTATGCTTATTTATTTTCGGTCTAGTTTTATTAGTTGGGGCACTTTTGCTTTACCGACGAGAGCCCCTATACAATTGACAATTTTGTTGCTATATAACACACATTATTGTTTCGTGTAGAAAGGATTCCACACGGGAGTTTTAAGAAGCTATGTCTCACAACAATTCGTTCCCTGACAATTTCGTTCTTGAATAAAATTTATTACAACTCAATAATTTCTGACTGTGCTATTGTCCGTAATCTACCTTTACTCGAGCCACGATTTCGGCACATTTAGATTCGTGATATACCATCGATAGTAGTTAGAAACTTGGGCCGTCATGGACAAGCGTTTTCTGGTTGTTTTTCACAGCTTACTATTTTTTTGCGAAATATAGCACTTGCCACTAAGTGCTGTATTATACCACTACAACACAGCACTTGCAACAAATAGTCATATTCCTTCTTAGGTTTGCAAAACTTCAGACCTTATAGCTCTAAAGCAAAAGTAGCGGGGATGAATTTTCCTCATCCTCTATTCTGTACAATGATCTCACTTTACCCATCCAACTTAACGACGCACTTGGGACTTCCCTCTAGCTCGAAAATGCGCCCTACTTTGCCCAAGATCGAACCTACAACCAAGGACTCACTAGTCATTTCTGCAACCAGTGTGCCACCCAGGCGCGGACTCGATTATTGAATGAATTATAGATGTAGTTTGAATAGTGAAAAGGGGAACTAACGTTTAAATATATTATGATAAAATTGAACGGTGATAAGTGCTATGACCAATAGCAGCATCTCACTTCCGGCACTTAAAAATATTGTTGCTCTGCACTAAAGGAATAGCTGTCCTGAGACTAGTACGTATAGCAATTTTGCTTATTGAATTCAACCTTAAATCCTTCTTGTGATGTCATCTCATCAGTTTTCTTTCATCACTTTCACAACGGTTGGTAGAGAGAGAGAAAACTGAGTGGTTCCCTTACACCTTCATCCCATCCGTTATGTTTATCACCAAAGCAAAAGATCTACTTTGCCAATGCCTAAAGTCAACCCGGATAAAGCCCTCTTGTATATGAGTAAGCCAAGAACCAACTTTAGAACTGAAGAGTTGGTGGGTGGGGCGGATAAGTATGTATTTTGTCTTTCATCTTGTCTTTTGTCCTTAAATTTTTCTTCATGAATTCCTTTCCAGAAAATAGAGTACTCACTAACGACTTCCTTATCGTTGTCCTACTTACAATGTTTTGCAAACAAATGCTCAGTTTCTTGCCCGCTGTATTTTATTCTGACGATAATCTTAAAAATACTTAAATCACATCAATTTTACATATTTTCCAAGACATCGGAAATTCAACTCAAATATACTGCATAATACGACACATAAGAAGAAAAATAGTAGCTCCATGTTCACCAATATGAAATGATCACAACTTTAAGTTTAAATATAAGATTCTAAAGAGCATTATCATAAAACAGTGGTGGATCCAGGGGGAGCCATGCAGCAATTGCTCCCCCTCAGCGCGTCAGTGGGGTGTATATTTCAACTGATGTACGATTCAACTTTGCAACTGATGAGGCATTTTTGAATTTGCTATTCCCATTTCTGTACTGTCAGTTCAATCCTCAGTTGGCTAAACCACTGAAGATAGGACATTGCCTAAGGGACATTACCCATTGTAATTACTAGCTAGATTCATATTAGAGGATTCTGAATATTTAAAAATATTTGTGATGCACTTTTTTTTTTTTTTTTGGGCTCTCCCCCTTATATGCTCCTATAATTAAGCTGAAGTGCAAATTTTCAAATTCCAATTCAGCCTTTTAACGCTCGATTGGACACGAGTTCCAGTAAGTTATAAATAAATGTATATTTTTTGAATTATTTGACTGCATTTTACTTCATTTTTGTTGCTAAATCGGCGAGTTGCATGCTTGGTTTAATTTCAGGTTCGATCCTAGCATACGTAATGCCTGCCTCGGTGGCACAATAGGTAAAGTGCTTTATTTACTCTGCCAGTGATTCCATGTTCGATACTGGATCGAGGTGGGTTGGCTTCTTTCGGACGAGAGAGAAGCCCCGAGTGCGTTCTTTTTCGATTAAAATTAAAAGCGAGGTCCAGTATGGTGTACGATGGCATTGGCACGTAAAAGAACCCTCTCTACTGTGCAACGGGTAGATGGGGCAAATTTTCCAGGCGTCGGAGTGCCCCAACGAACAGTAGACTGACGATAAATAAGCGTAGGGATTTCAGTTTTGGTCGGCAGCCGGCTCCGGAAAACACCGTTCAATTCAATTTATCACCCGCGTGTCCGTTCAGAGGGACAAGATGGGTAGCCGGCCCTGCCATAGGCAGGAAAGAGTTAAAAGTTGCTTTATCCTATCCTTATAAAGTGACTGCCATTAGTAGTTCAAGTGAACTACATTAAGGCCCCCATACACGCTCAGTTTTATCTTCAGTTCTAACTGCACAGTTAAATCTTTTGTCCCTCACAAAAGATCTGCAGTTCAAAAATTTCAACTGAAAATTCGATGAGATTCCCCACACACGCAGCGATCAGACTGAACAGTTAGAACTGAAGATAAAACTGAGTTTGTATGGGGGCCTGTAGAGTGAGTGCATCTGGCAACATTGCATATTGGTGCATGCGCAGTATGATTAGAATGTCTATTGTTTTACATCTTTGCGAATTTGAAAGTCACGGCTGTTTTCTGCTTGCAATAATTATGAATTTATTGTCATATTTTGCAGAAACCGGTAAGGTAATAAGATAAAATGATTTTTAATTCGTGCATAATGAGGAAAAAAAGAGTATTATAGGAAATCGTGGCGAATTGCCCGTTCCAATTATTTTTTGCTTTCGATGTTTGTAGTGAAGAATGAATACACGTTAGGCTTAATTTATTTACATGTATTGCAAGTGATTTGGTATTTTGGAGCCGATAATACGCATTAAGCCGGCCACACACTATCCAACTTGGGCCGACAGTCGGTACAACAATAACCCAATTTGCCATTACAAGCGTGATTTTTGAACAAGCAACATGCCTCTAACTCTATGAAAAGGGCAAAAAATGGCATTGCATTAGCAACCATGCTTCAGTACAGCATATGGTATGTCCATTGTAAGCAACTCCTAACCCCTTTCCCGCGTATGGCAGGGTCGGGTACCCATCTTGTCCTGAATAGACATAGACACAGGTTTGGCAAGTAATTTTCTGCTGCGTGTTGCTGACCACAGCTGCAACCCCTACGCTTATTTATCTGTCTACTGCCCGTTTTTAGGGAATTCCATCGACGACAGTGGGCGAACCCCTACACCTGGGAAGTTTGCTTAATCTACCACTTACATAGTAGGGAGGGCTCTTTTACGTGCAAATGCCATCATACACCACACGAGACCTCCGTCTTACTTCTCATCTGAAGGAAGGCGCACTGGTGGCATCTCTGCCTCTCCCAAGGGAAGCAGACCCACCTTAGTCTAGCATCGAACTGAGAACCATTTTAAACCGAGACCACATTTCAGAAAATGTGTTGCTGCAATGGTAGTATGACATGTCATGTTATGATAATACCCAAAATGTTACCCAATACAGTATAGTCTGTAATACTGCCATTAAAATATTTCCTCATCCTTAGAAAAGAAGTTCAAAAAAACCTCGTTAATATTGCCACATGAAAAAAATTTCTTACTTTCCCTGTTGTTTCTGATACATTATGAACTTCTGTATGTACAATTTTTGGCTAGGTATTCCTAGAGTATGTATCTACATCAGCAAAACTATGTTACAAGGTCACCATCAAGGTCACGGGATATTCCTGGCTACACGAGATCATTCACAGAATCGATATGTATCTTGTTTGCAGGGCGGAGGCCTTGAGCCCAAGGCGAGAAGGATCTTTACCAGAGATAATTCATTGCATGTATCTTTCACCTCAGAAAAAAATCCTATTTGTACCCACCATTTGAAAAACAATGACTGGAACTTGACGGTGACCTTGTAACATAGTTTTGCTGATGTGGATACATACTCTAGGAATACCTTTTGGCTATTTCCCCTCTTGGCGGCAAGTAAGTCACGTATTTTGTTCCTTGACGCTCTGATAAACTCAAATTAATGCAGTAATTTATATTCATCATGTAAGGGTTTGAAGTATATGCAAAGGTTTATAAAGATAGTAAATAAGAAGTGTACAGTGAAACCTCTCTATCGGTCCACCTCATAGAAAGGTCCACTTTTTTAAAGCACGGAAAATGCTCTCATAGATGTGTAGTACTTTTTACCCCTCTAAGAGGTCCACCCCTGACACCGGTCCAAGGTCCACTGTCCACACTGTTCACAATGTGACTCAACCCTTTTAATGGGTCCAAATTTAAACTCAAATTCAATTTCACTGTGAGTTTGCTATACAGTGAAACCACTCTATCGGCGAACCTCTGTAATTGGTCCACCCCCACAAAGTCCACTTTTTATCATCATCATCTCACTCTTATCCCACCTGCAACAGGGTCTGGTCTGTGGGTTCTTAACCACCACTCCTGCCAATCCCCCACCAAGTCACCTTCCACCCTGCACTCCATGTCCCTTTGCACTACCTGCTCCTACGTCCGGTTTGGTCTTCCCCTACCCCTGGTACCCCCACCAACCCAAAGTCCCATAATGGACCTAATAAGTTCCTCCTACCCCCTGCTCATCACATGCCCATACCACCTCAGCTGATTCTCATCTTCTCTGTGATGTTTCCCACTTGCATTCTCCCTTCATGTTTCTTCCTAGCTGCCCAGCACTCTGAGCCACATAGCATAGTGGGCCAAACTACCATTCTGTAAACTTTGCCTTTCAACTTTATTGGGACCTGGTGGTTGCACAGGACTCCACTTGCCTGCCTCCACTTCAGTCATCCTGCATTAATCCTATGTGTCACGTCGAGAGTCTATCTCCCCATTGCTCTGAAAAACGGATCCTAAATAATGAAACACTTGCACCACTGGTATCACCGCATCCCCACAGCAAATCTCACCTCTGTGCCCCTGGCCACTCCAATTGAAAGCTAGGTAGGCCTACTCTGTCTTCTTCATGTTCACCTTTAGGCCCCCTCTTTCCATTGCAGTTTTAATGTCTTGTAGGCCCTTTTGTGAATCTTCTTTGGACTCCTCAAGCCTTCCCACATTATCAGCGAATACCAGGCACTAAGGGGCCCATTCCCCTATTCCCGTCAGCAGCTCATCCATTACTAGAGTGAATACATATGGGCTAAGTGCTGACCCTTGATGTACACCAACCTGCACGTTTAAGCATTCAGTATTTCCCCACGCTGTCCTCATACTAGCGATGTACTGTAGGCCTACATATCCTGCACAATCCTAATATGGCCTTTATCAACCCCTTTTTGTCTTAAAACGCTCCATACTACCTGTCTAGGGACACTATCATATGCAAAGGTTCACTTGTTTTAAAGAATGGAAAATTCCCTGGTATTTTGGTTAACCCCCCCCTAATCGGTCCACCCCTCTGATGGGTCCACTTTTGTAAATCCCCAGGAGTGGACCGATTAGAGAAGTTTCACTGTATCAAAAGGCAGGGGATTTTCTCTAGATAAGAAATTAGAGGTGATTAGAATGGTTGAAAATCATGCAACACATAAAAAAGTGGCAGTTGAATAGGGAATGACTTGTCAGACTGTTTCCTCTATTTGGGCCAAAGTTTTTCATCACTTGTCTTTTAAGTTAGTTCAAATCTTAATGTAATCAAAACAGTCCTGTTAATGGATCATTACTGACTGTGAAAGTTAAAGAATGTTAACTATGCAGGGTGTTTCCTTTAAAGTAACCAATGCTTTTTTTTAAAAAAATCTATGAGATATGGGATAAAATGGTTAGGAAAATGTTATACTGTATTTGAGGGAGGGGGACATTCACTTCCCAAGACAGTTCAGAAATTTTGGCAGTAGTTTTTTCAGGACAATGCAAAGTTACATTTTTTTCAATAGATAGGGGTAGTTTTAACTATCACATCACATAGCTCTAAAAAATGTGAAATTTTGATATAACATGTTCCTATACCTAAAATTAAAAATACACCGTCAAAACTCTATTAATGAGTGTGCACCAATGGCCCAGGGCTACAGAATGATGTCTCAGGTATGGAGCTCAGCAAATTGTCGCTCTTAACCACTCCAACTAGCTAGCATTGAGCTAATGTGGATCGTGACACCTTGGCTTATGCTCCAAGTTAGCTAGTTGGAGCAGCTAAGAGTTACAATTGGCTGAGCTGCATATTAAAACGTTCTAATTTGTTTTAGCGGTTAAAAGCGACAATTTCCTGAGCTCCATATCTGAGACAACATTCTGTAGCCCTGGGCCATTGGCTCACACTCATTAATGCAGTTTTGAGGGTTTATTTTTAATTTTAGGTATAGGAACATGTTATATCAAAATTTCACATTTTTTTAGAGCTATGCGATGCAATAGTTAAACTACCCCTATCTATTGAAAAAATGTAACTTTGCATTGTCCTGAAAAAACTACTACCAAAATTTCTGAACTGCTTTCAGAAGTGAATGTCCCCCTCCATCAACTATAACTTTTTCCTAACCATTTTGTCCCATATCTCATAGATGTTTTTTTAAAAAAGGCATTGGTTACTTTAAAGGAAACACCCTGTATATATCTAATTTGTCTTACTTTAGTGAATTTGCTGATTACATTTTATACTTACATGTCAGTGTATGCATGTTGCAAAAAGAATATACAGTAGAACTCCAATTTTCCAAACTCTGACTATCCGAATCACTTTCAGAATTTCAGACAAAAGAATTCAGGGGGGACGTACTGCGACTTACAAAATAATGCATGACTTGGCTGCCCAAAAACGGATACTGACGGTCAAACAGCTTCCTTTGACCAAGATGTTCAGCAAGCAATGGCTTTCATTTACAGTATGGTACACGTACACACTGTACTAATGTACAGCCCTTTTAAGTATGCTTAATATTTAAAAGTGTTGTCTTTTAATTTGATTAATTAAAAGATCTTTTTATTTAAAAATAGTTTTTTCCTCCCATTTTCAACATGCAAACAGTAATAAATTAAATTAGGCCCTTTTTTTCGGAAAAAAATCCAATTATCCGAATTTTTGATTATTCGAATGAGGTCCGGTCCCAATTGATTCGGATAATTGGAGTTCTACTGTAGTTTTAAGTATGCATGAAAGTGATGAATTAGATAATGAACAAAACCTCTTTACTATTGACAAAAGGCAATATTAAGGGGTCTTTCCATAATATGATGTACCCTCGATAATATTGCCTAGTTTTTCTTTCCCTTTGGGGGCGATATTATGGAGGTTCTACTATATGTTGCAATAATACCCAAAATGTCATACTATGGTATTACCCGAGGTCCCGTGGGTAGGCCCTAAAATTGAGAATGTCCCCACCTCGGCAGAAGTGTATTCACGCCAGGGGCGGATCCAGGCCCTCAGTGGGGTGTATATTTCAACTGATGCACGACTGAACGTTTCAATTGATGAGGCGTTTTCACATTTGCTAGTCCCATTTTTATACTACCAGCTTGTAATTGCTAGCTAGATTTATACTAAGGGATCCTATCCTAATCTGCCACAGGCGGGATAAGGGGGCAATAGTTGTCACGACAACAAGTTTTTCATATTTCTTCTTTCATTCGATTTCTATAGCCTGAAAAGATGTCCTAATTAAAACGAAAATTTACTTTACAGCATGATGTTTGCATCAAATGAAATGTAACTAGACCAAAGTTTAATGATTATCCAAATGCATTGGGCTATTAATTAGTATCAGGGCCATTGATGTTGATGGCTCTTATTGTTATAATATTATTCGGTATTTGTGTGTTGTTAACTGAAAATCGCTATTTTTAAACGAGCTATCAGAGTTAGTTGATCTTACCTACTGGTTGTTCAGTAATTCATGAAATGTCTTATCAAGTTTTCATTAATTTTATTTGCAAGTTAAGTACCTCCATTTTCAAGAGAACAAGATAAGTAGGGCAGAAATTATTTTTAGCGAAACAACGCTGTCTAATCCTCTGTTACACATACAATGTTGAAATTTTTTAACTTCAAGCCACGCTTATTAAAGTTATAAATTTTCTTTGATTCTTTATCGTTAATTACTCTAGTGTGATTCTATTTCTGGAATAGATGTTAGTTGAAAGGCTCTGGGACTTATCATTGATGAAGTTGTGCATTTTGGAGCACTGTACTTGATTTTATACATTACCCTCAACTACCAATACTTTTTAATTAAACTTCGCCTGCCCTCATTAAATTGGCAATAAAATCGAGATAATTCGTTATATTTCTTTAAAAATATCAGACGATGGATGTAAATCTCCTAAGAAACAATTATTTTTCTTTTCTTTTCGTGATAAATGCTGACAGCCGTTTTGATATTAAAGCAAGACATGTAAAAGTTAATCTTCGCGATGAAAGCTTAAAGTAACCGTATATCTGAAAAGGGAGTAATAAGTTTTCATTAATTGCCAGAAGGACTTATTTTGATATATTGTTTCAAATAAATTTTCTATTCTCTAGCTTGGCGAATAGCGTCAACATACTTTTGTCGAGAAATCGTGGGTGTAAATTAGATTTTTTGTTTGAGAAACTTCTAGATGAAAAATTTAACTGCAAATTTCACCGATGCTCACATGTGGACGTGGCCCATTGTAGGATAAAATGGCAGAAAAACATCGCTTTATAGTCATGCAATAAAGGGTAGACCCATGTCTTTAGGTTCCTCTTCTGCCATTCCTTAACCTCCTAGAAGGTTAACACGAGGAAGCTTCATAATTCATGTTGATCGATCAGAGCAAAATGCGACAGAGTTGACCAATTCAATAAAGTTGAAATGGTCTCAAGACATTTTATATTTAGTTTTATGTCGTGGTGGTGACATTATGGCATTCGCTCCATTTTGACATTACATTGTTGGAATACCTAACCCATCCCCGGTGGCGCAAAAGGTAGCGTGCTCTATTATTGCGTTAGTGTTTCCAGGTTCCATACTCGATCGAGGTGGTTTGGCTTCTTTCGGACGAGAGAGACGTCCGGAGTGCGCTTTCTGCCGAATGGGAAGTAAAGCCGGTTGATCTTTTTGCTGTACGATGTCATTTGCACGCACAACAACCCTGTTTGCTATGCAACGGGTAGATGAGGCCAAATTTCCAGGTGTAGGAGCTCGCTCCTTGGCATCAGCAAAGTGCCTCAACGAACAGTAGGTCGACGATAAACATAGAGGTTGCTACTTTGGTTGGCAGCCGGCTGTATAAAATTACCCTCCAATAGATAGCCCTTGCGTCCATCCAGAGGGACAAAAATGGGTACCCGAACCTGAAATACACAGGATAAGGGTTAGTTAGTAGTTTCATTGCTTTTTTTGACGTGTAAAGCGACCCACAGACAGTCAACTTGGTTGTCAACCGTGTCGTCAACTTGCCATGTTGAAGACAATGTTGATCATGTGTGGGTAGGTTGAAGGTTGAAAGTTCAAGTTGAGGCAACGGTTGAAGTAAAATCAAAAACTTCAGATTTTTCATGGGAGGAGCCTATTGTGGTCAACCAAGTTGCTTCGTCTATGGCAGCGTTGTCAACTTCGCTGTCAAAATTAGTGAACTTCAAAAAATTTTGAGTGAAGTTGGTGTGGAATGCTCTACAACAGCGCTGCTCTACAATATCTAGATACAGTGTCCAAAAGTGAAGAATAAAATTATGAAAGGGGCATAATTCGTCCACAGTATGACAAGCTACGGTCCTACCATAGTGACTCGGTAACTCCGTCAGTGATTCTAGGTTAGGTACCGGACTGAGGTGGGTGGGCCCCTTTCGGACGATAAGAGATGCCCCGAGTGCGCCTTTGTTCGGATGAGAAGAAAAACCGAGGTCCCACGTGGTGTACAGTAGACCGACGATAAATAAGCATTGGTCTCCAATGGCTATGGCAAAGCACCGTCCAATACATCACCGTTCTGTCAATTCAGAGACAAGGTCAGAGAGTCAATAGCATACTGCCATAGACGAGAAAGGGGTTAGGAGATGATTTGCATCAAATAAATAAGAATTAAAGCTTTTATTTAAATATTTGGTGTAAAACGTGTACCACCAAAATTAATGTAATGTGATCTGACGAGAACTGGTGTGTCCAAAGCAATTCGGCCGCACACCAATGCAACTTGGCCGCACTCCGATGCAATTCGGCCGCACCATAGTTTGAGGAAGCTATGCTATACCTTTTCGCTGCAATTCGTGTGTATGCCTTTTCGTGTGTATTTGGTTACATCATTTCTTTACCCTTGTGTCCATAGACCCTCTGTAGTACGCACAAGGCGTTTCACGTATACCACCGCGGCTACGTCCCCAATTACAGCCCGATTTGCTTTTATTGTTGCATTACTTACTCTTCCTGCACTACTTCAATCCGGAGGAAAAAAACGGGTCGTCTGGTTTTCTGCCTTTCTATGCTGCCACCTGTCGCCTGGCCCTTATTAATCGACTCCTACTTTGCATAAATATACTGTATGTTCCCCTGACACACGGTGCTATCCTAGCCATGTCATAAGATCCACGTGAGGGGTTGTAAGTTGGATAAGGAATGGTCCTCCAATTCCTGTTATCAGTATATTGCTAAGTTGATAGAATTGAGCACCAGTGAGCTTTTCAATTATCTAGAATAACAGAACCGGAACAATGTGCCATAAACGGAAATAGAAAAGCATAAATAGGGACATACGGTAGGAAGCCGAGGTCAGATATAGGGGCTGAACAATAGAAGAAGTGGAAGAGATGTGGGAATGTCAAAGGTTCGTGGGACATGGGTTATTTGTTTTCCTTACTGTACTTCTGGTATGATAGGATAGATACCGCACCCATTTAATCACCTCTTATTAGCTGCTGAGTAGACCTGAATATTCTAGCCCTTATCTTAGCCTAAATGAGGAATTCGTTGTCAGATTGCCTATATATTGAATAACATCATAGTACAACACCCGGAGAGCATACTACTGTTGAATGGACCTAGTTTTGTCAGTCTAGCTACTTCCCGAGTGCGGTATTTATCGAATACCTAAGAATGTCCTAGTAATGTTTTGTAATCTAGTCTGTGGGCGTTAAGAAAATGCTGAGCGTAGCAAGAGAGGAAAACCAGCAGCGTCACTAGAATTTCGTTGCCCCCAGCTCTCTATAGGTCTACAAGCAACGTTTGCATAGGATGAAGCAAAATTATTTTAAAAAGCGAAGTTTGCTACGGGGGCTTATAGCCCCCTAGATAAGTCATTTGATGATTAAATTATACGAGCACACTATCTCTACCACGGCCCATTAATAAATTTTGCACCAGAGCTCGAGCTAGTGACATAACCCAGAATTACAGCAATGGGCATATCACCTTATGCCATGAGCTAATGCAGAAGTTCTCATATTGGAAAATTCTAGGAATTTCACTATATTGCACCAGTTTTTGTCCAATTTCTTTAACAAGCTCGCGACTTTTTTAAAGTTCAAGCAAAAAATTTGTAATGCAAAGAAAGTTAAGAGATGGAATGATTTCGGCTACTACGAATTGCCCCAGTGTAGCTTACTATAGGATTACAAAGTTGCTTTCCAATGTGGAACAAGGGATTTGTATAAAACTTCTTTAAAGGAACTTCTCTGAACTATAAAAGCGGCATGCTTTTATTTTTGATTTTGTAATAAGAATATATACTGTAAGTCTTCTATCCTGTTACTGAGACCCACCGCCGCCGTAGCTTGTTCAATTACTGTGTCCGCGGTTCTAGGTTCGATATTGGATTGAGGTGGATTGCCTGAGGTGGAGAGAGGCCCCGAGTTCACCCCCGTTGGATGAGAAGTAAAGTCGTGGTCCCGTGTGGTATACAGTACAATGTCGTTTTACGTAAAAGAACCCTCTGTACAATTTAACGGGTAGATGAGGCAAAATTCCCAGGTAGGAGCTCGCCCTCTAGCATCCGTGAAGTGTCCGACGATAAATAGGCATAGAGGTTGCAACTTTGGTCGGCAACCGGCTGCATGAAAAGGGTTATTAGTTGCTTTGACAGGGGTGTAGCAAGGTTTTGGTTTCGGATGGGAGGAGAGGTTAACCATTAATCCCCCCCGGGCTTTTTCTGTCGCGTTACTTAAGCTGGTTTCATCAGTTGGTGATCATAAGTAAAAATGCAATGCTACCAGTAGTAGAGAGAAATGTGGTACTTTTTACACCAATAAGAGTAACAGTGATTCACCTTAATAATTTTTTGTTTCCTTAAATGCTGAAAATATTTATATAGACTGAATATATTATTATGTGGGCCTATGATTATTATATATGAACAATGGCGTCACTAGGGGGTACGGGGAGTGCGGGCCGCACCGGGTGACACCACTCGCACCATGACAAATGGGGTGATACCAGAGCAGAAGAAGCGACTTTTTTCGGGAGAGAGGGGTGACACCATGGCGTCACCGCACCGGGTGACGCCAACCCTAGCGACGCCACTGTATATGAATATGTTCAGTGAGCCTGTGCAGCTCAGGTAAAAAAAAAAAGGTCTGCAACGCCTAACCCTTTTCCCGCCTATGGCAGGGTCGGGTACCCACTTGTCCCTCTGAATGGACACAGGGTGATATATTGCACATAGTTTTTTCTGCAGCCGGTTGCCGGCCAAAGCTGCACCCCTACTCTTATTTATCGTCGGTCTAGTATTCGTTGGGGAATGCTACCGACGCCAGGGGCGAGCTCCTACACCTGGAAATTTTGCCTCATCTACCCGTTGCGTAGTAGAGAGGGTTCTTTTACGTGCAAGCGCCATCGTACACCCACACGGGACCTCGGTTTTACTTCTCATCCGAAAGAAGGCATACTCGCGGCTTCTCTCTCGCCCGAAAGAAACCCACCCACCATGGTCCAGTATCGAACCTAGAACTACTGGCGTAGGTGCCGAGTGAGCTAACCACTACGCCACCACGGCGGGTCGCAGCTCAGGTAACCCATCGAATTGTAATTAAGCCATGGATGAATGCATGAGTTTAGAACAATGATGCAGTGGCGTAGCCAGGTTTTAGCGCCAGGGGGAGCAGCAAGCATATTAAGAAGGTGCCATTTTTCAATCTTAAATAGGTGCCATTATCTGAAAATTTGCTCTGGGGGAGCGGCCGCTCCCCCTGCACCCTCCCTAGCTACGCCACTGCAATGATGGCGAACGTTTTGAGCTCAGTGTGTCAAAATTTTGAAAACCCTTAACTTAACTCTGGTGCCGTGTCACCTATAGAAATATTCAGGACGCAATTCGTCTGCTTTGCGTAACACTCAATCTTATTGATCATGAGTAACGTGAACAACATTACTCTAGTGATGCCCAACTCTTGACAAATATTTGAATTATGCAACTTTTTGCCTTAGTAGATGGGTGTCACCCAAAGTGAGTTCGCGTGTCACAGGTTTGCCATCACTGGTTTAGAAGAAAGCAGTTGGACTTCATCTACAGCAGTGTTTCCCAACCTGTGGTACGCGAATTGCTGGTTGGTGGTATGCGAAAAATAATCAACAATGGCGGATATAAAAAATAAAAAAAAAATAAATCATGAAAATATCATAGAAACGTTTTTTCCTATAATTCATAAAAATTATTTTAATTAATAATGTTATACAGTAAAGTTGTTAATATGTATAGTCAATGATTGGCAATTTCCTTAACAATATTAATATTTGAGGGAAATTTTTGGACGATCAACAAATTTTTTATAACCACCCCCTTATTTAGGTATTTAAATCCTTAGCCCCCTCATTTTTCTAATATTTTCATCCTTAGCTCTACTTTTATTTTAATCAGTCCAAATGTTCAGATTTTTAGTTCAAATAACTAGATATTATTATTTTTAGTTACTGGGAAATTTTGCCGCTCGGGGCGGGCCGCCACGCTAAGACACTGTTAATATACTGTAGTAATCGAAATACGCTTGTAGCAAAAATTGTTTATGGGATTCAGTTATTTTCATAAACTTCAATCAAATTCCGTCATAGTTGACAACATAACTCATCTGAAAGAGAATCAATTTTAAATTTAATTAAAATAATGCTTTTTTTTCTAAATATTGAATCTATTATTATGGAATAAAAATAGTAGGGATAAGGGGACTTCTGATACATTAAACTGTCTTAGTAATTCATTAGTTAGTTGTGGTCTGGAATTAAGAACTAATATAGAGAACGCTTTTAAAGCTTTCATTAGCTTTTTTTAAAAATGTTTTGTTGGTAGATTTGATGAAAATATCAGTAGCATGTAATAAGTGGGAGACGTGTAATAAATAAATAAATAAATTATTATTGTAGTTGTATGTGTTGACCCGTGTTGTGATTCTATACTAAAATGTTATATTTGTTCTGGTTTTCAGATGCCCTGTATTGCTCCAGAACGTTTGATGGATGGATCTGGTGGAATGATACACTCGCCGGAGAAACAGTTTATGTCCAATGTCCAAGTTTCGTTACTGGATTCGACCCAAAACGTATGTGTAAAAGTTAAGATATCCTATTGTTGTTATACGCAGTCATTGTCTTTATTGCGTTGTGCATTTTTCATTGTTATACTGTAGTTATTTATTTATTTGTTTAAATAACATCTCCAAACTGCAAGTTTTGTATCTAGTATCCCTGCAAGCCTAGCTATTGTACGTGATCTGCCACAATGTACAGGGAGCGGCGAGCTGCGTTGGACACACCAGTTCTCGTCTGATCACTGAAGTTAAGCAACGCAAGCCCAGTTAGTACTGACATGAGTGGTCGCTCGGGAAAGCTGGGTACTGCTAATACCCAATAATCGTCGCATTAGTGTAGTGTCTGTGCAGTGTATGCATTAGGACTATGCAGTGGATGGGTCTCTAATGACCTTGTAGTTGACGGGACCTTAAACACCAACAAACAAACACAATGTACAGTATAATAGAGAGTTTTCTGGCTGCGGCTCTATCCGACGTACGGTACGTAATGCAGACGAATTGTCAACTGCGCAAACTCAGACTCTGCATGCGTCTGCGCAGTTCACGATTCGTCTGCATTGCGTAGTGTACGTCGAATAGAACCGCAGCCAGAAAACCTTCTAATATTGCAATAAACGTACGTTGGAACTAAAATTCAAGGAGAAAATCCATTCATACTTTTACATGTTATTAATCCCAAGAATTTCATTCTTAAGCTAATAATTTTCTAAAGTAAATAGTCAAGTTGTGCGTTTGATTTTATTTTTCCAAGTGGCTGATTGAAAAACTAACAAAATTTTAAATGGAAACAAATTTTTAAGCTTCTAATGGGAGCGAATTTTGCGCATCATTTCCACTATCCTCTTCAAATAACCTGGAAGAGTAACTGCTAATGATAGCAACATAACTCGGTCTGTAATTTCTCTTAGTGCTTTAATTTGTACAGTTCGAGATACATTGTACTGTATAATGGTTTTTAAGGTCCCAGAGACCAGGGGAGAGAGTTCCTGTGTATGGGTTTCGGGAGAGCTAAAGTATACTATCAAAAGGAATTCATTGTTGAAAAGTACAGTAGCTTTGAAATTAATGGTTGATTCTTTCTTTAACGATTACCCAATTTATCATTGACTAGTCTCTAGAGAATGACCCACTCCGTTGTTCACATTTCCGTTTCAAATAGGCCGTTAAGACATAATAGTTTATTGCCGAATTATTCCATATAGGACATAAAAATCATCTTGCTTCAGCAATACTGACAAAATACCTTCAACGAACTGCATATTAAGGCCCCCATACACGATCGCTCCATCTGTCCAAATGGCATGGTGTCAATCCAAATCGCATCATGTGTGGGGAAACTGAAGTGGACGACGTGGCGTGATGAGCTTGTTTGGATTTTTGGTCAAGCCAAAATCCACACGATCGCTCCATCACTCCATCATGCCAACTGACCGTGTGTGGCAAAAACGTGGTGGAAGTATGCCCTGCCACCAGGAGTGACAACTGATAAATGGAGGACCTGAGAGATGGTTAGCTGAGAAATGGAGGCGAGAGAGGACCTGAGTGGTGTATGATGTCACTTGCACGTAAAATTATGTTATGCTCAGGGGTTGGGGAGTAAGCCAAGCAGCCATAACAGGCCGAACCCTAAGGAGGCTGCTCACAGGTGAGGAGGAGGTAGGTTTAGGGGATGTAGGAGAGTGGAAATTAGAAGCACCCAACGTTCACTACCAACCACCCATGTTGGTACTAATTGGGCTTGCACTGCTTAACTTCAATGATCTGACGAGAACTGGTGTGTCCAACCCAGCTCGACCGCACCCCCTCTACTATGTGACGGGTAGATGAGGCAAAATTTCCAGGTGTAGGCGCTCGCCCCCTGGTGTTGGTGGAATTCCCCAGAAAGACAAACAGTAAACCAGCGGTCTTCAAACTGTGTTCCACGGAATCCCAGGGTTCCGCAATACAACTCTGGGGGTTCCACGAGTCCAAATGAAAATTCGTTAGCAGCGGCAAGATATACTTTATAAAAGGGAGGTTGAGCGGCGAGTTGCGTTGGACACACCAGCTCTCGTCTGATCACTGAAGTTAAGCAACGCAAGCCCAGTTAGTACTGACATGGGTGGTCGCTCGGGAAAGCTGGGTACTGCTAATACCCAATAATCGTCGCATTAGTGTAGTGTCTGTGCAGTATATGCATTAGAACTATACAGTGGACGGGTCTCTAATGACCTTGTAGTTGATGGGACCTTAAACTCCAACAAACAAACAAACAATAAAAGGGAGATGGGGTTCCCCCAAAATATGTTATACAGTGAAACCTCTCTATGGGTACACCCCTCTAAAGGGTACACCTCTTATATCGGTACAAATTCTTCAGGTACCGATTTTTCATCTATAGGCTATTACTACCCCTCTTATGGGTACACCCCTCTGATAGGTACAATTTGGCTGGGTACCCCAGGTGTACCAATTAGAGAGGTTTCACTGTAGTTCTAAGGGTACCGTGAGTCGACAAAGTCTAAAGACCACTGCAGTAGATTGATGATAAATAAGCATAGGGCAGTAGTGGCGAACCTTTTTTTTGAGACGGGCACAATAACACAAAAAATAGCAAAAAGTTGTCCGCGGGTCAGTTGCAATCACTATTTAATTTTATGAATAAAAAATTATTATTAATAATGAATATATTAGTTTATTAAAGTAGCAAATAGAGAACATCATCATAATGCCCTTATCCTACCTGTGGCTGGGTCGGATCTATGGGTTCTAACCTCCAGGTCCCCGTTCAACCCACACACGATAAACTAGATATGATTCACGTTCGGGTGGGTCACTTAAAATTGCACGGTGGGTCACAGGTTCGCCACCACTGGTATAGGGGTCACAGACTGCTGTGGCTGCGGAAAAACAATGACCAAAATGCCGTTCTTGTGTCTATTAAGAGGGACAACATGGTTACCCGGCCACCAAAAGTAGCAATGGTTCTTAATCCATGCTGTTCACACCAGAACTTACACTAAACTGAAAACAAAATGGCGTGAACAGCATGGAGTGATCGTGTATGTGCTGATTTTTGGACGTCATCCATTCGGACGCCATCCAAATGGCTTTCATCCAAATGGAGCGATCGTGTATGGCGGCCCTTAGGCTAGTGTCTAGGCACTTGGAGGGCAATCATGACTAGGAGTAAAGTCCCATTTTGTCTTAGAATCCTCTGAACTGATAGGTCAAGGCAAGAGAATGGGTTAGTGTTTTGCCCAGGGGCGGCTTAAACAAATCATCAGTTGAACAATTAGGTTGGCTAGCCAAGGTAAATAGAGTAGTGTTCTCTATAGGGGTGCGTCCATGCTTGCAGAATCGACCCTAGCCGAGATGGATTACTTTCCTTGGACGATTGGGAAGCCAGAAATGTACTTTCCGTCTAATGGGAAGTAAATCCCGGACTCCCAATGTGGTTTATGCCAGGTCACTTGCAGTAAAATAACTCCTTCTACATGGAATGAAGTATGCGTGTAGTCGCCCCCGAATTTGACTCCACGAAGAAAAAAAGTAGACCGGTACTATTTATGCAAGGGGTTTGAAGCATTTGGTAAAGATCCGGCGTAATAAAAATACCGTTCAGCAACCCAAACTTGTGTTCGAAATTCCAACGGGACAAATTGGTACCCGATCCTTCCATAATCGGGAAAATAGTTTGGAATCATGATTTAGTCGCATGGGCTACGTAATTCATAAGTAATTAAATATATATAGTTCGTATTTTGCAGGACTGGCACATAAAGTTTGTCAAGAGGATGGAACTTGGTTTTCTCATCCTGTTTCAGGCAAACCTTGGACTAATTATACAACATGTGTTGATGTTGAAGATTTAATGGTAATTATTATTTTACTTTTTTTATACTGTGGTTTATTTCGCTATATAGAAATTTATGGGCATTTCATAATGATATTATATCTTATTATGCATAAACAACTTTTGAAGCCGCCAACATCGGGACTTATCTAAATTGAATTAAAGGGGAGAGTATGTGAAATGCTCTACCCCATTGTAGTCTTAGTTAAGATTTGTCCTGGCTCGCACGTCTATTTTAAGTTAGTAGTCGTATATTATTCAAAAGGTTGTATTACTTCAACAGATGTTAGAAAATCAAATTGAGCTAAGGAGCAAGGTTTTTTTTAATAGAGAAAGTGTGTAAATAGGGGTACAAATGTTTGCCTCATCTTAATACTTATGGATTGTTAAGCAACCACAGGCGTCGATTTAGGATTCTGCAAATGAAAAGATACTGAAGATTGTTATCATTCTTATAGTAAAATGCCTTTTTGATGAAACTAGTGAAAGTTTTTTTATATTCATTAAATATCTTTATCGACTTGACGACAAGCAAAAAACTATACTAATAACGATATCTTTTCGAGAGCAAATTCAAGGGACCTAATTAAAAATATCTAGACTGCAGTGAAAATGTTGGGATTTTAATGAAGACATATTGTGATTAGTGAGCTGTTCAGTAAATGCGTGGCCTGTTTACAACAACGTCTTGTTGGCAAACGACACTATAAATACTGTAGAGAGACGCTGGCAAAATGGCACTGCAATGTGTCAATGAATAAATTGACATGGCGTGTCGAAATAATGTACGTCGCAGCTGTTTCTCCTTGGTTTCACAAAACGTTTTTTTTTTTTTTGGTTTTAAGCGTCAAAAATCGTTTAGATGAATTATCCCCTTGATATTTCCAGTTTCTTTAACAGTCTAATAAGACATGTAACTGGAATCTAAAGGGTTGTTTGAGCTAAGTATGATAAATGACCAACTTACTCTTCTCCTACCTGTTTTCTGCCAGTGTTATATTTTTTCCTTCTTCGTATAACTATTCTTATTTTCCTCTTCCTTTTGCTATTTCTGATGTCTGTTTTGTGCATCCTTCAAATTGTAATTATCATTAGATATATGTTGTGATAATTTTATTTGAACTAAATATGTATATGTCTTATTTTTAGTTAAGAAGAACAATAAATAAAGTTAATATTATTGGATATTCCATCTCCCTAATAGCATTACTATTATCATTGTTTATTTTCTGCATTTTCAGGTATGTCAAGATGTTATTTCAATTACAATATTAAATTAATAGATTTGTAATTATGTTGCTAAGTTATCCCTTTTTTAAAAGAATTATCCTGCATGCATTACACTTTAATGATAACTTATGCTGGTTCGCTATATTTAGTACAAGAAAATCAGCTCTTGGAGCACTGTCGTGTGTATTATTAATTCACTGTCTTTCATATTACTAAATAATAGTAAATAGATTGGTAGTTGATGTGGAAATCCTACTGAGTTTCTTGATATCGGTTGAATTATTTCCATCCTACTTTAAATTCAGACAATATACAACAATGGCACTTGAAAGTTACTTTATACTACTTTCATTAATTCAGTTCAACTAATGTATAATGCAAGAGAGTGATAGACTTAAAATACTCTTGATTAACAATTAAGCTCATTTTTCATACAGTCAACGACATACTTGAGTAATGAATGAATTGAATACGAAGCGCTAGACTAAGAAAGTAAAAGATTGTTTCACATTGTGCATCATATTGCTAATTTCACGTGGGCATGGTAGAAAGGTCGTGACCGTTCTTAGAAATTAGTATGAGCATTTCAGATTGAAATATCGAGAAGGTGCTACTATATTTTAATACTAAATAATTCTGAATTTATGCCTTTCAGGTCTCTTAGATGCATTCGTATTAAGATTCATAAGAATCTTTTCATGTCTTTTATAATAAACAATGGGATATGGATTATATGGTATAGCGTTATGGAAACACGTACCGATCTTTTTATTGAAAACAAGGTGATCAACTTTATTCATTTTTTATTTCGCATCCAAATATTGTTAAATAACTAAGCAATATCGATGTTAAGTTATTAGACTAGAAATAGAAACCAAGTATCTTTAAAATTAAAATCTGTCCAATGTCCACATGACTTTATATCACTGTTAATGATTGCCCACGCATTTAAGGAAAGATTATAATGTTCTGAAGTAAGAATGGGATCATTTGAAGGAACTAAATGTTGGTGATTTTAATGGCTAACGTATTTATCTTGCCAGACCGTAAATTGACATTGTACGCTATCGTGCAGCAGTTGATGAGATGTTCCTTTCTCTTTCATCATCATCATCATCATCATACCCTTATCCCACCTGTGGCAGGGTCGGGTCTGCGGATTCTAGCTCTCCACTCTCGTCCATCTCCCACCAGGTTCCCGTCCACCCCACACACTACCATATTCTTACGGACAACCTGCTCTCATTTCTGCTTTGGTCTCCCGCTGTACCGGGTGCTTCCAACCACCTGGATTCCTGCAATGGACCTAACGAACTCCTCCTCCCCTCTTTGCATTACGTGTCCTTACCAACTTATTCTACTCTCCCTCATTTTTTCCGCGATGTCCCTCACCCCCAAGCTACCTCTACTATACTCATCCCGAATCCTATCAGCTCTTGACACCCACTCATGTACCCCAGCATTCGTATCTCGGCTACCTGCATTCTATTTATGTGGCTCTTCCTCACTGACCAACACTCGGATCCATATAGCATAACTGGCCTAACCATTGCCCTATAAAACTCCTTTCAACTCTATTGGGACTCTCCTATTACTTAGGACTCGTCTTGCCTGTCTCCACTTCAACCATCCCCCATTGATTCTATGGGTCGCATCCGAATCTATAGCCCCGTTGCTTTGAAACACTGATCCTAAGTACTTTACCTTTTGCACCTTTGTCACTAGCTCGTCCCCAGATACCGTAAAATCTCACGTAAAGTCCGCATTAGCGATGGGTATATTTCATATATAGTCCGCACTTTAAAATTCCGCAACTTGTTGGGGCAATGGGATCAAATGAATTTGAACATGAAGTGTCAGATTGCTCTGTCGATGAAATTGAAATGTGAAAGATTTTATATTGCATTATCATATAAATTAGAACGTACTGTGTAAAGTCGTGTAGTTAAGTGTAATAAAATGTTCAGAAAATGAGGAGCAGTTTTCATGGAGAACCCTTGGTTTCATTTATAGTCTGCCCTCGCATATTATTCGTGGGCACTACGTGAGATTTTATGGTATTTATGTCACCTTGAATACGCTGTCTTCTTCATGTTTATCTTTAGTCCTCCCTTTTCTATTGCTGCTCTAATATCGTTTAGGCCTTTCTCTGCTTGATCTCTGGAATTACTCAGTTTCCCTCCAACGTCTGCTAATAACATGCAGTGAGGGGCCTCAGCAGTTCTTCCATCACCAGAATGAAGAGGTAGGGATTTAGTGCTGAACCTCGGTGTACTCCAATCCTCACTGGGAAGCCTCCAGTGTTTTCCTAAGGAGCCCTTACCCTAGCTATCGAACCATCATACATATCCTGCACTATCTTAATAGACCCTTCTTCTACCCCTTTTTGTGTAGTGTTCCCCGAGAATGAAATTGGTTCCATTGTGGACCTACGTGGCATGAAATCAAATTGATTTCCCCTGACACTAGTTCTAACGCGAAGGCGACGTTCCATTACTCTCTCCCAGGGCTTCATAGAATGGCTCATAAGCTTGATACATCCATAGTTACCACAGTCTTGGACATCACCTTTGCACTTGAGGAGTATTACTATCTGGCTCTCGCGCAATGCGGAAGGAATTTTATCTCCGCCAGCTATCCCATTGAAAAGGTTCCCTTCCCAACCCAGTCTACCTGCTGGAGTACTTCCTGTTGAAATTCCTCTGTTTTGGTGGACAATTTCCACCACCTAATAACCTGCTCGCCTTCCCGTGAAGTGCCTTGCCTGTCGCTTTCACTGTCGCTTCTGACTCGTGGGTAGGCCTCTTTTTACGGTCATTTCCAAAGAAGCCTATATCGACCAAGGCCAATTATGATGTTCCAAGTTTTCCTTTCCTGCATCTGTCCCTTTCATTTGCCTTTTACGACATGCACTTGGGGAAGGTGTCGTGGGACAATCCAAACAGGGCACAGACATTTGAAATGCTTCTTTCTCTTTAACAGTTACTAATGCTGTATTTTATTTCAAAGTGGTCAGTACGTTGTTAACTCATGCATAAATATGTTGGATTCATAAATTTAAATTTTTTGTCGAACTCGTACTGTAATTTGCAAAATTTAGCCAGATCTTCAGTCAAGTTCTAGCAGGGTTTGAAGCATGCTTGAATGACTCGAGTAGGAGGATTTTTACCATGTCCACACAAGTCCCCGACGACCCATTTCAGCAGGTCTCGACGGCCTTTCAACTACTCTGAGTTTGTTATTTCAGAAATTCAAAAATATCCAGAAGGAAATCTATCTAGTGGAAGTTAGGAATGAACGGAGCAAGAAGTAGCAGATATTTCAAAAGATCCGACAGTTTCCCATACTTACATTTGACATCTAATTCATATACCGTTATTACTTTATTATCGAGAATGGTCGCTGATGCATTTAAGCTTCAAGTTATCTTAATATATATGAAAGTTATGCAGGTTACTCTGTTTAGATCAGCTTTGGTGTACGAGTGAGTGTTGGGCAGTGGAAAATGATGCAGCTTACACTCTATTTTCAGTGATTATGATATATGACAAGGGCAGATAAGTCAGAAATGAAAATATTAAGGGCAGCTTAGGAGAGGGGAAACACTGCAGACTGATGATACAGTAGACTAATATGGCCTGGGTATGTCATAAGAAAATGTATGAAATGGGGACGACAGTATAATTTTTTTTATCAAGATCCAATTCCTAAATTAAACAGGCTTCTTGACAAGAATATATTGAACATACTGTATAGGCGCATTATATAACTTTAAGATATTTTTATGGTAATGATGTCATATTACAATTTATCAGTTTTTAACGTTATAGTCAGACAGTTATGTTTATATTTTTGTCTTTTCTTAGTTAGAATGTCAAGCCCTTCACGTAATCCTTCAATATTTTTTAGTATGTAACTACTTTTGGATGTTCTGTGAAGGATTTTATCTTCATACCATACTAGTATTTGCATTTGTTGATAAACAAAGCATTATGAAAAGTTTATACCTTATTGGTTGGGGTAAGTATCTGATTAAAATTATTATTTGACTATATATTCAATTATTGACACGCTATTACGATTTTACTATACCCGAATGAGTGGTAATGTTAGGATATTTTAATCTTGGTAACGAGTAATAATCTGGAAACAGTCATCATTTATGGATACTCGTTAACTAATTTAGGTCCTACTAGCAAATAAAGGAACGTCTCGATTAAGAAGAATGGAATTACCTTGGTGTTTCATTATATGATATTATTGATTAAGTCGGCTACTTTAAAAAAATTTCCAAAAGCATGTAATCAATTTTTTGTTGTTGATGGCAGACTATTACCTTGTCTGAAAAACTAGAATACAGTATACGTATCTATTTCATTGTCTTGTGATGGTTGTTTATTTGACCATATATAACAAGATAGGTTTTTTTTTGCATTTTTTATATCCTTAGTGTCACTGACATTTATTGCATTATTGTCTCGGTAATCTCCTATTAACTATTTATCAAAACTTTTTCGCAATTTTTTAATTGGATAAAGGATATTAAAACAGTATCAGTATTCCGGAAATGCAATTGGACAGCATAATGCCCTTTTAGTTTAGGATTTATATCCACCAAACTTGTTGCTATCACGATAGCCGTGGATTCTCATTAGGATGATAGCAATTTAAAATATACCGCTACTAAGTTTATAATTTATTCACATCTAATTAACGTATAATTTGGCATTCACATCAAATCTGATAATGCAAGATATTTTTACTATTATTACTGAATTTCAAATTCCATTCAATGAAACACGAATCTCATTTTCATTAATATAACACTGATAATGAAATTAAGTATGGTTAGCTTTTTCCAATGTTATATAGTTTTCATCTAGAGCCCTAAAAAGAAAAGCTTCAGGATGAAAGATGAAACTTTGATCACATTTTCTAGGCCACAATTACTGGTAATCTGATTATCTTTCAAGGAAATTAAGTTAATAAACAGTTTGTGCCTAGAGAACTTCCGTTTACTTTTGTCACTTATCCATTGTTAAGAACGCCATGATAATGTTTGCAGTGTGTTTTACATATACATTGACATTTGAAGACGAAACATTGGATGACTCACAGTTTCAAATTTTCATTCAATTAATGAGGTTATGAATTTATTTCGTAACATTCTTTCCCGAGGATGTCATTCCTCTATCTTTACTGCGTGAGAGAATGATAATGTAATTATCATGTTTGAAAAACTTCATTGGTTTAAGAAAATGATTAATATTACAGTAGTAACTTTAAATATAAGAGAACCTTAAGGATAGACACCATAGAGGTTACTAAAAGATTGATGGATGCTTCCTATTATAGTATTATTGACTGTTTGACAGATGACGATGATCCGTATCAATGTCGCAAAAAGACGTAGACATGGGACTAGTTTCTCTCTAAAAGCAAAGTATATGCTTAGGGACAACAAAGGAAAGGGTTGACTACCATTCTGTACCTTAAAAGCATAGGAAGGGTGAGGACGTAGCAAACTAAGCTAAGTAGTGTAGAGACCAAAACCAAGGACGCAACATTTTTGGACAATGCTTAGCCATCACTCTGCCATAATCCAAGGATTGGCAGTAGTTGGCACTGTTGAAGCCGGATTACATGATTCAAATTCATCTCAAGGATGCACCGGTATGGGTCTGGCCGATATGTCGGCAAATCACGGCCCATATTTTAGCCGATACATCGGCCTATATTAAAAATTATACCACAGGATTTGAATGGCTTATCGTGCTCCATGATGAATCCACACATTGCCCGGGCAACTACTACCACAATACCGAAATGTAAATACATCAATGACATAATGATATGATTTCATGTTCTGGAAATGTAGGCTGAACTGCACAGACAGTGACAAACGAGAACCTTAATTACTAGGCCGAAATTCTTCTAACTTACGCCACCCCCTAGCGTTGCTTGGGTTGCCCCCAAGGCCTTCAACCTACCCTGGCTGTTCGTATTCGGATTTGAGAGTAGGAATATCTCAGGGAGAACCACTTGGATGCTGCGAAACAACATACGTAATATAACGGATGTGATTTAAAATGCGATATATTTCTGTTGAGTCCACAGACGTGGGAAAGTGGAAGACTGGGGAATCAGATCAGGGATAATATTTTTCGATGTGAAGAGGGAAATACTTGGCTCATATAACATTCAGGATGTCCACTTTGACAATCATTAGCTCCCTATAAAGGTATGAATTTGGGCAAACTTTTGCTCCTAGATAGCATTAAATATGATATACACTTGACGTACAGTACTTCCTGAATGCCTTTAACTGTTGTTTCCTCGATGATGGGAATATAATATTTAAGATGGTTCCTTAACAGGAAATGATAAAATCAACGGTCTCATATGCCATGTCGTGACTGTTCGCAATTTGTTTTCGACAGTCCCACACCAGCAGGCATGTCATTAGAATGTACAAAAAATACAGTTACACAAGGGCAGTGCAAATTTAAAAGTAAACAATTCGTCTTTTTAAAATTTTAATATTATTAATTCTCACCTTAGTACTATACTTCAATTAACTCTCTAGGTGTTTGGTAAGAGGAAGAAGATTCCTATTTGGAAAAACATAGCTCTATAATTCTATAACTACATGTAGTACCCACTAATATTAATGAGTTTTAAAATGAATGTGTCTGGACGTAGTCTAACTGGAGGAATAATAAACGCATTTGTGTGAAATTGTTATTCGCAAGGGCGACTTAGATTGCCATTATCTTCGCTTGTTGTCGAGCTTTCCCGGTTGGAAAACAGAGTTGGTAGATAGTTTTCTTTAAAATTCGGCGTGTGTTTTGAAGTACTTCTCTTTATATATATTAAATTTTAATGACAATTAATATTTTATATAGGTGTGCCTATAATATTAACTGCAATTTATGCATCTGTAAGAAGTTCCTTTCCATCAGAAACAGTTCAGTAAGTAGAAAACAATCTTCACTGTACTTTAAACGTACATCCATCTGTGGAAAAAGGCAGTTAAGTCTGTTTTGACGACGTGTATCTGACGTTTTAGTTGCTGGATTAACGACAGTCCGTTTAATTGGATCTTAACTGCTCCAGTCTATATATCCATGGCTGTAAGTATCTCTCTATACAGTACAATGGTTAACAAGATTATTATTTTATTTTGACGACAGACAATAATCTAACTGTTGCCTAGCATTTCACGAATCTCAGATTTGGCATAACTCGCAATACCCGAAATATTGACACATTTGTATCATATACGGTATAAATATGGGGAGGTGAAGAGATCAGAATCGTGTTGTTTCCTTGGAAATAATAGGCATGTTTTTGTAGAAATTATGACATGTGTTGGTGGTCATGGTGACAGATGATTTAATATTTTGTGTATATCGAAATATATGTAGTTTAAAAGATGTAATTGGTTTTCAGTTTGCAGAAAGAGTATTATATATTATCACAATCGTACACATACAAACAAAACAAGAATTCATATCAAACGGTGTCATGTTTTTTGACTTATCGACTTCAATTTCAAAACTTCAGTTAATTCCCTACTAATTCAAAAGTATTTATTTTGTCTTTTCTTTTAAAGGCCAATTTGATTTTTTTAATCAGCATTGTCAGAGTCTTAGTCACTAAACTGCGAGCTGTTCATTCATCTGACACGGACCAAACCAGGTGACGTATAGTTTATTTCAATTTATGAAGATTTTAAGCGGGGGAATGTGAGGAAAAGTGAACTGCCACTCTCTGCGGGAACCACTTATTATCACCAGTTATGATAAAAACTAATAAACCCCTCCTAGGTGGCCCGAGGTAGTGTGCTGGACTCGTGCCGAAACGGGTGACTTCTTTCGGACGAGAAAAATCCCCGGTGTGCCTTCGATCAGATGAGACGTGCAGCCGCGCTGTGTGGTGTGTACTATATGACCTGCAAAATACCCCTTGCCTTTAGTGCTCAAAAGAGGAAAAGTGCCACCCAAGAAGGAAATTAAGGGAGTTGCAGCATTAGTTTGGCATCCTGCTGCGTAAAATACCGTCGTATAAGTCTCCCTTCGGTTCCAATCGGACAAAATGGGGCTAATGATGATAATAGAGATTGATCACTGGCCAGTAGGCCTACTACACACACTGTATGTGATCGATCAACCATCATCATCTTATCCCGTCAACGACAGGATCTGGTCTGAGAGTTCTTGTCCTCCGTTCTGTCCACAACATCCCTGCCCACTTCACAAGTTCTCTCACCTCATCTTTCCGGGGAATTTCTTTCCTAGGATCTGCATTTCTGTGATGGATCTATTCAAGCCCATTTTAGGATGGTTGGTACATGTATAATTACGTTGGGGTCCTTTGTACTTGTTTGGCGACCCGCAGGTGAAAACCTCTAGTAGTTGCGTTTCTTTTTTATAGGGGTGACTTTAAAAACCACCTACACGGCACGACATTTTAATGTAGTTCCGATACCGACAAGAATATGACCATATTGGTGTTTCTGTGAACATTTTTCACATTCAGATTTCTATGTTCTATCAGGTTTTTTCTTCAGTGATTTTTGAACTTTAGACAGGTTTTTAATTTTGGGCCTTGAATATTTTGTAATTCTAGTTAGACGTTCTATTCACTGTCAAATATTCAGTCCTTCAACTTTATTTATATCCTTAGGAAAACTGTCTCAAGATGCTACGATCAGCTAATAAGGTAATTGAAAGTGAGAGCCATATTCAGTGCTGGATATTGATATTGAGAGGCCCTAGGCTATTTCAATTTTGGGGCCCTTTTCTTAAGTTTTAAAGCCCGCTAAATGTTGAGGCTCTAGGCTTCAGCCTAATTAGCCTAATGGTAAATCCGGCACTGGCCATATTACTATATTTTATTCTGTAGGAGTCGAACAAAGTTTGACGCGGTAATGTAGTTTGTTGCGTGGGTGATTAATGAGCCCGTAGTTGCAAGTTCGATTCTGATGAAGGCTGGTTACTTCTTTCAAGTAGCAAATGAGTCCTAAGTTTAAATTTCGTCCGACAGATTTATGGAAAGTAACGCATCTATGTGGATGAGATGGAAGAGCGAAAGAAGAATTGATGGCAAAAATTCTTTTTTCCCATCAATAATTTAGGCCGACGTTAAAGCAGGGATTGTCGCATTAGGTAGAGGAGTGAGTACACAAACCTCGCATTAGCGGGAAAGTGGGTGATGATGAATAAGGTGTAACACAACGTATCATTCCTACAGGAGGTGGAAAGATTCTAAGAAAATAGGAAGTAAAGGCACTGCCCTCGGTTTAGGATATCACCTGCCCGTCTACAAAATGACTGAGTCGAGTTTTCTTAGAATCTGGGGTCTCCTGAGCTGTGTACTCAAAATTTCCAGGTGTAGGATCTCACCTCGCGGCGTCGGTGAAGGAAAAGTGCCCCAATGCAACTGTGGGTTTGCAGTATTGGCTGGCAGACGGCTGTGGCATCCGACCTTGCCTTAGGTAGGAGAAGGGTTAGTAGTGATTATGTTGATTCAGTAACCCTTACAGCATTTTTAATATTAATAATGGTAGTTGTTTATTTTCAATATTAAACGGGCATAGAATACAAATAAATGACATCGTGTATTACGTTGTATCATTATTATTAATTTTGATTTTGCATCTATCATACATGGAGTCTGAATGATTAAATAATTGATAAGTGGACTAAATAATACGATATCGCCTCTTATATGGCAATTCAAGTAATATAATGGCCTTTAATGGACCAATTGTGTATTAAATCATATTTGTTCATTCAAATAACAGCCCAGGATGGTCGGCAGAATGAAGTAACTAATTACATTGTATATGTTTCATTTTTTGGCCTTTTCCTTTTGCACAGTAAGGTAAATTGAAAAGCAATGAAAATTACATTCATGCAGAAATTCATGTAAATTTGAATCACAGCATTCTAATAAAACGATTATTGTCTCATTAATTAACGCTTATCATCAATTAACTATACGAACACGTCTAGTTAATTGATGATGGTGTAGATACAAATTTTCGTAGCTCAATTTAAGTATTTAACGCATCAATGGGATGATGACTGTACCCGGGGAACCTCGCCCTACACAAGTAAACTGTTTGAAGGATGCCCTCATATAACAGTTCATCTTAATGATCATTGTGTTCATGCCTTTGTTCTAGGCACCAGCTTCACCTCGTTGTGACTCTAGGTTCGTTCTAGCCTCCTTTTCTAAAACAAAGCCGTTTGTTTCGCCAACGTTAAAAATCTACTCTGGCAGATAGTTTCATCTTGTATTATATAGGTACTTCCTGCTCCCCCTGTTATTACAAATTGCATAAGCCTTATGTCAGATTTCAGCTTACTATATCTTCAGGTTTTCAGCATCGTCCATTATCTGTACAAATATTCAACAGCTTCTCCAACTTGTAGATCGGCCCTTGTCTCGTCGTTGTTAAAATTGTTGATTTCTTGCCAATAGACCCTTTATCTGCTTCAGTAGCATATTCTTATCATTTAATGATTGTTGAAACGATCGAACGAGGTAGACCATCCTCTTACACTTTTTTGGCAGCTTTCTTGCATTATCATAGGCTTTCTAATTCTAATTCTAATTCACAACACTGCAAGCAGCCTTATTTGGCCAATATGGCAGTGGAGAGACCAACTCTCATTCTTATATATATTACCAAAAAGCTCCCAAAACCCCAGGCTTAAATTTCTGTGATCCTGCTACAACACTAGTAATGGTAGGGTGGCTTTTTATTAGGCCCTCCACCTTATCCTTTCCAAGGCCATTCCATTGTCGAATGGTCCTTGGTAAGAAAGACCAGTAATATGTGTCTGTCTGTGCCCTAATCTCCTTCAATTTATACAAATGATCCTTTCTCCCTTTGTAATTAGCAGGGGACACACATCCCACCAGAGGTCCATCACACCCCAGCAGCAGCAGTCTGATAAACAGACTTATGCTGTGAGATGTTCGCCGCTGGCTTAGTGTTTCCCAACCTAGTTCCCTGATCATGTCAGACACACTATCCCTGTGAGAAAACCTGTGGAATACAATTCTTGCTGCCCTCCTCTGTATCCTTTCAATCTCCCAAGATAATTCCTGCCTGAAGGGAAACCAAATTGGACTACCATACTCCATAATTGGTCGCACCATTGAAATATATGCTGTTTCCCTCACCTCCCTTGTGCTGTCCCGAAGGACCCTACTAATCAGACGGAGGAATTGACCAGCCCTCCCAACTAATTTATTTATATGATCCTTCCAGGTACCTTGGTTATTTATGATCTTTATCTTACATCCGTTTCTTGAGCCTTCCGCACTTTTTGTTGGATTGCAACTTTCAACGGTACCTCTTTTGTTAGACATACTGGAGATTTAGTTATAAAAACTTGAACGACTTAACTTCAAATTAACAACTGATGCCCGTGATTGTATGAAACGCCGAAATAGATTATACTGCAGGCCATTAGTATCGAAGACTTGACAGGGTCGGGTGCCCATTTTTGTCCCATTGGGACACATGAACGTTTCGTTGGACGATATTAATGCTGCCGGCTGCCAACCTAACTATTCAGTCGTTTTGCTTATTTATCGTCGGCTGACTGTTCTTCATTGGACACTTTTCCTCCACCGACGCGTCGCTAGGGGCGAACTCCTACACATGGACATGCGTATATATTAGTCCCTGTAGTAAGGGTTCTTTTACTTGCAGATGATTCCTTTCTCTAGCCCAAAGAAGCCAACCGCCTCGGTCCAGGCTCGAACCTGGAACTACTGACGCAATAGTCCAGCACAATATCTATGCGCCACCTTTTTTTGTTTGCAAAAAAAATCAATTCACTCAGTTCACCCTGAGAATAACATCCATACATTTGCGATACAAATTTGATTCATGTTTGAAACTGCCCTACTACAAGATGCCGTAATGTGCAGGAAAGAATTAAAGTTGAACTTTGTCCAACTGAGTATGTGTTACGAGTTCCAGCAGTGGCGGATCATCTCACAGGTGCAACAAACTCTCGCTCGGGACTTGGGGTCACTCACTAGTTTAATTGAGCAAAAATATGGATTTGATAATATAACTTAATATTTAAAACAACAGAATCCCAAAACTAGAATGCGCTTAAGGCCCTCCGAGTGTTTGATCTGCCACTGTCCCCAACGCCGACTTCAGTGTAAACCAGGCCATGCCTTGCTATATGGCACTGACTTAAACAGTAAATCATGACTTTGAGCTCTAGCAAAAAAAAAATTTATAGTAGACCATCCCTCTGATTATAGAAGATGTTTAATTTAGAGCGTTGATAACATTCTTTGTCTGTGTTATTCAGTTTTTTAAAAATTTAGTTAAAATAAATTATTTCTATGCACTATGAATTCTTTATACGTAATACGCAAAATCATTACTTTGCATAAGCATTAGCAGATATTATTAAGTGAATAATGGTGTCTAACCCTTTTAAAGGAAAGCCGTTCGTGCAACTATCATTTTAATTCCACTTCTGGGATTGCATTTTTTTGTTACACCGTTCCGTCCGGATCCTGGTACTGAATGGGAATTTATTTATGGAATGGTTTCTGCAATTGTTACATCATTTCAGGTAATTTACTTGGATAAATAAAGATCCACTTGTACACATGCTAGATGGAGTATTATGAGCCAATATAATTTCTTCTTTTAAGGGTTTATGCGTGTCTTTACTTTTTTGTTTTTGCAATGCAGAAGTGAGTAACATTAATTACTATTCTGAATATTTAATAAAAAAATTAACACCAAATGTAATATCTTTAGTTATTATCATTTGCAGATTATATTTTTGATCAGAAAAGAGTGGATCACGAAAAGATTATGCCTTGGAAGAGGCCCATCACTCGTTTTGTCATCAGTTACGGTATGCAGTTTTACAAACCTCTGTGAAGATGCTTCGTATGTTTCACAATTAGACCGGATATTTACTTATTGTCGCGAAGATCCGCGAGGAAATGAAAAGATTAGGTGCAGAATGAGTTAATGGAATATACTATAACAATGGAGAGAAAATTCACTTCTGCGCAGTAAAAACGAGCAAAAGACAGCAACCAAACTAAGGAACCAGGTGGTAAAAAAAAGGCTTCAAGTTTTGAGTACTTTCGGCACTTAGTTCTATACTGGACCGAGATGGTTTGACTTCTTTCGATCAAGAGAGGCAGGCCCAGAGCATTCCGCCAGATGGGGAGCAAAGCCTTGGTCCCATGTGGTGTGCTGTGCACGATATACTCAAAGAACCCTTTCTCCCAAAAAGTAATGTGTATAGATCGGTAAAGTTAGATGTACAAGCTCGCTCCCTGGTGTTTGTGGAGGAAAAGTCTCTCAACGATAAAAAATAATTCGATGATCAATGAGCTTAATGTTTGATGCATTAGGTTGGGAGCCGGCTGCGTAAAAATGCCATTCAACAGATAGGTCTCAGTGGGACAAAAATGAGCACCCGACCCTGCCATAGGCGAGAGGCTGATATCCACAATATTGCATAGGTGTGTGCGTGGAGGGGGGGTCAGAGATAGTCAGGGTGCACATTATTGTAAATTAAAGAGAGATATCATTATCTTCTATGACATAATTCTGAACACGGACGTAATGGCCTGCCCTCATCCCAAAATGAGCTCTTGGTTAGTGTCGAATTCTAGCTCCGTGTGATTAACAACAAAGTTTAGCCAAACGGCTGTGCTAGGCTTTTAATACTTGGGTGCTGGCCAGAAGAAGTGAAAGGGTTTAACATCTCATATCTAGAATCGTGTTACTTCTTTAACAAATAGAACTTGTTATTGCAATGTTATGACGATTCGGTGCTTTTAGAAACAAGGATCAAGGGCCAGGGCCGGCGTGATGGGTGTGCGAACAGTGCGACGGCACAGGGCCCCGCACATTCGGATTAATGAACCTATTGATAGAAGGGCCCCGCTTCATGTTTTCAAGGGGCCCCGCATAATAAGTTTGTACAGGGCCCCGCAAAATATAAGCGCCTGCCCTGATCCTGTCCATAATAGTCTTGAGAACAGATACTAAAAAGAAATATGACCCGACGGGCAGGATAAGGGTATGATGATGAGGAGGAGCTACAGCCTATACAGTGGCTGGATTGAAGGTGTTGGGGTAAGGATCCAAACTTGACATTGATAAGGAAGGCTAATATTTCTTATTTGACTTTCAGACTCTGCCTGCGTCCAGAGGTGAATCATTTCGATATGCTTCCAGACAACCATCTCGCAAAAATACGTCTAAAAAGCAAGGGACAAGAGAATATAACCACATATGCCTGACGGACATTGCGTCTCCAAAACCTAAATCGTCTAAAGGAAGTCAAAGAAAGGGTCTTTCAAGATCTACAAAATGTTTTAGAGAAAAACGAAGACGTAGTAAAAATGAATCTAATCAAAATATACTTTTTAATGATCCTAAATGTCATCATCAAGATCATGATTTAGTATAACAGAATTAGGGTTCATTAGATAAACTATTCTTTATATGACATCATAAGCCTACAACGTCTAAAGGCACTTTTCTTGGAAATAGTTATGTAATATGTTTAATGCAGAATGTAATCAGTTTCATTGTGATAAATGTCCATATCAAGAGGTAAATTTTAAATGATGCAAATGGGATTAGATTATAAAACTGAATGGATAACAGTGAAAAAAGGATGATTTAAGACAGAAATGTGCCATTTTTTTTTAACTAAATTGCTCAATTCTTAAGGTCAGTGATGACCTCAGGTGTAATGATCATAAAATTAACTTGCTATAAATATGGTTGGCTTTGTTAGAAAGCCAAAAATAGCATCGTAAAACATAATGAAAATCAACTAATCTGAAGGTTGATGCATCTTTTAACATTTAATGGATCATTTCTTGTGGTTTTGCATAATTCGAGTTGACATTCAACTTTCCAACAACATTGTACTTTGTAGAAATGCCATTTCGAAGCTTATTACTTAAACTTAATGATTTTATTTCTGTAAATGCCAACTGGAGAAAGAGAGCCATTTTTAAGAGGTAATTTGACAGATTTAAATTTAGTACAATGATTGGTAAAAGAAATTTAGATAATTATAGGCTTTGTTTGAGCTCTGAATTCTTTCAAAAGTTGTTTTAAGAATTGGGTCTAATGGATTAAGCCATTTTTTTAACTGTTAAACGAAATCTCAGTAATTTTATAGTGTGAATTATGTCTGAGTTCTTTTGAAATTGTGTTACATTACTTAAAGTTTTTGAAGGGGGAGGAGAATTTTAAAATGATGGACCATCTGTTTCTAATTTGAATACATTGAAAATCTTGGTAGACAAAGGGGTAGCCACTAGAATTGTTTCAATAAAGTGATTCATGAAACAATGTCGACATTTTGAAAATGTCTGTCGAATTTTATTACATTTTAATATAAATAATGCTATTTCTAGTCTGCATAAATAACCTAAATGTGAGCTATTGATCAAATTCTTGCATTTGGCAAAAACATTACACAAATTGTAATTACTTAGCGGTATTCAAGTGCTGGAATTTTTCAAATATCGATTTGGACACTCGTATGTCACTTTGTAAACTCAATTTCGACTTCTCCCTTTCGGGTATATATAAATATATATTTCCCATAGATCTAAATGGAGATAGTTAATTTCAGGGGCGGATCAGGTGGGGAGGCACTTCAAAAAAGTGCGCCCCAAATATTTTGAAATATTCAGAATCCCTTCGTATAATTCTAGCTAGTAATTACAATAGGTCCTCTACTGCCCCTTAAACAATGTCCCATCTTCAGTGATTTAGCCAACTGCAGACTGAACTGCAACTGTTGCACTAGCAGTATAGCCACTTGAGGCACTGAGGGGGAGCAATTGCTGCATTGCTCCCCCTGGATCCGCCCCTGGATAATTTATTTACATGTGTTTCGGGTAAATGATTAATATAGATTAACTATTGAGGCCCATAAGCTTACTAGCCATTCTACGAAACTCTGGGAGTGAGGGAGTAATTGAACGTTTCCTTCGAGAGAGAATTAGTGTCCGGGGAAACCAGTTCAGGTCCACAATGGAGCCATTCTTCATTCCGAGACATGATAGAAAAGCATAGGGCAGAAGAAAGATCTCCATGCAATCTTCATTGATTTGGAGAATGTTTATGATAGGGCTCCACGACAGGTACTGTGGGAGGTATTAAGGAAAACGGAGGTGGAAGAAGTACAGTCGAAATCGTTTATAACGACACTGGATATAACGTATAATCGGATTTAACGAACAAAATAGTCAGAACCATGAAAAGCAATACGAAAAAAGCATTAATGTTGCTTACAATGAGCACATTGGTTAGAACGAACAAATCGACTAGAGAAAATGCATTTCTAGGGACAGTTTTTCAGCTGAGTTCTGTCTTCGTTCATGACAGTATGCAATGACAATGAAGAGAACATGAAGAAAACAGAGAACTTAGCTTTCAGTTGGAGCGGTCAGGACAAAGGGGGGTGTAATTCGTTGTGGCAATGAGGTGATACCAGCAGTGCAAGAGTTTAGGTATCTAGGATCGGTGTTCCTGAGCAATGGGGAAATAACTCCGACGTTACCCATAGAATCAATGCGGAATTGGTGGGGATAGACAGGAATCAATGCGGAATTGCTGAATTGGTGGGGATAGACAGGAGTGGAGGATTAGAACCCACAGATCCGACCCAGCCGTAGGCGGGATAAGGGTGTGATGATGATGATGATGAATACATGCAGTATTTATTTTACAATAGTAATAACATACTGTAATCCATATAACACTGTTAACAAGGATCCCTTCATTATAAACAATATTATCGCTTTTAGGGAACACCGGCTACAACGTGCAAAAACAGTCGGTCCCTTGAAGTTCGTTCTAAACGATTTCGACTGTATATATCAGGATATTGCAGGATATGTACGATGGCTTAATAGTCAGGGTAAGGACTACATGGGGAAAGGTTTTCAAATTCCTACCTTTTCATTCTGGTTATGGATGAGCTACTGACTGAAATAAGGGAATGGGCACCTCACTGCATGGTGTGCACGGACGATTTAGAGAAGAAGTAGAAGAAGGCCTAAGTGATATCAGACCAGCGATGCAAAAGTGGGGCTTCAGATGGAGGTTAACATGAAGAAGACAGAGTATATAGATTTCAATTAGGAAAGACAGGGGAAAATGGTGGTGCTCTATGGAGGCTAGGTAGTGAAAAAGGTTCAGGAGTTCAAATACCCACCATCAGTATTCCAAAGCAATGGAGAAATAGATGAGATGCAGAGAAAGAGAGTAGATTGCGGTGGTATGGGCATGTGATGAGAAGAGGAGAGGAGGAGTTGGTTAGGCCCATCACAGGAATGCTGGTTATTGGAAGTACCCAGAGTAGAGGAAGACGTAGGCAGACGGGGGAGGGAGCGTCAAATTGTGTTGGACACACCAGTTTTCGTCTGATCACTGAAGTTAAGCAACACAACCCCAGCTAGTACTGACATGGGTGGCCGCTTGGGAAAACTGGGTACTGCTAATACCCAAAAAATCGTCGCATTTGTGTAGTGTCTGTGCAGTCTCTGTATAAGAACTACACTGTGGACGGGGCTCTAATGACCTTTTGGTTGAAGGACCCTAAAACACCAACAAACAAACAAGCAGACGGGGGAGCGGGAGTGGATGAGAACTTGGTGGGTGAAAGGAGGTAGTGGAGGTCCAGAAGTCACAGATCCTACCTTGCCACAGGTGGGATAAGGGTATGATGATATGATTAATATAAATATGTAATGTGGTATTTCATGTTTGTTTTTCTGATTTCAAGTTGATAGTAAATCTCGATTATGTCTGTAACCTAATTGAAAATGTTATCGTTATTAATCCGCCTTAAATATTTGTTGGACTATTTTCAATTATTGTTGTTAATTGTATTATTTATGTAGATAGATATTTTTCAACAAATACCAGAAAAATTATACGAATTGTGATTTCTTAATCATTAACTGTTGAATAATGTGTACATTTATACTGTGAGTCAAAGGGTTCATTCTAAAAAAAAAAATCTGTGTCGAAAATTCATTTCCTACAAGTTAATGAATGTTCTTTCAAATATAGTCTTGTTTTTCAATGTAATCGCACATCCTCTATTTCTCCCGTTCTTTGTACTGAAAAATAAACAACTGGCATTATCATTTGTTAAAAACACTTTTATAAAAATGCAGGTAAAATTTTTATTAGCAGACGTGAAAATATATAGGCCCTACAATTTGTTACATCAATCAGTTTACACAGTTTCAAATCGTAACAAAAGAGAGTAGATATCACAAATAGATTTTTTTTTGTCCCTTCCTGCTAAAAAAGTGAATAAGTTTTCCCCCTTTCCCTTTTATTCAAAAACAGTAGGACGGAATTGCATTTGTTGGCAGATTTTCTAATATTTCAGTTGCAGATTTCATGGACGAGGCATTTAAGAAATGTCGAGCTTCTTAAAAACTCCAATTTTTTATCAACTTCACGCACTATTGCTTTAAATCCCAACTCAAATCCTTATGGTGAGGTAAATATGATATTTATACCAATTTAACATATTCTGAAAATTGCATTTTGTTAGAATTTAGCCATTCCATTTTTGTTCTCACTTTATAAATTTGTGTAACATTACTTTAAAATACGGTGCACAAAATACTGCCATGTGGTGCAGAAAATAGTCTCAGTTCGATAATTTTGCAAATTTGTGTGAACTCACCTGAAAAAGACTTCAGTTAGCTAATGTGATATTTGAGATGCAAAATTACAAGTTCTTATGCAATTCAGACCTGAATATGACGAATACAATGGCTATTCAAAGAATATACTATAGGATCTAAGGTAACCTTTGATCTACTCGGACATCGATAAGGGGTCTTTTGAACTGCACTGTAAAAGTACTTTTTAGATGCGTGTGAGGTGAGTTAATAAGAAGTTGTTAAGAGCTTGTGATGGTCGACAGGTTCATTTCCCTCTATTTTTATGACTCGAATCTAGTTTGGCGGTCCATATCGCAACCATTCCATAGGTGTCGTTAAAAAAGTACGTCGATAAAGCCTGTTGCAAACAGAGTAATACGAGGAGAAAACTTTTATTTCCCTTGTTCAAAATGGATGTAATCAGACTCACCTTAGTAATGTGATGTGTTTTACGATGAAAGGTCCTCAGTATTTGACCCCGTTGGCCTACAAAACAGTAGAATTCTTAACAGGCCTGTTCTTAAACGGCTTGTTGCCTTCAAAGACAGCTCTTACAAAGTTAATAGCCTTCGATATATCGATCTACTGCAAATGTGTGACAATAAAATTACTCTACATCTGTGTACTTACATGGCTAATGGGCGACACGCATTCTGCAGTCAAACTGGACTTTGCACGAGTTTTGATAGCCCAATCAGGACCGACGCTATATTTTTCAAGGCCCTGTGCCAAATACTGATGCGGGGGCCTGTGCAAAATAATGACGCGGGGCCTCCTTCTGTTATCTGAAAGGTGATTAGAAAAATTGCACCTCAGATCGGGCCCCCCAGCACTCTCTGAATGCGCGGGGCCCTGTGCCGTCGCACGGTTCACACACCCATCACGCCGGCCCTGAGCCCGATATCATTAAACTAGAACTTACATATAGAGAAGCAAAACATATGCAACGCATGAGCAAAAGAAGTAAATATGAGTGCAATGAAATCCGTGCCGCAAATATGAAGGAAAATACTCTGAATCACTTTTTATTTGAAAAGTTTTTAATGTCGATACTAACGATGTATTGTGAGAAGAGACAGGCCCAACCACGGGCAAGAGAAGGGTGTGATGATGATTTCACAGTACAGTACTGTACATATAGCCTACTCAACTTACGACCAAATCGCGTTACGACCGGTCTGTCGGAACTAATTGTGGTCGTAAGTCGACGACTACTTGTAGTTTTTATTGAATTGTAGTCAGTGACGGCAATCTTATTTCCCGCCTGTGGCAGGGCGGGAAAGTGAAAGGAGAGAGAGAGAGAGGGAGAAACAGAATTAACAAAAGGCTGGAACGACATAGATGAAAGAAAGAAGTTAAAATACTGGGAACTTTTAGGGCGAACTGTAGGGCGGTAGATTTATTTAACAGGCTATCGATCTAATATCATAACCTCTCTAATTTTATTTTAGGAAAATGCTAAAATACATAATAAAGTTTCTTTCCTAGTTTCTGGATATCATGGCAGTACAGTAAGTTCGTCTCTACTATAAAGCGCCTTAGAGATTATAGACGTTTTCTGTTTGGAGGAAAATTTGAAATGGTGTTCCAAAACAGGTAAGCGTTGCATTCGCTGTTCGTTATTTGATCACATAATAAAATTTAAGAAAATAAGATTTACGAGTAAAATCGATAATGGTAGCCGATGCAATTAGACAAATGATCAGAAATGCGGCAGTACAGTACTTAATCCTTGTTATTTATGCTGAATTTGTCAGATCGCCTACAGTATACTGTATGTTACTGAACCACAACCCCTTATACTGTACATCTGTATGCCGTTAAAAGTAAAGAAGGTATCACCGTACCGGCGATAGGAAATAGTCTGTTCTATAGTGATAAAACTGTTGTAAATTGCAATATTGTTTTGTTTACGAGTACGATAGATCGTACAGTGTCTTGTATAATTAAGCATATTGAAAAATGGTGCCGTCTGCAATGCAGACAATTCCCAAACTTCATTACTGGCAGACCTATAGGCCGCTATACGTGTTCCGCCCTATTACTTTATCGTTGGAGAATATCACTGTTATAAAGTGACCAGATTTTCCAGAGGTCAAAGCGGGAGTGCCCCAAGTAGGGGTGGTGAGACATGCTTTCCTGAAGAGCAAAGAACAAAACTTGTGACTTCGTACCTACTGTACCTTATAGCATGAATGTGTGTCCATCCAGCACAGGATGCATTATCATCATACCCTTATCCCGCCTATGGCAGGGTCGGGTCTGCGGGTTCTAACCCTCGACCTCACACATTGCCATAGCCTTACGGACAACCTGCTCCCACGTCTTCTTCAGTCTCCCCCTGCCCCGGGTGCTGCCGACCACCTGCATTCCTGAAATGGACCTAACGAGCTCCTCCTCTCCTCTTCTCCTTACGTGTCCATACCATTTCAATCTATACTCCCAGACTACCTCTAATATACCAATTCCTAATTCTGTCAGCTCTCTACACCCACTCATGTACCGTAGCATTCCCATCTCAGCTACTTGCATTCTGTTGACATGGCTCTTCCTCACTTCCACATTTGATGCAGACGATGATCAGTTGCCAACCTAAAAGGATCATTCTGTGGGTGCTCTGTACACGTATTTCATTGACGAGTGAATGCTTCTGAGAAGTTGCCGACAAAGTGGGACAAACGGGCGTCCCGCCGGGACAAGAGATGGACGGCGGGACATGAAGTCTGAAATCGGGACTGCCCCGCTTAAATGGGGACGTCTGGTCACCCTACACTGTTACATCTAATTAAAGACGGACATTATTGTTATAAGGGTGGCCCAGCAGACAGCTTTACCGCTGGATGGGGCCACTCAGAGGGCTGTCATTGGCCGCTGGTTTCGATTTCGGCGTCTTCGAAATCATAACTATGCCTACTTCTATGAATAACCATTACATTATTCATACAATTTTACATGGTGAAATTGATCACATGTTTAATTGTTGTCAAACACGTTCCAAAGCAATGGGGAGATAGACTCGGATGTGACCCATAGAATCAGAGGGGAATGGTTGAAGTGGAGCCAGGCAAATGGAGTCTTGTGTGTAGGAGAGTCCCAATAAAGTTCAAAGGAAAGTTTTACAGGGCAGTGGTTAGACCCGTTATACTGTATGGATCAGAGTGTTGGGCAGTGAGGAAGAGCCACGTCAATAGAATGCAAGTAGCCCAGATGCAAATGCTGTGTTATACTGATGAGCGGGGTGTCGAGAACTGATAGAGTTAGGACAGGGTTACAACCCCGTCCAGCGTTAAAGCTGTCTGCTGGGCCACCCTTATAACAAGTGTGCTAAATGTTTATATAACGAAAGTTTGTAACATTTATCAAATGTTATCATGAAATATTTACTGTGCTATTATCTATGTTTGTAAAAATGTAGTTTTTCTTCCTACATAATCACCAATAGATCATTGTTTCAATGTACGTGCCTTTTAATTATAAACATGATTGTTATGCGCATTTATACCATGCTTTTGAAAGACTGTATGTAATGATTAACTTTGTACGTTGGCATAACACGGCATCTGAAATTTGATAGTCTTGTATTGTGGTGCCACAGCGGCAGGTTTTGAAACTCGATTCTGCTCATTGATTGAGAAAGCACAAGTTTAAATTTGTATGAACTTTTATGGCTTTGCAGTGTCCTGAAGTTGATATACTGTAAATGGTTAAATTATGGTTTGATAGGTCGCTTCTCGGAGTTTTGGGGAATCACGAAAAGTATGACAGTAATTGATGGATTCGTAATAAAATAATAGTCAAGGCAGTGGCGTAGCCAGGATTTTCTGGGCATTTGTCCGGGGCGCCATTTTGGTTGTGTGAGAACAGGGCACTGCTTCAAGGGGCGGCAATTTGTCCTTTTGTCCGGGGCGGCAATTTGTATTTTGTCCGGCGCGGCATAAGCGCTAGAGCGGGCGCTGGGGGGATATGACTGTCGATAGGGTGAACCAGGATTTTCTGAGTGGGGGGATATGACTCGATAGGGTGTATACCGCTTCGTTATATTCGAGGCCCAAGGGGGTGGGGTTTAACCCCCAATCCCCCCCCCGTGGATACGCCACTGAGTCAAGGTAATTCAGATACTGTATACAGCAAATTACAGGTACAAAGAAAATTATATTAATTTAAACATACAGTAGCAACTCCTAACCCTTTCCCCGCCTATGAAAGGATCGGGTACTAATCTTGTCCCTCTGAATGGACACAAGCCGCAGGGCCGGCTCGTGAGTTTCAGGCGCCCTACGCAAGTGGGTCCATCGCCGCCCCCATTGAATTTAATACTGTTCTAAATTGTCCAAGCGTCCCTCACGTGCTTGGCATTTGTCCCAATACCAACATTTAGAAAAGGCCCAACGAATCAGAAAAATTTAGGAATCCCAGGACTATGCACATTTTAAATGACCGATAGACTGCATGGCAAGGAAGTACCTCTGAAATCAGCCGCCCCTATGAAATTTGCCGCCCTAGGCAGCCGCCTAGGTTTGCCTGCCCCACGAGCTGCCTGTGCACAAGGGTGATATTGGGCAGTGTTTTTCCGCAGCCGGTAGATTAATTTAATCACGTCACATACTGGAAAAATGTTCAAGAGACGCTGGACAAGAGGAAATGATTCAAAGGGTTTTTTGTGCTTCAAATAATCCTTTCTTAAATAACATAGAACAGCTTTCACCCACACAAATTTTATTTCGTTAAATGGAAATTTTACAGTCATCCTAATAATTAACAGGTAATAAACTGCCTCTTAAGCCATAATTGAAAAATGGTGAATACTAAGCAAATTCCTCAGGTGTCCTTAGTTTTTATTTAATTCGGGTTATCCCCGGTTTTATGGCAACATTAGGATATACTGTAAATTTCAACGTTTAACGAGACGTTTACCATGCATCCTTAACAACGAGATTGTGATAATTCCGAGTAAACAAGATACCAGATCGGGAATGTCCCGTTTTTCACCCGTCATTACAAAGTTTAAATTTGATGCTATAATTTCGTACGGCAATTATTGCCCAATCATTATTTTGAAATCATGCTAATGAGTGTTAAAGTGCAGTTTGGCATTTCAAAGTTCACGTATTTAATAATCTTAGGGTTTCTTGTTTCTGTAACTTTAGCTCGAGGTGTTTTTCGAAGGGTGCAAAAAATATGCAAACTGCTACTACTGCACAGTATGTGAAAAAAAGGTAGGCAACTAATTTGCGTAATCATTTACTATGTTATTGTCTCTCAACAAGTACACTTTATTTTACTGAATGATGTCAAATATGCAAGGAACATGATACTGGGCGCGCTGATATCATCAAAATATTTCTAGCTAAGGATAAGCCATTTCACAATACGTTTTATATTTCTGATAATGATAACGACCTTATCATTAGTAATTTACTATTGTGGACATTTTCAATAAAGTCATACGCTTTGACTTAGTTTCATTAGTCTGAAACAACTTCTGTTACATTACGGATCTCTAGTGGTCAGGATTGTTTGAAAGCTGATTTTTTTTGGGGTTCTCTGCTGTCATTGCTGAGGTACGTATAGCCTTGAACTTGCTACTGCAAAATACTGTACAGTATATGAAGTGTAAGCTACTATTGTAATAGTGTTTATCTGATAGATTGGATCTAATTCAACGTTTGAAACTAAAATGGCAACTGTATCCCGAACAACTGACTTGTCGTCCAGCGAAAAGAAATCTTCATTTCGACAAGAGGAATTATTAACCACAATTAAAAACTTAATTTACAGAGAAGATACATTAGCATTATCGTCACTACTTCGTTATATCAGTCGCAATCAACGTCGAGATTTATTTACGTGTAATGAAATAATTGATATTATTCAAAATTTAATTAAAGCACAACAGGGCGACTTGCTCTACGCCATTGTACAACATGCGAACAAGAAAGAATTGAATAATTTCTTCTTCAATTTAGATGTCCCATCGACTTTCGGAAATGCGATAAAAACTAGCAATTTCAACATGGTATTTTCGTTGTTAAGGATGTTGGGTTTAGATGAAGGTAAAGAACTGTTTCAAACCATTGATTTTGACGATGCGGTTGAAAAAGCAGTTCGTCGACATAGGCATAAAATGCTTGATATATTAATGAAGTATGCTAAAATGGAGCAGCTTGATGAAGTTTTTCAAAAAGAAAAGTTGACTTCGTACATTGAAATCCTTAAGGCGAGAAATAATAGTCAGATGCTTAATGTGTTTTTAAAACATTCAACACGAGATGATCATATACAGACTATCATCGATGTGATTTTTGATGCGATATTTGGCGAAGAAACTTCTCATAAAAGTCTCATTCGTGTATTTCTGAAATATGCCAAGAAATGTGAGTGGAAATCTGCATTCACCCATTCAAAATTTATAATCACAGTGCAGAATGCTATCGCTAATAACTCTCCTGATTTTCTATACGACTTAATGGATTACGTGCCGGATTCTCTTGTAAAAGAGATATTTGATAATGTGGATGTGGCCAGCTGTATCAAAAATGTGATTGCAACTGATAGTTCCTTAATGTTGTGTGCTTTGCTGGAGTTTTCAAACGCCCAACAAAGAAATGTCGTTCTTGCCAATGTCAACTTTGACGCTACAATTCAAAATACAATTTCGACAGAAAATTGTGATCTCTTGTACTGCTTATTAAAGTTTGGCGATATTCAGAATCGCGAAGAAGTATTTGAAAAACCTGAATATCCTGCTTGGATCAATGATGCTGCTCGATCTGGAAATGTGAACATTTTCTGCTGCTTGTTGGAGTTTTTAGATCAAGCCCGGCGAGATAGAATTTTTCAGCAACTAAATTATGAAAATTTAGTTCGAGATTCAATTGAGAATGGTCATTCTTTATTGGCTTGGTATTTGTTTTACTATGCTAGTAGAGGACTTTTGCGCAATTTGTTTGGTGAGATGGATTTTGTTGACATTTTGAAGAATGCAATTGAAAATAGAGATTCAATACTTGTGACTGCTTTATCAGAATATATGGATACTGACCAAATAAGAATTGCGATGGACAAATTAGATGTGGTCAGTGTAGTTCAAAATGCAATTAAGAAGAAAAACGACCGATTTCTAAAAAGTTTATTGCCGCTGATGAGTAAGAAACAGATGGAAGTGCTTGCCAATAATATTCGCTTTTCTGAACACATTCAAAATGCAACTAAGGTTAACCCGAAGATGATACAAGTTTTGCTACGATACTCTAGAAAAAGTTATTTTGGGAAATAAGCGTCCTCCCCACTCGTGCAACCTACTGAACATCTTCAATTAGGAATGAGTTATTTATTTTGAAGTACTTCAAATTAAGGAAATTTTTTGTTAAATTTAACAGGTACATTTACCTGAAAAATGTTAATTGTAGTTACGAATTTGAACGAATCTTATTCGTTTTGGTTATACTGAAAGGTTCGTGAGTTAGGCACTTGTCTTGGTTAAATTGTAAAGAAATGATAAATGGTGCTGTTGCATCTGGCATAAGACTTTGTTTTAATTCTTATCTATTCCTCAGTGTATGTTTGATTTTCAGTTTTCTTTCTTATGTAAATGAGCAAAACAACTCAAAATAAACGTTTCTTTTGAGGATTAAATGTACGGATGCTATTAACAGTCGAAACTCTTCGAACAGGGCCTTATAACTTGGAGTAGGTCCTTTCCAAAGTTTATCTTGACCAGTCTTCGGTTCTTAAAGATTTGACATTGCGACAGAAATCGTCTGAATTGCAGGAACTGAGGTACTTAATGTTCTGCAGGCTTGGTTATTTTATAAAATATTTGACTGAATTTGAAATCTATTTTTTTTTTTGCTATTGTGCTTCTTGTTTCCATCCTATTATGTTCAAAATGTTAAACCGTGTTTTCTTAATTTCAATGAGTGTATATTACACCCAGTGGGCGTTGTGCCCTAAAAGAAGCTGTTGTTCAATTCATCCACTATGCTATTTTCGGTGGAAATTTTCCACTATATCGATCCCAATGTTATAAAACAAGTTTATTAGATTCGTAGAATTGAATTTGATTATTTTTGTTGTTTTAAATATATAAAGGACTTCCAATAAAGTAGTTTTATAGTTGTTGCTTCCGGGGGAAGAGTTCCGCGCATAATCTTAAAGCAACAAACTCAATATACATAGAGTCCTACTCGTATCTCAAGCGACCTGTTCAACCCAAGAACGTCTTCTCTACTACTTGGTAGTCTCGATGGTTCTGTTGTGGTATATTTGACTCGTGAGTCCAAAGTTGCAGGCTCATCACCAACTGACATGGGCCGCCTCTTTCTAGCGTGAAGGAAGCCCCATCTCAAAGAAAATATAAGTCGTGGGCTGTATGTGGTGTTTAAGGAATGTAGGATGAATTTTCTTTACAAGTAGTCAAATACAGTTGTAGGAGGTTCCATCCTGGCGTCGGAAAATACCTTCAGGAGAAGAGAGAGAACACAAAATGACCAAATTATTTCTACTCGTTTTTTTCTTCTTTCAGCATTTCAGTTTCTTTGCATAGATCTTTGCATGACCTGTTGCATTATCAAGTCTTTTACATTAAATAATGGTTGTGCTTGATATTGACATTGCAGTCTGTCTGCTATTTGTTCAAAGGACCTGGACTTCTTTGCTCCAGCATTCGTATCCACAGTGTCTTGTCTACTACTGTGTTTGGCAAGATGTTTCGACGGATTGTCACTGAGTTGTATTGCTTACATCTGATATATTTTTACTTCAGCACAACAGATGGTAACATACATATTGATGTCATATTTCTTAGCTGGGGATTGAGCTATAGTCTCGCATGTACATAAAGTGGAAACTGAATTCCCAATAGCTTCACCTTATTATACCAGTCATTTGTTAGTAACAAATACAAGTGCTTTGCCCCTCCTCGGTGGTTTATAGCATGCTTACTGAGGCGGGTGACTTCTCCCAGGGGGTAAGGTGTCCCGCGCCATTCCCACATAGGAAAGTCCCCATTAAGAGAAATTATTCCAAAAAGAAGGTAGGCCACGTTAAACAAGCGAGGGTTATGGCATTGGATCAGCAGCCAGCCACCAATTTCCTGATGTTACCTGCAGCAACCGGATTCATGGGTACGCCGCCCTGCTATAGGCGGGAAAAGGTTTAGGAATGATGTTTCTACGGGATGTCTATGATCTCCAGTTGTGTCCAAGAGATACGGGCGGCACTATAAAATCACTATAGAGATCAATCGAATTTATGCTTTTTTTACACCCATCCAGAAAGCCACTTAACATTTACAAGAAAAAGAACCCTTTCAACATGGAGTAAAATATACATGTAAATCAGCAAAATTCCCAGGTGTAGGAGCCTGCATTGACTTGGCGCCGGTGTAGGAAAAGTGCCCCATCGAAGCAAATAGGTTGACGATAAATAAGTAAGGAATTGTAGCGTTAAGTCGACAACCGGTTGCGTAAAATTGCTATCGTATCCACCACCGGTGTGTTCTCAGTTCCGCTGGGACAAATGGGTACCCGATCCTGCTGTAAGCGGGGAAAAGGATACAGAATGATAGGTTGGCGCCCATCCACGATGCCACGGATATCTTACTGAGAAGACGACTGTGAAATACTCTTCTTCATCAAACCTATCACTCTGCCCTACTTCATGTTTGGATACTGATGAGTTTGGGAGATGACAACAGGGAATGAGCAAAAGGATCAGAGTGGGAGAATGGCGATAAAGTGGGAAAAGAGGGAAAGGGAAGTAGTGAGCAAACTGTTGGACTGTAGATGTTATTTGGCTGGCTATCGGCGGAATGTAACGACCCTTTTTTCCGTCTTTTAGGGTATGCAGTGGAATGGTGCGGCCTATTGCTCTTACACTACAGAATTATATGAGTTTGCTCAATAAACCGCCGGTCTTGTCAATATATTGACCGTTTCTTGAATATAAGTCCCACACACAAAATACTACTCTAAAATCCAACATTTTGTACAATGTGATTGTTCGTGTAACGTTCCTTTCTGCAATAATAATTCAATTGAACGTTTCTGGCACCAAATGGCACAGTACAATTTTTCAGAAATTTTTTAAAAAAACTTCGGTTCGAAGTTTTAACAATGGTAGCTGTATCGTCATTTTATCTAGTGATGTCCTACAATGTTTCGGATGTCCTACAATGTCTGTACTTTGTTCAGTGCTAAATTGAGATTAATTCTCCACTTGTTAGTCATATGATGTCGAGGCAGGCGATTAAGGAGAGGGAGTACAGAGGAAATAGACTGCGAGGCTTGTCCCAGACTTGAGCCCATGGGTTCGGGGTACTACGTCACCCTATTGGGGCACATATACTTCCCCGCCAACTTGCAAAAGGTAGGAAATGCGAACTCCTCGGAGTTCACTCGGCGTACAGCGTTGGAGGCAGAACTGGGTCACCTGGTTTTGACACCATCATCAACACCATGCTGCAAGGAAGGGACATCCTATATGTCGAGGTCATGTTTCGAGAAAAGAAGAGTGAGCTGGACCAAGAAGCGTCCCACGTTCACGCTAGTAGCTGGTGAAGCCCTAAGGAAAGCGTAGGCAAGCTTTCTTACTTCGGGGGCCAACTTAGCATTATGGCTCTGAATCAGGGGTTGGACTATTACCAGGAAATAAATTGAAACCCAAGTTGCGAAAAGAAGAAGCTCAACATAACCTGCTCAAAATTATGCGAAGGTGAACATTGCTAACTATGAGACTTTGCTAAGGCGGATCAGGGGATCAGATCAAAACAAGGAGAGGGACGGGGGGGTTGCCCATATGTACCCTAAGGGAACAACAAACCTGTGACTGACCTATTGTACAATAACATTAAGCAACAGGGATATACCAGACCACATGCGGACTGTATTTGCTGCTTTAGTAAACTTTATTTTTTATTCATAAACTTAAATAGTGCTTGCACCTGACCCGCGGGCAACTTCTTGTTTTTTTTTCTCTCGTGTGATTGTGATCCGTCTTCAAAAAAGGTTCGCCTGAAGTAGTAGTGTGTTAAATGGTTCCGAGATACTGTCCAGAAGACAATGGTAGGTGTTTTAGTCTGAAGTCTGGCAACGAGAGCCCCACATTCAGTGCGCATTCAATAACGTGACCTTCATTTTCTAACTGCTTCGCAGAAAAAAGCAACTCCTAACCCTTTTCCCGCCTATGACAGGGTCGGGTACCCATTTGTCCCTCTGAATGGACACAGGGTGATATATTGGACATAGTTTTTTCTGCAGCCGGTTGCCGGCCAAAGCTGCACCCCTACGCTTATTTATCGTCGGTCTAGTGTTCGTTGGGGAATGCTACCGACGCCAGGGGGCGAGCTCCTACACCTGGAAATTTTGCCTCATCTACCCGTTGCGTAGTAGAGAGGGTTCTTTTACGTGCAAGCGCCATCGTACACCCACACGGGACCTCGGTTTTACTTCTCATCCGAAAGAAGGCACACTCGCGGCATCTCTCTCGCCGGAAAGGAGCCGACCCACCATCGTCCAGTATCGAACCTAGAACTACTGGCGTAGTTGCCGAGTGAGCTAACCACTACGCCACCGCGGCGGGTATTTTCTAACTGCTTTGATTCATATGAATTTTCTCTGCTTCTTCTCTAATTTCTTCTTCTTCTGCTTCTTCTCTAATTCTTATATATTAGAAATCGTTGTTAATTGAAATTCAGGTATAAAGAGGCAGTATTATCGTGAAAAATCTTCATTATTCTCTGTTGCGCGCGGGTGGATGAGCAAAGACTTGTGCTCATCAATTGTAAATGAGTAAAGCAAAAATTTAATTATGCCTATTCTATCGCCGAATTAGTTGCTGTCATTTAACGGGAAACACAAATTTACGATTCAAGGCTTTATTCAAGTGAGAAAAAAAATTGAGTTTTTACCTTTTTTAAGAAAAGAAAAGATAAAAGAAGTTTCATTTTTAAGTACATACACATTGTTATCAAGAGTTGAGTACATTTACAAAGTGAAGTTGATGCATGATGTAAAAGCAGTCTTGAGTATTTTTTCCTCTTCTTCTTCTTCTTCCTGCTAGTTTCTTTTCCTACATATTTCTCGTTTTTGTCAGACCAACGTCGTCCAAATCTATTTTCTGAAGTCGTAGTTTGGAGTTGATAAATGATCTTTCACTGAATAGGAAATCTTTGTGCAAAGTCAAGGTAAATTGAACTTGCTGGAAAAAAGTAGATGTGGTCTTGAGTTGGAGACCGTGTGAAGAGTGAATAGATAGTACACAGTTTTCAAATGGCTGTTATTATGTAACAAAACCATGGACTGAATTGATTCCAACTTTTTTTTGTTATCCAGATGTGAAAACCGTTTTACGAAGACTATTCAAGCTTATTTAACACAATTTCTTTTCTTCATACTTTTTTTTCTCCCAATACAAAGATTGAGACTGAAAGTTACAAGTGAAACAAATTGAGACTTATAATCATTCAATAGTTGACTGGACAAGAAAAAGCAATTATTTTTATGGATTTTATTGAATGTATTAACATTCAAAACAAAATTTTATTTATAGCTGATTCTTGTTATATATTTTTCACTCTGTGAAATTATTAGAACTGTTTTTTTTCAAATTGCTTAGATTTTTTTTTTTAAAATGTAGTGAAATTGTTAAATATGTCGCAAAAGAAGACTTTCTCAATAAGAAAAAAAAAAGTTGTTTAATGTAGTACTTTGTATTTCATATTTTGAAACTTTTCTCTCTCTCTGCTTATTTCAAGTTAAAATTTTGTAGTTTTATACCCCTCGGGGTACTAAACATCCAATTTTTGAAGCTATCTCGTATTCCACAGCTTGCGTTTTTAAGTTTACTCTGCCTCAACAAAATTCTAACAATGTGCACTGAATTTTAAATCTCGTTTGTGTTATACAACATGTTTGTTGAAAATATGAAGCATTTAAATGTCTAAGCAGTTTTTCTTGGCTTTAGAAATCTGAAACTAGGAGAGGTTTTTTTTCTCTCTAAACTTACATATGACGCTTGAAAGCATATTCTTATATATTTGAGAATTTTAAGAAAAAAATATTTTTTTTTCTACAAATCAGCATGTTGCTTGTCATAATCAAACGAAATGCTGAAGAAAATCACGAAATCAAATAGTTTTGAATGAATTTAGTGTAATAGCGAATGAAAATGGAGCTGGCAACTAAATATTTATAGTTATTCGAAAATGGCTATTCAAATTTTAAAATAGTGAAATGACCGGTGAAAAACAATTTAAGTAATAAATATCCAAGTTTAATTTATTAAATAGTCCTATAACTTACCGGTATATGGTGCATTATAAAAGGATTTTATCCCCAACAATGTTTTTTCCCTAATTTTTTATTATTGTTATATCAAGATATCTAACAAAGGTGCGTTATGTATTGCCGCCTAACGTTAGCATATTTTCATAGAAAGTTTCAAAAATTCAGTTTGAAAGGAATTCAGTTATTAAATTCAGAATATGATATGGTGAAAACTGATCTAGCTCTTTATTATTTTTGTAAGCTGTTGGGACCTTTATTTAAATTAGCGATTTAATGTATGCATTTCATATTTCGATGCAGCCTACATTTATAGAATAGTGAATATTTATTCATGAAATGAAATAATATACTATTGCGACGATTATGATTAGAAGAAGGCCACCATGCCTCTTCGCGAGGTCTAAGACATTTCTTGTGAAAACATATATTAAAGATGATAGTTGATTAAGAAAGTAGAAAAGTGCTCTAAGAGAATAAGAAAGGGAGGAGGCTGAAGAATGAAACATTAATGATTCATGATAGATGGTTTGCAATTAATTTTGCAGCCTTTGGGTCGGTTTTTGTTTGACAACTTTTACGGTAAAAGATTGTTGTTTGATTGATCGACCGAAAAGTTGCAGCTGGAACATGTCCTCAGCTAAGAAAAGTAATTGTCCTCTCGGTACACTTTAGATATTCAAGTGGAGAAAATTTTTTTCTCAATCATGAAGCGGCTATTAGGTCTAGCCAAGTGACTCTGTGGTTACATAATTGACTTGTGAATCCATAGCTGCAGGTTCCATCCTGCAGGAGGTGCATGAATTCTTTCGGGCGTGAGAGAATGAGGCCTCGAGTGCACCTTTCTTCGAATGGGAAATATTACCTTGGCCACCTGCGAGGAACCTTTGTCACATGGAGTAAAATATACAGTGTGGTCGGAAAAATTCGCAGTTGGGAAAGCCCTCTCTACTGACGAATATAAGTTACCGATGAGCATTCGTTGCAAGGAACTTTCTACTCCGCCCGAGAGAGGCCATCTAGACCAGGGGTTCCCAACCTTTTTTCCTTAGATCGACCCCTTTTAAAAGTATGGGCTTAGCTCATAGATCCCCTTATATTTTTCTCTATAATTTGCACCTGATATACAGTATACAACTTCCCGCCTCGATGGCGCAGTGGGTAGCCCGCTCGGTAAATGTCGGTGGTTCTCAGTTTGATATTGGATCGAGGTGGGTTGGCATCTTTTCGGGCGAGAGAGGTGCTTCAAGTGCTCCTTCCTTTGGATGAGAAGTAAAACCGAGGTCTTCACGTAAAAGAACCCTCTCTATTATGCAACGGGTAGATGAGGCGAAGTGAACCAAAGGCTAACGTTATATAAGTATTGGGGTTGCAGCTGTGGTCGGCAACTGACTGGGGAAAACACTGTCTGTGTGTTACAATAACGGGTTGGGGAGTAAGTCAAGCAGCCATAACAGGCCGAACCCTTAGGAGGCTGCTCGCGGGAGAGGAGGAAGTAGGTGTAGGGGATGTAGGAGGGGGAAATTTGCAGCACCCAACGTTCTCTACCAACCACCCATGTTGGTACTAACGTGGGTTTGCATTGCTTAACTTTAGTGATCTCACGAGAGCTGGTGTGTCCAACACAACTTGGCCAATATATCACCCTTGTGATCATTCAGAGGGATAAGATAGGTACCCAACCCTGTCATAAGTGGGGAAAGAGTTTGGAGTTGCCTGTTGGTCCTCAAAGGAAGTAACGAACAATGAATTCGAATAAATGTTTAGATGTCGACCTCTTGATCATCATTGACCCCCTTGAAAATTCCATTGACCCCCCCAGGAGGTCGATACCGACCCCGGTGGGAAACCCTGATCTAGACTAAGATCAAACCCTCAACCATCCGAATCATGAATTACTCAGCCACTAAGCACTCAACCGCAGAACCCCCAATTTTAGATATTCTCTATCGTTACATAAATAAATGATAATCGTGTTCATTTATATAACAATATGGATAGAATTCTGATCTTTGCCCTTTAAAAGTAGTTTTTAATAAAAAACTACATCATATATTAAAAACAAACAGCATGCAGTCGACAACAATTATGACTTTGTTACGTGCGTCTAATTCTTGGAAATTGGAGGTCTTGTTTTTTATGAGCTTAAAAATGGCATCAGCTTATTTCCATGAAAGTTAGATTATGAATTTCTTGAAAAAGTATCATACGTAGTTCATGAAAGACATTTTAAATTTAGCAAAATTGTTAAAATAAATATCTTTATGAAAAGCCAGTCAATTTTAACAATAGACATGATATGCAAAAAATTTCATCTCATTGCTTTTATTTTACAATGATATATTTTTTTTCAGAAAATTATAACTGATTTATTTCGATATAAAATAACATAACACAGGAAAGGTTGACATGCCGCATCGTGGATCATTTTCCATAAAGTCAGCAAATATGTCAGAAGTTTAATAAGCAATTTAATATTGTATTTTAACCACTTTTTTTATTTTATATTCGGCAAATTGTAAAGAAGACTTACGCATAAAAGTATATGTTTCTATTTGGTTGAATCCACTAAAATTTAACAGATGACCATCGAGCTTCAAAATATCGCATGTCAAGTTCAAATAAGTCTGTGAATGAATTAAATACTTCATGGCTGTTTTGATAGAAAACAGACCTGTCCAGTTGATGCCTGAAATGATTTATGGTTACCTTATTAATTATGGGTGGACACTGAAACATTACTGGTAATTAAACAGAATGAGATTTTGTTTTATTACTGGGTAAATTCGGCAACTAACACTTGTTGTAAGCAATTTTAGCCAACAGAACACACATTAAAATACAATTATAAAATTGCTCATATGTTTGCTTGCTTTAGGGTTTATAGTTTTGGTAACGTTAATCTTCCCATATTTTTTCATTTTCAATAGTTATTTATGGCGCAATTTACTTGGGGCCTAATAGGCATCAGCTGTTTAGGGAACCCACAAATGGGTTGTTGAACTCGGGTCACCTGCACACCAGATAAAAGCCAAATCCATTATTTCACCAGCCCGGCACACGTGTTATGTCAAATGACTCATAGGAAAAATACTCTTTCCATAGCAACTTTGGGAGCGGCGAATTGCGTTGGACACACCAGTTCTCGTCTGATCACTGAAGTTCAACAGCGCAACCCCAGCTAGTACTGACGTGGGTGGACGCTTGGGAAAACTGGGTACTGCTAATACCCAAAAATCGTCGCATAAGTGTAGTGTCTGTGCAGTCTCTTCATAAGAACTATGCTGTGGACGGCGCTCTAATGACCTTGTAGTTGAAAGGCCCTAAAAGACCAACAAACAACATAGCCGCTTTTGACGTACTAATTTAAAAATTATGCTAACTAGAATTTTCAGATCGGCCAATTTTTTGCTTGGAAACAGGGTGGATCATTTTTATCAATCGACAAATTATTAAATTCATCTGAAGAGGCGTCTAGAAATGAGTTTAACTCGTTAATTTAATCAAACAGCGAATCTTTCAAGCCAATATATTAATATATTTAGCTGACTTTTCAACTTCATTCGGGACTCCCTCTGAGGAGACACATGATATATTGGGTCATATTCTTCGGCAGCCGGCTGACAACCAAAACTTATTTATAGTCGAGCTACTATTCGTTGGGGCACTCCACCGACCGCAGGAGGTGAGCTCCTACACCTGGGAATTTTGCTTCATCTACCCGTTGCGTAGCAGAGAACTGGTTCTTTTACGTGCACATGTCATCGTACACCACACCGGACCTGGGTTTTATTTCTCATCCGAAAGAAGGCGCACTCAGAACCTTTCTCTCACCCGAAAGAAACCAACCCACCTCGGTCCAGTATGGAACCTAGAACCATTGACGCAGTTGTCGAGCACGATACCTACTGCCCAACCGAGGCGAGTGTCTTCTAATTACCAGGATAATCCTGATAAAAATCAGGTCATTTGGGCTCCCTACACGTCGCTATTATCTCGTTTAAAATTGAATATTCTGACGCCATTTTTCCACAATGAGAACCGGAAATAGGGAAGTTCGAAAAACATCATCATCATCACCATACCCTTGTTCCGCCTGTGGCAGGGTCGGGGCTGCGAGTTCTAGCCCTCCACTCCCGTCTATTTCTTACCAGGTCCCCATCCATCCCACAAACTGCCATATCCTTATGGACAACCTGCTGCCAGGTTTTGCCAGTAAGGATCCCCACATTCCACGTTCCTATTCTAAGGCCACTCGCACACACAACCACTTGCAGCAGCCACTAGTGGTGACCACTAGTCGGTATACATGGTCACCAGTGGCTGCCACAGGCGGCAGCAACGTGATCTCGTGCTTGCGGTAATAGGAAAAACGCCACAGCTTGTGGGTCAGATGCGCTGCTGCAAACGCCGCGTCTGCACCGCGTCTATTGAGTTTCAATTGGAAAAACAGTCCACAGCGCGTGGTCGCCACTAGTGGCCGCTGCAAGTGGTTGTGTGTGCAAGCGGCCTAAGATTTGCCCCTATGCTTTCTGAACATGCTCTGACTGGGGCACCCCAGCTAGGCGCCTGGAACCTTCAGGAATATTGGAGCTGCTTCCCGCGGAGGGTTTCCGGCTTACCCCCACAAGAACTTCGACAATAAAAGGATGAAATTCTAAGTAATGCAATTAGCGCCAAAAGATGGCGCTAGGTTAGAGTAGGTATGCCGTAATGGTGCTGTCTGTATATTCTTGAAATCAGTCAACTCAAGTGTAAAATCATTTCAGAATGTGTTTAATGAGAAAACGAGTTGTTATAAAGACAGTGAAGATTGGAAACATCTTCATGATTAATGCTCAATTCGGTTCATAGAAAGATATTGAAAACTTCTGAGTTAAATTACTGTCACAAAATTTAAACAAGATTAAAATAATTGTTGTAAATTATTTACCATAGTCTATGTACAATCGCTTGCATGGAAATTATATTTTTAAGTAAGATTAATGAATTTTGTTGTGTTGCTCTCGTCGACAGACAGTGTCTCGACAAATGATGTTTTAAAGGCATTCTAAAGGGCTCTTAAAATGAAAACTAAAGCAACTAGTGAACTAGTGCATGATTAAAGCTATTGAATAATTAGAGAGATGTACTGTAATTTGTGCCGTTTGTTTCCGAGCTTCTGCTAGCTGGCGTCCAATGTTAAGTAGGCAATACTTTAAAAGTTGAGATCTAACTCAAATGCTTCTTGATGCCGAATGTGAACTTCAAATATTGTGTGCCATCGATTAACACAAGTTACTATTTAAAATATGACAAATATAGCCATAGGGTGATGCATGTGCAGAGCACAGGCTGCCTGTACTAGTGATTCGGTCACTTGATTTGCGTGGGTTAGCCCCAGAGCTGGCCCATGAAAAAGCAGGGTCTGGTTATAAGCTTTCGTGCGGAGCCTATCTTTGCAAATGAAAAAAATTATGGGTGTCTGAAATGTCTCCAAGAATTACTTTCAAATTATGGCCTTCACAAGACAAAGTCACTTGGGGCCTAAAAATTACAGACTGTTGGCGAGAAACGAATATGATTTATTTTTGAATTTTGCAAGATATGGGATCATACAGGGCCGTGCGATCATGTGCGGCTGCTCCATTTGTTCCCACCCCCCTTTCTGGCCTGCTCTGGATTCAGCCAGGTGAGTGAGAGACGAATCCCTTACAGTTTTGGATTTTTTTAAACTGTCTACACTCTACATTAGTGGTCGGCAACGTTCTTTTGTTTACAAGCGGGTCACTTTTTTTCGTAAAACTTTTTACTGGTGGGTGGCATCACTTCTATTTTAGATTACATATTATGACAGTCACACAGCTTAACTGACTGATATCTTAAGGTCCACTTTTGAGGCATCGTGCACCAACTCTCTGATCCAATATGTTTAGTGCATGTTTTAAACATGTACGCACTTGTTAAGTATTATATACCAATAATTAAGAATTGAGTACTGGGTCAATAAAATTTTCCCAGTGGGTATCAGGTTTCCGACCACTGCTCTACAGTGCTGGCTGCACCATTGCCTACAATATCTCGATTTCACTTGTCCTTACGAAACCCTTTATTTATAAAGACACCCCTGCCTAGCCGGTATCGGTGCTTCAGAGTTCGGCAGCTACAAATTGAACTTTGAGGGATAGCTAATTTACCAAGGACACTATTTGCGATTGTGAAAACTCAAATTTGAGTGTCTGCAGGTTGTATGAATTGAGCCATATAGTTTTTACATGGTTATAAATACTGTAGTATTTAATGTAGTGCAACAGCAGCTGCTATTAAGTTTGTTTAAACCACTGTGAATTACTTAGTAACTTTGCGAATGTCCAAAATAAGCTCTAGTTAACAATAATTTGCTCTTTGCACATTTATGACGACGCTGTTTGTGTATTGTAATGAAAAAACTGTCAGGGATTAGTTCAGTTTCATTCGATTCCAAGAATAGTATCCTGTTTCGAATTAAATTAGTGGTGTCAAAAAATAATTAGAATGGTCCTTAACTACCCCCCTTCGTCACGTTGGGCCTGGGAATGTTATACTGTAAAGTAAGCAGATATTATTTAGGCCCTATATGTAATTTTTCTTAACACAACTACTCATTATTCACGTCATAATGTTAAACATGCATCCAAACGCATTGCAATTAATTTTGTAGCCTAAAAATTATCATCATATCTAACTGTACCCTTATCGAAATTCTTGAAACCTATTCAGAAAATCCTGTAGGAATTTCTACTGCTATGATATATGTGATGCCATTCACCAGCAGTTCTGAGAATCAGTCTGTCGCAGCTCTACGGTCTGTACTCCACCTTTGGGAGCTCAGCTGGTGTTTGCCAACTTTTTCCCTCTGTCAACATAAATCCTTCTCTGGCTCCTTCTATTTAATAATTTCAATTCCTAGATTAATCTTACATCCCCAATGAGATAATTTACGGATAGCCCCTCGCTCCTAAACTCGTTTACCTGACTCGGTAGATGATCGTATATTTCTGTAACTTTTGATGGCATCTTTTTATGAGAAAACCTTTAAAATGCTATTCAACTTATAGGTCTAACCAGAAAACAAAGAGAAACACTTTTTTGGACAAGAGCTATATCATCCACAATAATACGATGTTTCTTGACAGTGTGGTCTATAAAGGCAATAAATATAACTGAAATGCAAAGGAAATGCAGTCCTAACATTCAACTTGTATTTTGTTGGAAGGGAATTTTTTAACGCGCGCTTTTATAAGTTTAATTCTCTCCTATTACTCTTTGAATTGTCCATCCATCAAGAACTAGCAAGATATTTTCTGTTTTTAAATTGCCTTTGTTGTACCGGAAAAGTTAATTTCTAGTTTTGGGACCAATGATTCGGCAGTAAACATGATACCTTATGTGTAGATCACTACTAATGCACTCAGTTCCATGTGATGACGCAAAAGTATCTGACAAAGTGAGGTTTTTCCATTGTAAAAGACAAATCTTTGTTTTTAACCTACTACTCTGTAAGACTGTACTTTACAAACTACAGTATATACAGTCTATCAGGGACTTTTAACGCAAATGTTTTGTTGACTGCATGATCATGTTAACTGTAAGTACATTTTGTGCAGGCGATGCTAATAATACCATCATGAAATGACTAACTACCCTGATCGCCTCGAACAAATCCTTTTTTGCATTAAAGGAAAAATGAGCGAAACACAGTGATGCAAATAACTAAGTTTTGTTTTAACCCGGGGCTGTTTAATTCCAAACTATCAAATGTTTATGTTGTAGCAAAATCAATGGCTCTAGCGGAGGATGCGGGTCCATCATTAAGGCCCTTAGTCATAAGTAAGACACTTAGTATCCCACGGTGACATAACAGTAATATTTTTCTGCCAAGTAGAGATATTTCAGTGATACGTATCATTAAAATTGTATTTGGGCTGTAGTCCTAATACTCTTAAAGTCCCTTCTAGAAGAAAACCCCTCCCTGGAGTAGGAGTTCTCTTCTGAAGTAGTATACTTTCCATCAGGGAGTCAACAACTCTGATGTTCCTTTTGTAGCGAGTGCATTGTCAGTTTAACGTTTTATTAGTATTGACCCCATTCCCGCGAATCTATCCGTCACATATCCTTTGTTCTGAAGTGTAAGGGCTTGTTGTTCACAATGTGACATATCTGTACCGTACCATATGTAATTTGGTGCCCAACATTTTGACCCATTTTAATATTCCTGACCCTGTTTGTTTGTCTTCATCCATTTCAGTTATCTTGTGCTGTATTATCACAATAACCCCTTAACTATTGAATAAAAGCTTCCACATGTTACCGTGTCATTCCTGTCCTAATTGTAACTCTCTCCTGCTCCTCTTCACAAGAATTTTAAGCTATGAATACCACTTTTCCCCATCGTCCTCTATCTCCTACACTACTGAGTTCTTCCTCAGTAGTACTACATCACCTGCAAGTGGCACTTCAATTGTTTTTGTTTCGTTGGTGTTTTAGGGCCCTTCAACTACAAGGTCATTAGAGCCCCGTCCACTGCGTAGTTCTAATGCAGAGACTACACAGACACTACACTAAGGCGACAATTTTTGGATATTAGAGGTGCCCAGTTTTGCCAAGCGGTACCCCATGTCAGTACTAGCTGGGGTTGCGTTGCTTCTCTTCAGTGATCAGACGAGAACTGATGTGTCCAACGCAATTTGCCGCTCCCGGGCACTTCAATAATCCGGTGTTGCTCCTACCTAACGATACTGCTGTCACACTATACATTTTTATTTTAAATTACAACAGTCTTCTTTATTATCTTCCCCAAATAATTGTTGTATGATCATTTTGAACAAAACAGGTTATTTGCAGATCTAAGATTGCAGTGTAGTCGTATGAATTCAAGTCATGTCAGTGCTTCCAAGCATTAGCATGCATTTACTGTACGAATTGTTGAAGTTCCCAATTTTAAGATTTTTATGCGTAGTACAGGAAGGTTTGAGATGCCAAGTTTTTGTATGCACTTGTACTGTATGCACTAACATAGACATCATCTTTTCATGTTTTTCTAATCTCGTGTTTCTCTACCAGAGTCAATTTGTCCCTGGAGAATTAGATTTCTGAATTTAAGGTTTTGAAATCAATTTTTTGGTCTATACAATTTTTTTTATTCGTCATTTGATCGTCATGCATTTTATATTAAGTAGTCTTAGATTTGACTTTGCATATTTGTGTAAGGAAATGGATAAATGTCGAATATGACATATCTGCAAACATTATCTTCCATAGAGCCAGGACAAATATTTACGTAGATGTGTAGTGATGGGAATGGAAAAATAACAGCTCAACCTGAGTTTATATTCTTGCACTATATGTAGGATGCACTGTATTTTCTATTTTGAAACATTTTAATATGTCAGAAATATTGTACCTCTTTTGCACCTCTCTTCCTCCGAAGTAAGAAAAAAATAATGTATGAACTAAGACGTAATGGAAAAATGACAAACGTCGTTTAGAAAGTGCAATCTAAGGAAAGAAATATTATATCAGACTTGAACAGGGCTCATCCAACTTTGTAAATATTATCACATGGTCACAGACTGCCATGAGTTACTACCTACATCGATCCGTTTATTGATCATTTATAGAGATAAAATGAATCTATCTACAATGTCCCTGTTGGGCATTGCCTTAAATATATTAGGATTACCCAATATTTGATCAGTTAGCTGCCACTAGTTCATGACACCCTTAAGATGGATAATTTTGAAAGCCTAATGCACTAATGCAATTATGAACAGAAAAACACATTGCCAATGCAGAAATTATGACCATAAAATGTTTAATATCAAAAGCTAAATTCTGTTCCGAGTGATGTATGATAGATATTTTATATATAAAAAAAACATCCGGCTCAACTCAATTTGAAAGTTATTTTCAGATAGAAAATGTGCGACTTTCAACGCCAGGTAGATAACTGCTTGCTGTAATTAATATGTAGATGAACTATTTATGTAAATATTTTAGTCTCAACATGAACTCTGTGCAAAGTTTCTACTACATCATATTTCCCTAACAGATTACCACATTTATTGCATTATTTATAAAACTGCATTAAAAGAGGTGGATTTCCGAGATAAATGAAATCAAAGTTCGGCGTATGGCCTCTCTAAATAGCATTAAAAGTAGTCTGGAAATATGTTACAACAATATCCGTGGCAAAAGGCAGGTTTGGAAGTGACTCATGAATGGTTAATGAATGCAGATTTTTATTAATGACCATTTTATAATGTTAGCTGTCTACTGTCCCACCAAACTCAAAAACAGGAAAGCTAGGGATGGCTTTGTCATTAATCTCGTTTATTAGACTTAATCATAGTGCTGCTTTTGCATTATTATTTAGATTGTACCATACTGCCAAATATTAATTCAGTTTGTCTTCATGAAATAACATATGCAGTTTATGTATGAGATGCGGCTTAGTTATTTGAGTAAACGTTTTCAAAAATACCATAAATCCTAGACCAATTTTGCCATAAATTATTTATTGCTGTCGAACACAAAACAAACCAACTACTACTAACCCTTTTCTCATATATATGGCAGGATCGAGTACCCATTGAGACACATGGTGTGATCTGTCGGATGGTATTTTTGGGCAGCCGGCTGCAAATCCAATGCTGCTATTCCTATTCTTGTTTATTGTCGGCCTTTGTTGAGGCACTTTTCCTCCTCCGATTCCAGGAGGCGAGCCACTACGCTTGAAAGTGGCATCGTAAGGTAATCGGCCCAAATATCGCCCATGCTCCTAATACCGCCTAGTCTAGTCTCTCCCTGTACTATGGTGCTAGTGAGCGGCGAGTTGCGTTGGACACACCAGTTCTCGTCTGATCACTGAAGTTAAGCAACGTAAGCCAAGTTAGTACTGACATGGGTGGTCGCTCGCGAAAGCTGGGTAATGCTAATACCCAATAATCGTCGCATTAGTGTAGTGTCTGTGCAGTATATGCATTAGAACTATGCAGTGGACAGGTCTCTAATGACCTTGTAGTTGACGGGACCTTAAACACCAACAAACAACAACTATGGTGCTATCATGTGGCCAATTTATCCATTATGTTCCTCTACAACACGACAGTAGTCGATGGTCTTTGCACGTGTTCGTTTTTATTTTGAGAAACTTTTAAAATATTTGTACCTGGTGATTTATCACCTTCCCCATATTCATTCTAGCAATGTATTTAAGCAACAAGGTATGCATAAATTAAGGTTGCTTTTCATTTTAATTTTATTTAGTTTGCCTAGCTAGTTATGGCTGTGGCGTCCAATATGATTTTAGGATGTGATGTTCCCAATATCGCCCACTTGCATGTTGCTAATATCGCCTGCTAGATGGTATGGGAAGGTTGGAACACAATGTACAATACTTCTTCGTTACCTCTATCAGATGTCATAGAGGAAAAAATAGGACAAATTGAAAATGAGGGAGGCATTAGTACCTACGAAAAACAGGGAAATGGACTTGCTGATGGCTTTAGCGACATCTAAAGTGCCAAGATCTATACTGATTATGTTATGAAACCAGCAGCTAACATCTCCTAACCATTTTCCGCCTATGGCAGGATCGGGTACCCGTTTTGTCCCTCTTATTGCGCAAAAGGACGAATAATTGGACAGCATTTTTCCACAGCTGGTTGCCGACCAAGCTGCAACCCATATGCTTATTGATTGCCGGTCTGCTGTTCGTTGGGGCGCTCCACCAACTCCCAGGGACGAGCTCCTACACCTCGAAATTTTTGCCTCCTTTGCCTGTTGCTTAGTAGGGAAGGTTCTTTTACATGCAAATGACATTATCGATATTGTAAATATTTGGATCATTGAGTTTCGGTAATGGGCGATATTAGGAAAACTTTTCTGAAAAACGACAAATTGAAGTATGTTACAATTTTCGGTTTTATAGTTTTAAAAATAAAAGAATTGCCCAAATTCACCTGTGGAATATTAAAAGTAGATATGACAACATGTTTACCCCAGTTTTGATTAAATAGCATTCTTCATTTGTCCGTGATAAATTGTATTGCTTAAGTGGGCGATATTTGGGCCGATTACCTTATGCACTACAGGAGGCCACGGTTTTACTTCCTGTCTGACGAAAGGCGTACTAAGGGACCCCGTCCGACAGAAGCCAACCCACCTTGATCGAGTATAGAACCTGGAACCACTGGAGCTGTAGTTGACTTCCTCTGCGCCATCGAGGCGGATCTTATTGCTGTCGAGTGTAATCTACTTTTATTTATTTTTAAAATGAAAGATATATATTAAATACACGCCATTTTCAAATGTTTGTAAAATTAAACATGGAAGCAAATGTTTCATCCGTAGTCTGAGATCTGTTTAATCATAAAACTAGTCTGATTGTGCCAAAATCATGATCGTGATTCCATTATCTCTTTCTCTTTGCGGCATAGGTCTGCGTGCCTGTTTAATATTAAATAATACGAATCTATTATTTGCGATCGAAATAAGCTTTTAACATAATTGGTATGGTCCCAAGACGGTCATTGATGAAAAACATGTGTTTCCCACATCAACTTGTATGCTAATTTTCAAAATAAACGCAAAGCTTTCGTCTGTACAGACATACATGGCATCTGTATGTGACATGATCTGTTTGACAAATTAAAATTTTCATAATTACTGCAAATACATAAATAACTTTTTTCAAAACAGAACAAACGAAAAAAAGGATTTTTACGCAATTTAATCATGCTTTGAAATAAATTACTAGAAATTACTCTCTTAAGTCTATGTTTGTAAAATCATCATCATCACCACATCGGAATCGAGTCTGCGGGTTCTAGCCCTCAACTCCTGCCTTTCTACCACCAGGTCCCTTTCCATCTCACACACTGCCATATCCCTACGGACAACTTGCTCCCACGTCTGCTTCGGTCTCCCCCTTCCCCGGGTCTTCCAACCACCTGCATTCCTGTAATGGACCTAACGAACTCCTACTCCCCGCTTCTCATTACGTCTACTCTCACTCATTTTTTCCGCGGTGTCCTCCACCCCCAGGCAGCCTCTAATATTCTCATTCCGAATTCTATCAACTCTTGGCACCCCACCCATTTACCGCAGCATTCGCATCTCGGCTACTTGCATTCTATTGACGTGGCTCTTCTTCACTGCCCAACACTGATCCATATAACATAGCTGGCCTAACCATCATCATCATCACACCCTTCTCCCGCCTGAGGCAAGGTCGGGTCTGCGGGTTCTGATCCTCCACTACCGCCTATTTCCCACCAAGCCCCTCCACGCCGCATGCCTCCATGTCTCTTTGCACCACCTGCTCCCACGTCCGTTTTGGTCTTCCTCTACTCCTAGTGCCCCCAATCACCCGCAGTCCCACAATGGACCTCACAAGCTCCACCTCTCCCCTCCTCATCACATGCCCATACCACCTAAACTGATTCTCTCTCGATTGTCTCCCACCCCAAGCTACCTCTAACGTAATCATTTCGGATGCTGTCGGCTCGTGACACCCCACTCATGTAGCGCAGCATTCGCATCTCCGCCACTTGCATTTGCCTTTCGTGGTTCTTCCTAGGTGCCCAACACTCTGAGCCATGCAGCATAGCGGGCCTAACGACAGTTCTGTAAACTTTGCCTTTCAACTTTATTGGGGCTTATCGGTCGCACAAGACCCCATTTGCCTGTCTCCACTTCAGCCTTCCTGCATTAATCCTGTGTCACGTCACGTCGGAATCTATCACCCCCGTTGCTGTGGAAAACTGATCCTAAATAGCGAAACTCTTGCACCCGTAGTATCCCCTCACTCTCACAACGAATCTCACCCCATGCCGCTGGCCACTAAAATTGAAAGCTAGGCATTCTGTCATCTTCATGTTCACCTTAAGGCCCCCCTCTTTCCATTGCATTATTGGGACCCTCCTTTCACCCAGGATTCCTCTTGCCTGTCTCCACTTCAACCATCAACCATTGATTGTATGGGTCACATTGCAATTTATATCCCCGTTACTTTGTACTGTACCTTTCTCGTCTTTTTCACCAGTTCGCCCCTAGCGAGTACGTCACCATTATTTTTCTGTCCTTCCGAATTGAAAACTACAATAAATACTATGTCTTCCTCATGTCTGTCTTTAGCCCTCCCTGTTCTATCGCTCCTCTATTACCGTTTAGGCCCTTCTCTACCTGTTCTCTGGCCATTCTCCTACTCCTCTCAGCAGCTCGTCCATTACCAGAATGGAAAGGTATGGACTTAGTGCTGAACAATGGTGTACCCAAATGTTTAAAACAGAAAATCTTTTGTTAGTGTCTAGAAGCCAAGAAGCTAGGGTCTTAGAGTCTTATTGCGATTCTGGCCATTGCATCACATCAATTACGACATTTCATTAAACAGATTAGGAATTGTCAAGGATCATGGGAGGGCTGGAGTCGGTTGCTATAGCTTTTATGTCCGACAAGAAAAGTTCCCTTAAAATTAATATGACCTGTTTAACACACAGGGGCGGATCCAGCGGCGGATGAAGGGGGGGGCGCTTCAAAAAATGTGGGCCCGAAATATTTTTCAATATTCAGAATCCCTTCGTACACTTCTAGCTGGCAATTACAATAGGTCCTCTACTGTCCCTTGGACTGCAAATGTTGCAATGGGATATAGAAATGGGGATAGCAATGCAAAAATGCCTCATTAGTTGCAAAGTTGAATCATGCATCATTTGAAATATGCGCCCCATTGAGGCACTGAGGGGGGAGCAATTGCTGCATTGCTTTCCCCCTCTCCCGATCCGCCCCTGTTATCACAGGCAGAATGTATCACGAGACGTCTAGAATGTGCGAACTAGCGACCTTACAAAGTTCAAGATGCTAAAAAAACCACTAGTGCCTGTATGTTTGTCAAATTGTATAAATTACTTTTGTAATTTTAGAATATAAAGTATTTTTTCAAAAAAATTACAGATTAAACTTTTTTGTATTTACCTATAGAAATTCAGGAAATAGTAAACACATTTAAATGTATGAGGAGAATTTGATTCGTGTAATGTCTGAATATTTCTGTACAATACGTTGACAAGTATTTCTTGAAGGAACATCATTTAATAGTGAATTGAATTTGGCATAATTGAATATGCGGCTAGGAATCAAATTCAAATTTAAGATAACAAAGCAAATTTCATTTCGGAAATTTAATAAACATTTTCTGGAAAGAAACATAAACCTTTGAGGTTTTATAACAATATACACGTAACATACTCAAAGTAAAAAAGCTGTCGTCGATTCAAAAGAAAAATAACTATTTGAGGAGGGCGGGTAGACTTTAAGTAGGGCCCGACATAAGGATAAGAAATTTAATAAGAATTTGATTCAATTACTTTTGTATTGGCATTAAGTCCATTAAAATAAATATAGTGTGCATCTGATATATGAAACTTTAATTATATTGTATTTTAAAATGATTAGATATAACGAAGGCAGCATAAATTGATACAACGATGCTTGTAAAATAAAATATTTGAAATAATTGCCACTGTTATTTATTTTTTTTTTTTACATATATTTGTGAAAGATGAGGTGTTATCGACATGTTTGCATGGTTCTGTAATTCCATTATTGAAGAATATTAATATGTTTGTTTATTCAAACTTTGTTGGACTAGTTTTTTGTTTTGTTTCCCCTTCTTCCATCTCACTCTTGTCACAATTTGCATGACAAATAACAATAACACATATATGTTTAGTTTCATAGGGTAATTAACCACGCCTATGTTAATGGGTATGTTTAAATTCTGATTTTTCTCACTGCATTTTGCGTGTTTGCTCTATGTGAATGTCATGATGACTGCATTTTGGGATATTCGTGTGTGGTGGTCACAAATCCCTATTTGACCAGCCGCAGTCATACTGCATCTAGCAGGCTAGTGAACTCTTCACATGTTATTTTTACCTATTTAAACTAAACAATTCAATCAACGTCTACCATTATTAAGCTGTCCTTTGTAGAAATGTCGTAAAAGTTAATCAAAAATTGATTTCATTGGGGATGCACGACAGTTTTATTGCCTAATGCAAAGCATGCGCATCATGTAATATTGGCTACTATAACTGCTCATAGTAATAGTGTAGTACCTTTCTTGCCATTAAGTCAGGAACTTTTTAATCTACACATCTTTTAATGCCTCTATTATCTCTTTAGATGGGCGGCACTTGATTACAATCTATTTAAAATAGCCTAGCTTTACTGTAGACATATTCAAAATCACTTATCACACCCAATTTCTCACGCATACTTTGTGATTTAGTTATGACGTTATGTTTCAACAACCAACTCCCTTATATTCACTGATATAGAACCGTAATTTACAACATAATGACGTCTTTTTACTGACTGAAGTGTTACTCATCTCTAAATGAGATAGATACACACACACCATATATGTTTCCATCTCATATTTTGTGTCGCATATTTTGGGACTAATTTTTTTTTTTTAAAAAAGTGATTTTCTTTTCATTTAAATTGTCATCAAAATACTTTTGATTATTACTCGAATTACATGAGAATAATTCGTAGTATTAAAAAAAAATGTAGTGAGATATTTCCATGTTTTAAGAATTGAATAGGGGCCTATTTACATACCGGTTTTAATTGCATTGGATAGTTGTAATGCATTAACTCATATTTCAAATACCTATAGGTTTTTTAGTCGAGATGTTTCTTCAACTCAAAAATTTTGATGTTCTCGTTTTCTTCTTTTCACAATTTTGAATGTTTTTAGACTTAATGAAGTCGGAATTTAATAAACAAGAGTGCTATAATTAATATTACACATTGAAAAATTATTCATTTAATTTTTAATGCGTAATTCATTTCCTGTCTGCGCTATATATATACAGTAGGCCCTACCTAGATAATAGAGGTGCGACTAAACAGCCATATAAATTAATTCTGTAAAAACATTGAAAGCAGACCTTGTTACTTTCTGTCTAGTTTCATTTGGAATGCAAACCCCTGCCCCATTTAACTGGTGCCTTTTTTCCAGGCTGTTGTATAGGACTGGAGAATTCGGATAAAAATTCATCATTAGTTACTGTGCGAAATATGAACAATTAGCATTTCAAATAATTGAATTAAACCATAAAAGTATTAATGAAATTCATCAATAGTTCCAATATTAGAAAACTGTTTTAATTAAATTCAGAAATGTGTTCCTGAATGGGCCTGAAAGCAATGGTTTGCTGATGCCTTCTTCGCAAACATTCATGGTCCCATGTGGTGTGTGCTTACTAAACTCTTTATCGTCGTCATCACTATCCCTTTTCTCGCCTATGGCAAGGTCGGGTGCCCATTTTTATCCCATTGGGATGTTTGAGAGATGTGTTCGTTGACATTTTTACATAACTTGCTGCAGCCCCTATGGATAATTATTTATCACCTATCTATTTGCTCTATGTAGTAAGGGTTCTTTGATCTTGCGGATAGCATGATGGACACCACAAGAGGCCAAGACTACCTAAAAAGAAAAACCATAATAGTTTGTAGCACTTTATACAATACTTCTTTTGTCCATTCCTTTCGGGCATTTGTAGTAAAAATTAACCAAATTTTTAGGTAAAGGATATTGTTCCTTGTTCTTTGGTGCTCAACTTCTGTGGTTATAGCAGCTTGGGATTGATTAAACTAACCCTTACAGTTATATGACGCGTAAAAAGCACTCTTGCACTACGAAAGAGACAATTTTCGGTGTCAATGGGTATGTTGACCGTAAATGTTATAATATTAACCGTCTGAAATCAAATTTAGGAGCTTATGGCGAATGATGCAGATGAATGCCATTAATTTACTTTCTTGATTTTCGATTATCCTCAGCGGTTATGTTTTTACATAGTTATGTCCAAATAGAGTGAATAATAATTCAGCCTTTAAGAAATAAGATTTAAGGGTATGCTATTCATTAGAGGAGAATTCAAATTTGGTGTGGTTTTAAATACATCAGTGAAAACCGCGTTTTCGCTCTTTCCTTCTCCTCCCTCCCGCATAAAAATATAGGGTATATACTGTATTTTTATCCCAGATTTGCAAGAAGATAAGCTACGAAGCATCAAAGATGTTTAAGGAATAGTACCTGTATATAAAATTCAATTTAAAGTTATTAGAAAATAAATTATATAGAAATACCTCGAAAGCCACTGCCAGAATATTTAATTAATAAGGTATCTGAAAAGATATCTGCTTTCAGAAAAATTTTGAAATGGGTGCGCTTCTTCACGGACCAATTTAGTTAGCATTACCTTATGCTATTTTATAATTTAATTTTTTTATCAAGGTTTGTTAGACCTAATACATCAGGCAGCTTACGGTACTTTTCTCAGGTACACGTTGTCTTAAAGATAACTTTATGTAACTTTAAAGATAACTTTATTTGGGGAATAATTTCTTAAGACTCCAAGCATCAATAATAATGTAGATATTTTTAAAGATAATTTCATCATTAAAGATTCAGTAATAGGAGTGTAATATTTATTCGCCTTTAGATTCTTAAGTAATGAAATTAAGTCCTTTTTATTTTGAATAATGACATTTGTTGTTAGATTTTCAGTCAAATTCACGAAGGATCGATACTATTAGTTTAATTGATTAAATACAGTAGGGCCTACCGAAGAGATTGGTATCTTTATGCATTGCTTTTGACAGCATATTTTCAAATGGATAATTTAGAAATAATTTGCATTAATAATTCAAAAAACAACAACAGTAAGCTGAAAACCCTCTCTGAATGCAAATGAAAAAAAAACTAGATGCAGATTTAATGAAGCAAAGTCCATAATTGAGAGTTGAATTTTATTGCATGCCATACTTAATTCAACTCTTCCGAATTGAAGGAAGATGCGGAATGAGAATAGGGACAATGAAAGACAGGGAGAGACATGATGTATACCACTAAGCAATGTCTAATTTATCAAGATGATAGACTATATTTGGGTGACCTCTCGTTTAAAGGTCCGATGATTTAATGACAAGTAACTTTTAGCCTTGCTCCATATCAAATTTTATCCATATCTGGTTATCAAGATGACATGCTGTCAGTTTCAAACATCTTATTCAATCTCCCTTTCAACTTTACAATTTAATAAACGTATCTAAAGTCACACTCAGTTGAATTTTCTCTAAATATGATTGTAAAGATATTTGATAATGATGAATTTGATACTGGTCAAAAGCTTTGTTCACCACACATTGTCACACGCCTTTATACAATAGTATTTTCGTATATCAGCATTGCATCTTCTGTAACTACGGTAAGCAGTCCCTTAAGAGATTTTTAACGAAAATATTGACGTAAAATAACTATCAATACTAGACCTCCAATCAACCCAAAAGTGTGTTTAAATACATTTTCGAAAATGTTAGTGGTGCAGGCCATTGACTATAACTTAATCACATTAGAAAAACCAGTATGTTATTTAATAAAAAAAAATTAATACTTCCCCTTATCGACTTAGATATGTATTTTTTTTTTAATTTCATGTATTTCTGCAAAAAGATCCGTCTCGGTGGCGTATAGATAGCGTGCTGGACTATTATATCCAGTACGTTACAGTGGTTCCAGATTCGATCCCGGACCGAGGTGGTTTGGCGTCATTCGGTTGAGAAAGAGGCTTCCGGTGTGCCTTTCGTCTGATGGGAAGGAAAGCTACGGTCACCTGTAGGGGAGCGGCGAATTGAGTTGGACACACCAGTTCTCGTCTGATCACTGAAGTTAAGAAGCGCAACCCCAGCTTGTACTGACATGGGTGGCCGCTTGGGAAAACTGGGTACTGCTAATTCCCAAAAATCGTCGCATTAGTGTAGTGTCTGTGCAGTCTCTGCATAAGAACTATGCCGTGGACGGGACTCTAATGACCTTTGTAGTTGAAGGGCCCTAAAACACCAACAAACAACAACAAGGTCACTTGTGGTGTGTACGATGTCACCTGAACGCAAATGTATCTTTACTACATGGGCAAATGTATTTTGCACTTGAGAGGCCCCAGGCGCAATTCAATTTTGAGGCCCCCCTCTAAATATTTTCACTAGTCCTACCCCCTACAATGTGAATTCTACATGGACGTTTTTACTCTGCCTAACATTATTCACTTGTCAATTTAATTTAGGGAATACGGCTAAATAATTAATTATTTTCATTATGAAAAAAAAATAATAAGTAGAGAAAATAATTTATTTTAATTTTGAGAGTTGAATTTTGAGGCCCCAAGCGCGCGCCTCATGCGCCTGTGCGGAAATCCACTGTACATGGAGTAAAATACACCTGTAGTTCGGCAAATTTTCCAGGTGTAGGAGCTTGGTAGGCAAAAAGGGCCTCAATGAAGAAAAATAATTCAACGATAAATAAGTATAGGAGGTTGCAGCAATAATAATGTGTCCAATGGGACAGGGAGAAAGGTTCCTAATGCTGAATGTTGATGATTTAGTTCTTATTAACATTAGGTGATAACCTAATGGATGTTGTGGGATGATGTCGCCTCTTGGCAGTATAGGCAGCTTAGACCCAGCCTACCACTGGTTTTGGTTAAAAAAATAGCATAGCTTGTTATTTTTTCGGAATTAATGAAAAGGCATCACTGTAGAAACGTCGAAGCAAATTAATTCCCCGGAGCTTGTGGATGAATATTTGCAGCCATTATTAAGTCTTGATTACTCTTCATTATTTTACTTTTAACATAAAATCATGTTTTAATGCAATAGATATTAATTTAAAATGATTGATACAAGTCTGCCCTGAAATTTGAAACATGTTTTTCTTTCTAGCGCTAAGATCTGAAGTAATATATGAATTAGTGGATGAAATTATTTATGATAACCTTAATGCAAAGACAACAATGTCACTGAACCAAATTTTTTTCGTTTTTGACTGGAATGTGATAGGAAGACAATGAGAAATTATGATAACAACCACAGAGACATTTGGGACTGACATTATGCATAACACAATGATAAACAACTTTTCAATTTCCCTTAACGGTTTTTTCCGAGGCATTATACCTGTCTTGTCATGTGTGCTTGATCATCTACGGCTCCCCATTGAGCAATTAACTGACGATTACAGGTTGCAATCAATTGGACACCTGTCTAAGAATAGATGTTGTTAGTTTTTTTTTCTCCCTCTACTAATCACATTTTCTTCCATGTTGTTTATTTAAACGGCTTGTATCAAATTTAGCCCACTCAGAAATTAGTGATATTTGTAACAATCATTGAATTGTTCAGTTTGTGTATTTGGATTGCTTTCATCTTTTACTACGACCAATCCATTACATATCCATTAGAAAAGGATAAATTGAATAAGTCGATTTGTTCATTTCTCTTTCTCCTTTTTCTTGTGTTTAACCCTGTTTTTCTAAATGTGATTGGTATTGGAATATGTGACTTTACGGTGATTTACAATGAATTGAAATGATATAATGAAGCTTGAATGGAATCGATTATATTCTTTTGTTTCGGATAAAATTAATTATATTTAATATTTCATATCAATGAAGAGGTAACCATTGTCAACTGAAGTTGTTAGACATTCAACTAAATGTTTACACCATGCAATCATTTAAATGTGGAAGTCGTATTCAACTGCTTTTTTTACAAAAGCAGTTGAATACTCAACTGTTCGTGTTGCTTGAATGAGGATTGATCTTCCACTCAAGGAGGGAACCTCAATGGGGGTTCCCCATTCAAATGTCCAATTTTCTGAACATCACATTAGTAGATAGATACTTCACTAACTGCTGAACCAAAGACATAGGCAGAAGTCTAGCAGGTGGCCCAATCAGCATGTCTTCATTTGGTGAATAATTTGTAAACACATTTCTAACGTTGAAAATGGTGCTCTGTAGGAGGTTCGTGTGTTGTCTGAACCATACGTTCCCCAAAGACTCCATTGTTTCCTTCTGTAATCCAGAAATTTGTAGATGTGTGGATCCTATAAAACCAGAGTTTGTTTTGTAAGGTTAATGAATTTCAGACACAGGCGAAATTTCTTGTTGTTTACTGTAAGTGGAGGTGGTATAAAATTAGTTCCCTCTCTTTCTGCTTTACGATGCACCTGAACAGATTTTATTGAGCTTCTGTTGTAGGACGAAATCCAATCAATGATGGACTCATAAAAAATCACCCCCTTCCTATCTTTCCAGAGTCGTTCGTTCACAAACAGAGTAAGCATACACCAAATGACTGCAGATTGACTGCTGTAGATAAAAGGTGTGAAATTTTTCGTTAGTGCATTGTTGTTCAAGTTTGATTAATCTCGACCATATTATTAAAAGGTCCGTCTTAAGAGGATCTCCTATTAATCCATATCATTAGCTGATATTTTTCACTCTCTTTTTCAAAGGGTTCATTTTTACCACAATCTATTTACAGCTACAGCCACTAAGTTGTCTTTAGATATAATAAACTGTTCAAGTAGTCACCCAGTGATTCAAGAAGATGATGATGATGATGACGTGAGTGGCGACAATGGCAGTTCAAATAACATGCAGGATTTCTTTTTATAACATCACCTTGTTAAGTCCAGACGCCAACACTTGAGTGACCTTTTTTTTATTTGCATTACTGGCACATACCGTGCCAAGCTGTTGTGCGACAGTCCCAAGTCTCGTATTACTTGCAGACAGTTGAATGGCAAGCAAGAAAAACCAGTAGAGGTCTTGTGGAAGTGCAAGAAAACTACTCGACGAAACTATACAATATTTTGTTGTTGTTTGATTCTTCAATTTTATATATATCTAAAATTATTAAGTTGAAGTATCATGGAACTCATTGGCTTTTACATACTGTATAATAGTTGCTTGTCGTTTTTCTACTTGCTCTACCAGAAATATTGATTACCAAAGCTAGCTTCCATAGGCCGGTTGTTCATGTCTGCCGTTAGTAGCGCTGATTTCGAATTGGAGCGTTTAAACTTGGCTGGTCTCGTCATTCAAATATTTCATTGATCTTCAGTGCAGGCGAATATTCGTTTGACGCTAGTTCACATCTCACACAACACGTGGTTTCTACTTAAGAAATCTAGACTTAATCTATTATTGCGTTACATCTTTACTCAAATAAATGGACTACTTTTGTTGCGTTGATCTCAGTGATTGTCAGAACATGTGTTACTAACCAATCATTTGATCGCTTTTGAAGTTTGGAAATAAGTTGGTGTTACAATACATCACTGAACTGCCACTTCTTCTAGAAGAAGTATGAAGAAAATAACATTTCATATTTTTGGTGTAAAAAGTGTTTGGATGTTGGTTATCGTCCTTCTGTTTGGTAAGTTATTCAATGAGACTAAATATTTTAATGATATAATATGACTAGTGAAGAAATTTCGTGAGCGTATGGCTCACTATCTGTAAGTGCAAAGCATGAGGTCATAGACTTTCAGCTGACTATTGATGAACTTTATTAGTCAATTTAGTTTTATTTTATAATGGATTTGGCTATTATACTTGATTCTAAACTTTTCAGATTCCTCTTTAGTAGGAAATTTTCCTTTATCGTATGCTTCGTATATACAGATAACTCTAGTTCAATTCCCAACTTTCAAAACATATGTGGGATTCGAAGCTTTGTTTCATCATTGGCCTACTGTATCATACCAAATTGAATCTAAGACTAATGGTCCAGTCATTTCTTGAAATCCTCAGTAATTAAAGAAGTCGAATATAAAAACAAAGTAAGAGTATTATTATGTAAGGTATAGTATTTGAAATATTCAAGCTTAGTATGGTGGTTAAACAAGTGGTCAATATTGTATTTTGGAAGTTGTTGCAGTAGCTCATACCGCCTTTGAGATGTTTGTCACTTTTTTCAGTGTTATTGTACACCGACACACTCACAAACCCCATAATTTATATTTATGGCAGGAAATTTTCCTCGTCATTTCTCTGTAAAAGTAAAGAATGTAATCAATGTAGTGTTAGAAGCACACCATTAAATAATGATTTTACAGAATGCTTTTAAATAACAACGTACTGTACGTCCACAAGGGATGTTTGAATGAATGAATTACCGAGTTGTAAATGCTTTTATAACAGAAAGGAACAGGACAAAAACGGGGAGAAAGTGAAGTGGGTTTGTAAACTAAGTTTAAAAATTACTTTTAAAATGAGTTTTGTAATGAAACTGGTGCTGTGTGAATAATTTATCATGATTAAATTTAATTAATGTTGACTACTGATGCGGAAGGAGTTCCTAATGAAAGGCACACTATGTGCAACATTTTGAAGAGAAAATACATTGTCCGCCGACAACAGCAGCAGCAACAATAATCAATTTTTTGTGTGTGTGTGGAGGGTGGGGGATATGTTCATCTGTGTTAATTTTATGACGAATAGTATAAGAACAATAACCATTTGTCGATAATGGTTTTTCTTAAATTTGTGCCTTAGTGTTATTAGCAACCATTTGTTTAGGATCGCCTATTTGTCTAAGAAATTTCATCGATCGTCTTGAGATCAAGGGTAATTAACACTTAGGATGAGGATAATGTCTTATAAATCGTTAACTTAGTCGAAACCGTAAAGTATATTTTGTATCTTGGCAGAGTAATTTGGGGGCAGACATTTTTATGTGTTTTGTTTACATTTCCATTATACAGGTCGTGATCGAGGTATTACAATATACTTCAAAGAAACTTATGTTGTTGTATCAGCTGTATCCATAATTTTACCCATTCCTTTTCCTCCTGCCCTCCTCAAACCATCCCGATTGCGTTATTCACCAGATGTCGTGAAAATATTTTAATTTGACCAGTTTTTTTTTTCCTCTTGTAATCGTATGCATTTTATTTATTGCTATCGTTAAATATTCTATAGAAATTACACATTTCTAAACGTCGTTTCTGTTGGAAATGGCAGGGATGGTGATGTATGGTTAACTGGAATTCAGTTTTATTGGCTTGTGTGTGCCAACAACATTTCGTGAGATGTGCTAGCTAATCATTTGGTGAAAATGTACCAGTAAAGCTGCATATCTAATTCTTAATTCAGTCTTTCAGTCGGGTTTCTATCTCCTTTTCTCTCTTTGTGTGTATGTCTCTTGTTTTATCTTAAGCAGGAGTAAGGTGGCCAAGTAAATAACCTTTTATATATGATGAATTGACTTTAATTCCAATTGAAGTCTCATTATTTTGTACCGATTGTGATATTCGCCTGTGTGCGTCACAACTTTTGTAATGAATCCCTATATAGCCACTCTATTTTTTTTTTAAATGAATAAATGTTCATAAAAAAAGTTTTCCTCCATTCAATTGACATCAAGCACATAGAGTAATATTATCTGACGATAGAGTCATATTCACTGAAGACTGCTTTTTATATTTCTAACAATGTGTAGGATTGATAAAATTGAGTTGTTTTGAACCCTGTAAGTTTACAATAGTTTGCTGAACTGTGAGCGGTGGTGCATCGGGTGTTACTTGGATTGAGCACAATTCTAAAATTTACTCCAATCTTACTATTTGCTCAAAAATATATCGATAAAAGTGGCCTGTACACTTCGCTAGACAGACAATAAAGGCTCATAGAATCCATTAGACTGACAAAAGAAGTCCTTTGGTTTCATTTTACGAGGTTAGGGGTGTCAAAAATCAAGGTTACCATGGAAGTAACCCTGTATATATGTAGGTAATCTCACATGATTATAATAATACCAAATTATATCAAATTATAACATATTCTTTTGAGCGTACCCTTTCGGAGCATGCATTGTGTAATAATGTTAATAGAGAGTTAGTGGTGAACGTCGACGATGACGATACGAACGATACGAGGTCAAATGAGGCAACTGTGCATGCTCACGAAAAGCAGACCAGCAATTGAGCTTGCTCATTTGCCTCATTTGACCACGTATCGTTGGTATCGTCATCGTCGACGTTCACCACTAACTCTCTAATGTTTGGCTTAACGTGGTGTTTTTTACGTATTCAGGTTTTAAAGAATTTACGGTAATTTATATGCCGCCTAATGTTCATCATATCGTTATATTATATTTTTAAGCAGTTACTCCACTTAGTCCACCGTTTGATTGCATTAAGTTGCAGTCTTTTTAATCTTTTTCCCAGAAGTTTATCACGAAATAAAGGAAGCTCTTGAATATTTATGACATTCAATCTTAACATAGAAGGTGAAATTTATCTCAGTATTCCTAATTATATACTTGTGTATTACATATTGCACAGCCTGTAACTTATTTTAGATTCATTCTGAGTATAGTGCAAGCTATTTGTTAAGTTTATTTTGTATCCATTTTGTTGCGGAGAAAATGGATGGCATTATAAGGAATTTATGAATTTTTAAGATCGCAAAAACTGTATGAGAAGAAGCGAAAGGAAAAGTAGAGGACATTGATGGGATTTCTAAAATGCTCAAAATGCACGTAAAAGTCTGTAAGAAGCGAGCGATGTGTAAAATAATGGAATATTTTTGATCTAAAGTTCATGGACTTTAAATTTATTGTTTATTGTCCCCTTCTAACGTTGGGATAACGCATTTGCTTAATGCTCGCATTAGAAAACCAACACAAATGTATAAATCGTTTTCATAGAATTTTTTTCAGTCCCATTTGACATCTTGTTTTGATTTGAAACCGTTTTCGATCGTTTGATTTCCACATGAAAGTGTTGAACCACAAATAACTAGCTGACGTCGTCTGAATGCGCCACAAATAACTACAGTTCACTCTCGATTAACTGGGAGTACACCTAATCCTGATAGTTGAATTACTTTGTGTGGTATGGGCATGCACAAGTATAACTAAATAGCGACCATCGCTGTGGTTTCTTTACGACCTAGTGTGTGAGATTGGTACCTACAAAATATGGTGCTAGCAGGAGTCAGGATTCTTTGTAATATAATGCTGGAATATCCACGACTATACCACCTTTTGTCAGTGTAAGAAGTGAGCTAAAATTTAATGACTAGCAATACGCTGTTGATGTCAGCCTTTGATGCAACAGTCGATGATGTTTATTCATGATTCACTCTTTGTATATTGCGGATTCTCCTGTACTTTTACTTCTTATAGCTTGTTTCTTGCAGTGTCACATTATGCAGAAATTGTATTCAGACCGTTAGCATTGCTGAATTATGCATCTTCTCCATCCACATGTAAATAAGCTCGCAGTAAAATTTTTTACAATGTCTTTATTTCTAAGACCACATAATTTGTCATGGTAAGTGGAATGGTCATTGAATAACCCTCATTTGACTTAATGGTTCGATTCATTGGTGTATTTAGCATTAGCCTGGTGGTTGCCAAGGTAATGTCAGGAAGCGAGTTTCTGCACGTGAAACTTTGTCAGCCTACACTACATTATGAATGCTAGAAAGAAGTACTGTTTGCTTTCTCTTTCAAACCATTCCCTCACTTTTTAGTAACTTGGTAACCCACTCGTAGTATGCAAGTTCCATCTCTACCGGTTGGGCCGTGAGGCTACTGGATTAAATTACATACTGTATACATTTTTGTTTTCCACAGAAGGTTCCATTTTCGCATGGATTCAGCATTTTTCTGCATTATTTTGGATGGCCTACGTTAAGTAGAGCAATAAATTACACAGAATTCATCAGACGGCTTAAAAGCATCAAGTCAACTTACCTGGATAGTAAAGACTCAATATTGGGATTTGTATTCTTGAGCTTAGTCTTCACTATTTCCGTTGCTAGTGAGTGTTACCAGTGAAAGGATTAATATAAGGATATTGCAGTACTAGCAATGTCGAAGGGCGGAATTGATTTGTTTTACTTAGAGTAGGGCTATTTCGCACTTAATTACAGGTTTCTCACCTTAGGACCAGGACGGACATTTTATTAAAGTCGGTGGTTTCTTGACAATGGTTAATTAACATGCTCAAATTATGCGGATCTAAGAAATATGTTCTAGTAACATGGGCATAGAGCGTGCGATGGATAAAGTCCTGAGATAAGTTGACTCCAAACAAAAGCATTTGTTAAGTAAAGATGCTTGTGATGCTGCCACTGTATAATAGGCGCAATTGTTAATTTATTTACATGTGAATGACTTTCGGTCTGATATAATATTAAAACAAGACGAGATTCCATTTTCTGATGACAAAGAGTTTCCGTTGAAAATCATAGACATTTCTAAAGAAACTTTTTTTTCCCGTGTTTCATAAAGTTAAAATAATTCATGTTCTACATCAAAGTGACTTGAAACAGGTGACCGCCACTTACAACCGCAGTAAATAAATTATGTGCGGTTCATTTGTATGTTATTGTATGAAGAGTTCTCAAGATGATAACTATATTTTGTATAAATAATTACTTAGAGTGTTTAGTCTTGCAGTCTAATAGACTTTTATTACTTTAGGTCATTGATGAGGTGCACTGTGCTCTAGTAAAAATGATTAGGTCAGGTGACGCACACCTAAAGTATTCAACTATATATAGGGCCTACTAAGAAAAGCCCCAAATGACAGCATGATTACGTTGGTAGAATGTCTGCCTTTCTAAAATCTGACAAGTGCCATTTGAATAACCCCATGAAACAAACCAGCGCATTGGCTCTGGTCGATGAGATTCAGGGTCACCAACCGTTGCAAGTAGACACACGCATGCACAAAGTAAAACGCAACTTCGGTTTCTGCTGTAATTTGTTGTACAATGTGGCTTTCTGCAGTCGTTTCAGATTTTTCAAGTCAGATTTGGTAGCTCGTTGATTACTGCATTTGTTCTCTGAGCATTTTCATGGATTCTTTGGTGTTGACTGACGTACTTTGGAAAATCATAGAGAGGGAAGACTTAAACCGTGATCCAATTCGTTTCACTCTTACCACCTAAAAGACGTTTCTGTACGTTATACAAACAACATTTTCAGGTGTGGCAACAAGATAATCCTGCATGTATGTAGATTGATGTTTACCCCACAGCTTTAGAAGATAGTTATTGACTCCAAGGAATCGCTTCTCAGGTCTGGAAATTTTGTTGAAAGATGCGCAGTTGAAGGAAGGTTTCCTGTTGTCTTAACTTGTACTGTACTGCCTTCAGACGGAATTGATCCATCTGTGAAGCAAACTTCGTTATACAGTTTGGTGAAATTTCGTATAACAAAATAAAAAGGCTTCCTATGAGGCATCTTTAAGGATTTTTTCATTGAATATTGATACTTATTAATGAATAAAGTTTAAGGGAAACAGAGACAATGAAACTAAACAGCTTTCATTAGCGAAATTGCGATTTTATTTTTTCAGTGTCGAGAAATTTTTTGTGCTGCTTACATACCTACAGGAAATAAGTAATATGTAGACTTTATTAATTCATTATTCCATAAAATTTTCCGAAGCATCGCAGATACTTCATATCAATGTCGTAGTTTGTGTATTAAATGATAGGCCCATTTTATAAATTGGCACCATGTGTATTTCTCTTTTGAAAGTTTTTTTTTTTAAAAAAAATGATGTTTACCCCGATGTTTACTGGTGGAAATTGAAGTTGAATTCGTATTTTTAATTTGGTATTAAGATGCCTTTCTCTGATTGACTTTCTTTAGAAGCTGCATGAATGTAATAATAAATTACATGTTACACATCTTACATTTAAAGTTTCTAGTTATATCTCCACGAGCAGGAAGAAAATTTCTGGTAGTACAGTAGAACTCCAATTATCCGAATCAATCGGGACCGGACCCAATTCGGATAATTGAATGTTTTCCGAAAAAGGGTTTAATTTAATTTATCACTGTTTGTATGTTGAAAATGGGAGAAAAAACTATTTTTAAATGAAAAGAGCTTTTAATTAATTAAATGAAAAGACAACACTTTTACATATTAAGCATACCTTAAAAGGGCTGTACATTACTACAGTATGTACGTATACCATACTGTAAATGGTTTACGGAAGTTTCGCCCCCACACATTTCGCCCCTCGGACGTTTCGCCCCCGAACATTTTCCTCCTCGGATGTTTCGCCCCTGGGAGGGTAAATCGCCGGTTTTTTTTGTTGCTCTGTTTACTGTAATAATTATTTTAATAAAATAAAAAAAAAGCACAAACATTAAGCAAGGCTGTCACATAAAAAAATGCAAACATAAACTAAAATTCGAAATTGCAGGCTATGCCTTTCAGAATGTCTATTAAATTTCTATCATTGATGTCCTCCACAATGCGTAGAATTCTTGCCGAAATTGCTGAATTTTTACCTTACCTATTCCTTGAAACACTCAGAAAAAGGTCCGAACGAATAATGCTGTTTTTCTAGGTAAAAACAGAATAACAAAAAAACCGGCCAAAATAAGGTAAAAATCAAGGCCTGGCACCGACCCTTGATTTTTACCTTACCTAAAACAGAATAACAAAAAATAACAAAAAAACGGCCATTTGCCCTCCCAGGGGCGAAACATCCGAGGGGCGAAATGTCGGGGGCGAACGTTCCGGATCCCACCGTAAATGAAAGTAATTGCTTGCTGAACATCTTGGTCAAAGTAAGCTGTTTGACTGTCAGTATCCGTTTTCGGGCAGCGAAATCGCGCATTATTTTGCAAATCGCAGTACGTTCCCTCTTAATTTTTTTTTCTGAAATTCTGAAAGCAATTCGGATATTCGGAGTTCGGAAAATTGGAGTTCTACTGTAGTTTTAACATTTATAAAACCTACTGTTTTGTAGTTTTTGAAGTGGAATGCAATAGTATATACTCTCTGTACGTTTAAGCTTTAAGCCTCAACTGTAGCATGTATTTTTAATTTCATGGTTTTCACATATCAATAAATAATCCATGTTTCTTTCACTTCATTCACTAGCAAGCTTTTGTAACGTACAATATTTTCTCCGTAAATTGTTTGTTCGCATTAGTAATAGACTGCATACACTGCAGTTTATAATGGCCTATGGTTGGCTGTGGTTTGCTAATTACCGCAATTATTCTAATAAACGGCGCGCCGTTTATTTTTTCAAAGGCCCTTTTGTTGCGCCGTTTATTATTTTTTTCAAGTTATAAATGGAAACTTTTTAGCCGGACAAGTTGCTTTCATTAACTTCGATTTTTGCTGATGCCACTCTCGCACCTGAATTTATTGGTAAAATGAAATGGAGAAAAATAATCAATGGTTCATTTAAAATTTAAATCCTTACCCTAGATTCAGATAACTGTAGAGGTTTAGCCACAGGACGATTACCATCATTCTCAACTGCAGGAATTGCCAACAATTTAAATGCTAAAGAATACTTTCCCTTTGAAACTTTTCTTTCAACAATATCTGCACTAAAGCTTAGTTTACACGACTTTGACTTATTAGGAAGTTCAACCTATCATGTGAAAATACTGTCAACCGCATTGCACCAGGGTCACCCACACAACAGAGGAGGAAGAAAAACCCTGGAGTACACCAGTACCTCTGTTCAGGCATGAGCCTGATTCCTTATTGCAGTATAGTTGTTGTGTAATAGGTCAGACACCATGCAATATTAAAACTGACAAAGCATTAATTTACCTGCCAAAATTTATATTTTGGTTGTAAAATGTGGTGTTGGAACAATGTGGTAGGCCGGCATCCCCACACAGACAACCTGCGGGTTCCAAACGCCTGGCTGGGGTGTTCCCAGTCATAGCGTGTTCAGTGGACCCACGGACCCAACCCTGCCACAGAATGGATAAGGTCGTGGTGATGATGATACCAGTACCCCTGTGTAGCATTAAAGGGTTAATCATTAAAAAAATTCAAGTTAACTTGCACGATCACTTCCAGACAGTTTTGAAATAAACGGCGCCATTTATTAGAATAATTACGGTATTTACATATTAAATGGTCATAAAATTTGGATATTGCAATTTTTGAGAAATATGCGAATAAATAAAGCTGAAATCACAAGTTCCTCCATCGAACGTTAGAAAAAATGTTATTTAAAACTAAAATGGGTTGTATTTAAAAAAGAGAAATCTTTATCAGGTTTTATGCTGACGTTACCCATCTTACCGATTGCTAACATTTTTTATCCGTGTTGTCGCATACTGTTTATTGGTCCTCATAAAAATAGTTTCGCAGAAAGACACGATATTATGTACACCTTTTCATTTTAACGATTTTGATCTTCACCCTCTCATTCTTTGAAGTTCTTACCGGTAACTAATTTTATAGAAATCATAAATTACGTCCTACTTAGAAAATTATTTCACTGTCGTATGATGAAACAGAAACAATAATTTAGAAAAGTATTTTACTTCTAAAGTCATGGGTGTAGTAGAGTAGGACCTGTTGGTGGTATTGCGAGACCTCGAGACATCAGAAATTCTATTATCAAGCTGTTTTTCTTTAGAAATTTGAAAGCGTGGGACCTCGATCTGACGCTTGAAAGCCTAACTTTTAAGCAAGCTCTGTTGCAGAGGTTCGATCCTGATCAAGGCGTTAGGAGAATCTTAAATAGTTTTCCCTTACGTGGTCATGTCGTCATCAGCACAAAACGATCTTCGTGGAAAACAAATCTGTAGATTATCAAATTCTCAATTATAGATGTCTAGTGAATGACTTCAAAGCAGTAATCGACCGCCAACCAGATTTCTATTTCAGAAAGTGGCCTCACGATGTGTTGATTATATCAGAGGTGTCTTTATAAGGATGTAAGAAAGGATGCTACAGAAGTAAACATATAAATAGTGGACATGTTTTTTCATTCTCCTCCTCGATATCCCAAGCGAATCCAAGCTTAGTGGTATTAACACCCATTTTCATGATTGGTTTTATTTCGTTGGGATGCCAGAATTCATGAGTACTGTTGTTTTTTGACCATGTTTTTGCAAAGTTTTGTGAGCGTGGATTATCTGCGGTTCTTGAAGTAGTCTTTTCGCTAGGGTTTAGCTTACGCATTACCATCGTCAGGTGACAGTCGTGGATAAAATGTTTTCCAGGTACTGTTTCGAGTTCTTGGGTGTCAAGTGAGCCAGATTGTTAAATATAGTTAGATGATTTGAATGCAGTATTTTACATTTCGTCCATAGTTCAAGGATCCTTCTTGGCTTAAAACGCTGGCCACATTGATTCTACAGGAAATCCCTCTCGTGGCAAGCTCAGTTCTTTCAGCATGTCCTAACTTCTCATGCAGAAGTGCATTAAACAATATTATTACAACATACATTAGAAATTTGATGACCCGCCGCGGTGGCGTAGTGGTTAGTACGTTCGGCAGCTGCGTTAGTAGTTCTAGGTTCGACTGTAGTACTGGGCCGAGGTGGGTCGGCTTCCTTCGGGCGAGAGAGAGGCCGCGAGTGTGCCTTCTTTCGGATGAGAAGTAAAACCGAGGTCCCGTGTGGGTGTACGATGGCACTTGCACGTAAAAGAACCCTCTCTACTATGCAACGGGTAGATGAGACAAAATTTCCAGGTGTAGGAGCTCGCCCCTTGACGTCGGTGGCATTCCCCAACGAACACTAGACCGACGATCAAAAAGCGTAGTGGTGCAGCTTTGGCCGGCAACCGGCTGCAGGAAAAAACTATGACCAATATATCGCCCTATGTCCATTCAGAGGGACAAGATGGGTACCCGACCCTGCCATAGGCGGGAAAAAGGTTAAGAGTTGCTTTTTTAATAGAAATTTGATGAAGAAGGTACTCTGGTTCGGGACAAGGTCTACGCTTGTTACCTCATTATATAACTGTCTTCATTACACTAATGTTCATAATTATGAGAATAAACATTTTCTCAAAAACTACTGGACGGCACTTAGTAAAATTTGATATGGAGGCAGAGTAACATACCACAGCAATATATGTCCCACAATAGGGAAAATCCCACTTCAAAGTCATGAGTCATTTAAATTAGAGCAAAAATTTTCAAAAATTACATTGCCAAGACGTTCCGAAAATGAGGTTAATGGGGCATTTGATCTCCTCTAACCGACACATATTGTACAGCATGTCATCTTTCGGTTTATGAGACAGTTGATGACGGGAGTGGCAAATTGCGTTGGACCCACCAGTTCTTGTCTGATCACTGAAGTTAAGCAATGCAACCCCAGCTAGTACTGACGTGGGTGGGTGCTTGGGAAAACTGGGTACCGCTAATACCAAAAAATCGCATTAGCGTAATGTCTGTGAAGTGTGCATTACAACTACGCAGTGGGCGGGGCTCTAATGACCTTGTAGTTGAAGGGCCCTAAAGCACCAACAAACAAATAATAGTTGATGACCAATCCAAGTGCATCCCAGACATGTTCAGTGGAATTCAGGTCTCTGGAGCTGGCTGACCAATCAATCCGCTGAGTATGCTCACTTTGAAGGTATTGATCCACGTTTTGGACCCTATGTGGACTGGCATTGTCATCCTTAAAAGAGAACAGAGTCCACTCTTCTCCTGCAATGCCGCATATATAAGGCTGTAAGACAGGAGTGGTCAACCTTTTCCAGCAGGCAGGCCAAATTTAAGAATGTTTTGTACCGGGCCACGCATCTATTTTTTTTGAATTAAAGTAAAAATGCAAGCGTGCTGCAACTTCGACCACATCGCCCTTCCCAGTATGTGAGATCGTGGTCTCACCCTTACCTGGTTGATGCCGGTTCATGATGCAATGTTGTTTTGGTGATATGTGCAATAATTTTATGTTCATTTGACCTAGCTCCGTGGGCCACATTCTCTTTGGCGGGCAATTTGCCTTTATTCTCTTAATTTTGGACACCAACGTATTTCTTTGTACCAGCTGTCTTATTTGATAAAGTTTGCGTCATAGGAGTCTATTTCACGTGATGGTTCAGATTTCTAAATTTGTGATGAAAGTGCTCAACATACTGTGCAATACAAACAATTTATGATTGGAAAATTGCATTAAGCTTCTTCATTAATAAAATTATATTGTCAGTTATACTGAAAAACTTCCAGCATAACCAACACATTAACTGATTTAAGCGTTTAAAATGAAATTTGATTTTAAAAAGAGAAACCTAATGATTAAGATGTGAGCAAATAAACGCCGAGTAAGCAGTAATGTGTATGTTTTTAAAACGATTTTAAACTTTTTTTCCAGTTGTGTATAAAGCTAATGCGTATTTGTGTCTGCATGGACTTTGCAAATTCTGCAAAAAGTATTTTTTTCGCTGCATTAGCCTTCACCTCACATATTTTAGGCGCAAAAAAACTAGCCATTACAAAGGGTTGTTTAGATTTTGGTTTAATGTTTTTCATTATGAATTCAGTGAGTGTAAGGACGCATTGGCCCTTATGACAGTGGATAGACTCTTAATGAGCCAATTTAATCAACAAGATTGCTACTCCGTACCTATAACATGGCAATCCTTTGATAAACGAAAAATAAAGTAATTACGTTGTCGAAATGACTCTCATTTCTAGTCTAAATGTGAGTATAAATTTTACATTTGTACGAGAAGGAAAAACTATACGTAATGTAACGTTTATTTAAAATACGATTTTTAATTCCACTCATGTTTAAAATTGTACAAAATCCATTTCACTTACTGTGTACTGTTGTAAAATCAATTCCTAACCCTTTTCCTGCATATGGCAGGGTCGGTTACCCCTCTCGTCCTTCTGAATGGGTATACGGGTGATTTATTGGACGGTATTTTTCCGCAGCCGACTGCCGACCGAAGCTGCAACCTTATGCTTATATATCGTCGTTGGGGCACTACACCGACGCCAGGGAGTGTGCAGGGCCGGCCATCCGGGGGGTGCAGAGGGTGCATTGCACCCGGGCCCCACGATTGAGGGGGGCACCCATCATCAGTACCCATCAGGGCCCTGATCATTGCTAATATTAAAAGTTTAATACGTCATTGTAGGGGCAACGTCCCTCATTCAACCCTGCCAATTCAATATAACCTAAACGTAACCTAACAACCCTGCCATTGAACTACACCAGGGTTGTGCAATTTTTCTGGTGTTGTGGGTCACTCGGCTGCTCCATGAACTGATTGCCAGCCACAGGTTGTCAAAACCAAAACGGATGAAGGTAACATTAGGTGTTACATAGCAGGTAGGCTATAATGCATAATTAGAAATGATGCACCATGGGCCACATTACAAGCCTCAACGGGCCACAGGTTGGACAACACAGAATTAGAGGTTAAGAGTCAATAATCTAATAATGCTATTATTTTGGGGTGTTAAAATCAAAATACCTTTAATAATCAGAAGTGTAATAAAAAATATAATGACACAGGTCCAACTGAAAATGTTCCAAGGTGTGGACGTCCACATAAGCTTTTAGACCAACTCATAAATGCAATGGCGACATATTAGGACACATGGCATCATCAAAAATGTAATACATTCCAAAATTAGGAAGGATCTCAGAATGGGATAGGAGGTCATCTAAGAGGAGTCCATTTATTCTGAATCCTTTTAGTTTTACTTTTGGAAAAATATTTTGGGGCCCCAAAAGGATTTTTGCACCCGGGCCCCTTTATAGAGAAGGCCGGCCCTGGGATTGTGCCCCTACACCTGGGAATTTTTTGCCTCATCTACTCGTTGCATAGTAGAGATGATTGTTTACGTGGAAATGACATCGTGCACGCCACTGGACCGGGCCTCGGTTCTACTTCTCTCCCGATGGGACACACTTGGGCCTCTCCCTTGCCCGAAATAGGCCAACCAACCTCGATCCCGTGCCGAACCTGGTACCAGAAATGCAGTAATCGAGCACGACGCTATCTCCTGCACCGCCCGAGGCGAGTGTTTAATGCGCTGTTGTATTTTTTTTTTTAAACCAAGTAGGTTGCACTACTAAAAATGCCCGAATAATCTAAAAGGATAACAGAATCCCGTACCTGTGAAATCCCCGCAGCACTTATTTCTTTCGTATTAGCATATAAAATTTATGTTGACTGATGAATTTCATAGATATGCACCATGAGTAAATCATCTTTGTGGAATAATTTATTTCAAAGATAATTTATTTCTTGGCCTGTGATTTATAAGTTCGCCTCGGTGGCTTAGTCGCTCAGCGGGTTTGACGTCGTGATTCCGTTTTTGCAGCTCGATGCTGATCGGAGCAGATAAGAGGAAAGTCCTTGGCCCGCCTCAGTGACGCAGAGATAGCGCGCTGGACTATTGCACCAATGGTTCCATGTTCGACTGGTTTGTTTAAGGCGCGACAAGCTTTTAGTGCGCCATTTGTCAGGATGGGAAGTAACGTCCCGTGTGATGTGTACGATGTCATCCGCACGTAAAAGAACCCTTTCTATATGGAGTAAAATATACCTGTATATCTTTGGTTTCCAGGTATAGAAGCTCGCTCCGTAGTATCCATGGTGGAAATGTGCCCCAACATAGATAATAGATGGACGTTAAATCAAGGAGTTGCAGTATTAGATCGAGCAGCCTGCATTGTAAAAAATACCGTCCAATAGATCGCCTGTTTCTGGTTCCATTGGGGAAAAAGGGGTACGCGACAGAAAGGGCTTAGAAATAATGTTATGACTTAAAAGTATTTTGTGAATTTGACTGTAAAGATTTGGCTGTTTTCTGAGGAGCATTTCTTTGAAATTGTTCTCGTTGTTGATTTCAATTAGCAACTCTTTAGGGGTAGTTGTAGGATGTAGGAGTAGGATGGATGTAGGAGTTGTAGGATGGCTATTTTTAAACATGCTTAAAATTATTAAATCATGCAGTGACAATGCACTATGTAGAATTGAACTAGCTAACCTCTAAAAGATGATCTTTATATAATTCTTGAAGGCTTTTGGATCACAGTAGATTCATAAAGAATAAGTACAGTTAAATAATTCAGCATAAATGTAGGATTCATGGCATGTATTTCGACGAATTGTTTTGTCATTTAGTTCTGTGGCTAATACCTTACTGAATAATAAATGGCTGTAAGTGATGGAGTGAATTATAAATTTAGATATAATTGATTATCTGAAATCCTCGAGCCGTCCTCAAAGCACTGAATTCAATTACTTCTTTTGAATGAGATTTTGTAAATTAATCTGTAACGTAATATTTAATTTTGGCTCCTCAGTCAGTTTCAAAAGCATTTCATTTTCTTATAATTCATTTTGAATTTTTAATTTCCAAGCAGATGTTCTGGAAGTCACAGATTCATATTACGCATAATGCCATCGCCCCAGTTTAATATGTCATTGTGTTATAAATGTCAAACATCATATAATCTCACTCCTCCTAGATACCCTTAGTGTCCCTAAATCAAAATTGCCCATCAAAATAAAAACAATATTTTTTAATTAGCTGACTATTCACTTTGTTGATAATTTGATTAGCTAGTTATCCTACTTATTACTAATGTTTCTCGAAAGCATTAACCCAAGTAAATTTTAATCTATTAATTAAAATACACTATTATGTTCAGAAAGTAATCACGCAAAACTCGTCTACGAAAAACTACAGTTAAGTCTTAAATTAAAGAAGTAAGGGCCTAAGTAAATTCATCTAAAATGAGCACTATTAAGGTTCCAACGAAGAGTATTCTTGTGTTAATGTCATACTTATGTCCAATGTGGGAATTGAACTCGGTTCGATGTCTTTGTGTCCAACAAAAAAGCAACCACTAACCCTTTTCCCGCCTATGGCAGGGTCGGGTACCCATCTTGTCCCTCTGAATGGACACAAGGGCGATATATTGGACATGGTTTTTCCACACCTGGGTGTCGACCAAAGCTGCAGCTCCTATGCTTATTTATCGTCGGTCTACTGTTCGCTGGTGCACTCCAGGGTTCGAGCTCCTAAACCTGGAAATTTTGTCTCATCTACCCGTTGCGTAGACCACGTGTAGACCAGTTGCGTACACCACACGGGACCTCGGTTTTACTTCTCATCCGAAAGAAGGCGCACTTCGGTCCAGTATAGAACCTAGAATTGCTGACGCAGTTACCGAGCGTGCTACCCACTGTACCAGCGGGGCGGGTCTGGTTCGATGTCTTTGTGTCTCATTTGTTGATAAATGAGGCAGATCCCAAATACGATCAGTTCAGTTGCGTTTGGGCACTCCTGAGATGTGGAAGTTAGTACTTGTTAGATCGCTTACGAGAATGCATTGATCGCGGATAACGGAGTAGGAAAAGACCGCAGTGAATCTAAGGGCAGGTGAAAGGGTGAGACACAGTGGTACACAAGTCTGTGATAAAGAAGAAAGTGGAGGATCCGAAACCACAGACTCGACCTTTGCATAGGCAAATTAATGATGATGAAACGCCAAATCTGGCGTCAGTGCATTCGCATTAGCTGGAATTGCAGATCAAGTTAAAGGAATCAATAAAGTTAGTTTCAAGTTGTGTTAGTGCAGTTAACTCGTCCTCTCATTATAAACAGAAACCTCTTAAACTTCAGAAGCATTTTACTTGCTATATCTGGAAAATTGTCGATAAATTCAAGGCATTAAACTTTTTATTGCATTGACATTTACTAGTAAGTACAGTTTAGTGTATGTTCACCACATGTGAGTAACTATTACTACAACTGCTACTAATTTTAAATCGTTTTCCTTCTTTATAATATGGAAATTAATATCAGGAACAGATAGAAAGTTGACATGTGGAGCGTGAGATGGAGGAAGGTGGACATCAGAAGATTATGAGAGGTAAAACTCGACTGTTGGCTTCTTGACTTTTATCACACCAGGTCCAGTTCACTGCAGGCATGTTAGACTAGTGTAGAGGTTCGTACCTTCAAGTCGTCTGAGGTAGTGTCAGGAGAGCATTATAGTACTGATGTGATTTAATTGTTATATGACGCTGGACTGTCGTTTGTTGCAGATAATTTACTGGCATCATGGGACGACCTCCTACGTCTAGAAATTTTGCCTGATTTACACGTAATATATTTTATTCCTTGTAGAAAGTCCTTTACGGTGAAAGTGATGTCCTACACTCCACACAGGGCATTTCTCATCCGACGGAGGGCACACTTGGGACTTCCCTCCCTCTTGTCCGTAAGAAGGTGTCGAGCCTTCTACCATAGACTCACGAGTCAAGCACGAAACCTGATTTCTGACTTTCCCTCCTGATTTTGTGAGCCCTATTCCACATAGTTATACGCTTGCATAAATGAATGTTACTTTCTGTATAATGTTTAATAAAGGGTATAAACTTCATTAGATTTACAGATTACAACTTCGACATCCCTAAATTCAGAGTTGTTCACAACCTAATTAGTCGCCTTATAGGATTATGGGCGGATTTTCTACTCCCACACCCCATAGATTGGGGTTTGATATTTTATATGTGGTAACATGATAATGTTTTACAATAGTGTCGGCATGTTCAAGTTCAGCAGGAATTTTTTTCCATCGAATCTCATTCAACTCAGTACCCTGTTCTCAAAACTTTGAAACCACTTGACCCTTTTCGTTTATTGACTTTTCGCGTACAATATACGCAGTAGGAATATCATGGCTTACCCATTCACCTTTAATCACTGTTCTCCAACTAAGGTCTCACTGGTACTCCAGTATAATAATTTGGCATTTAACGTTCATTTTGTGAGAATAAAATCATGGATCAACAAGATTTTAGGATAATGACAGAGTGAAATGTCTGATACCCTGAAAGATACAGTGCGAGCTGTTTCTGGTCTCGATGGTTTATCTTTCCAACTCTCCCTTGCACTAATGACCCCTTGTTGATTAGATCTCATCGGGGGAACCTCACTACTTTGGAATTCACTTATCTACATGACTCCTGATATAGATTTGTTATTTTGAAGTTTACAGGAGTAACAACGCAATGCACTATGACGGTATTTCAATGAACGGTTTTGATAATTCAGCTGGTGGTATACTGTATGAAACTGTAAGCTATTGTATGAAATACCGACATTTCTTATTAGGAGAAAATAGCATCTCATATTTAATTTCCGTTAATAAAAATGAGATTTTTAAGTGATGATAATGTAATTGATGCGATAGCGTATAAAGTGGTCTTTCAATATCCTGTGCAAGTTTTAAAATAGTTTTCAAAGTTTTGAATGAATTAATATGTTAAGGTTTTTCATTTATTTCCCCTCATAAAACTTGATTATCCAAGTTATTTACAGGCAATTCCAGAAGAATATGAAAAATTCAACAATGTGACTGGTAGTTTTAGCAGTAATCAAGATTTAATTATTATGGTAAATAAGTTCTTGTATACAGATAATTTGATTAGGAAAGAAAATTTGGTCAAGAAGAGTTTGAAAGAAATTCATCAGTAGCCTATCTTATGGTTGGTAATTGGAGGAGGATGCGAAAGCTAAAAATCAATAATTGTTATACTCTTACTTCTCATATTTGAAATAAATCCAACTGATATCAATAAGTCGAAGCCTCCTAACGGTGGAATTTAGTGTCCCAAAATATGAGAAGCAGAATAATAACATTCATCTTTATGTTAGTATTATTTTTGCCTTGTGTAGATCTAAACAGACGTTTACTGGAAAATTTTGAGATTCAGCTTTTTAATTTGAAAAGATTTTTCTTACAATTGCTTGCTTGAAATTGATTTCTTTTTTGCATTCAGTAAACTGATGTAATTGGAGCTATTTGTAATTTAGTGATGCGGATCAAGGAAATTTAATTCTTTAACTAGTACAAAATAATTCTGATCTGGTTAGATTGGCGTTTGTTTTTTTTATATATCCAACTACTTTTCTAGCATTTGTCATTACTGACAAGCATTACGCATTTGTTGTTTGTGCTATGCAATGTGAATTGTACTATTTATAATGCGATTACGTTGGATATAACTAAGTAAAATAAATTCACACTGAAATGCAGTTTTCATAGACACAGCTTTGAGCTGAATGGTCGATAAGAAAGTGGACGACAATCGGATTAATTCCTACGTTTCGTATGATAATTTATCTCCTATTCGCCCTCCCCCCCTATTTAATTTTATATATGTTTTTCTGCTCTGAAATGTAATGTTGTAAACATTTTTTTCCTAAGTTTGAAATGTTGGATACTGACAACTAGCATTGCTACACTAAGATGGAATTACAGTTTGCCCAGGAAATTATTTAATATTGCGATTGAATTCAATACTAAAAATATGTTTTTATGATTGGAACTCACCTGAATATCCATTTGTTGAAAGTATACGTTGTCAGGATGTTTTTAATCAACATAGTCATCTTATCAATATCTTCATCTCATGCAATCTGACATGCGAAATGCTATTCCACTTCATAATTTATGATTACAAAAATTCATAGTGTTCACTACTACTGTGGTAGAAGTTTTTTTTCAACAAATAGTATTTTTTTATATCTATATTTTGACTAGGGAAATCAACATTTGTCTTGTTTTTCTTTATCTGTTTTAAACGTCTAATCTGATTTGACAAGCGAAATCTTCCAATACCTTTTTTTATGAATCCAAATATTTTATAGCTTTAATTTTAAATATGAAATAAGCCACTGAAATTTCCTGTTTTTTTTCTGAATCGTTTTTGAATTTCACAATCCTGCAGTACTAATTATAAAACTTAAGAGAGATATGTTCAATATTTATCATCATCATACCCTTATCCCGCCTGTGGCAGGGTCTGGTCTGTGGGTTCTAGCCCTCCATTCCCGTCTTTCTCCCACCAGGTCCCCGTCCACCCCACACACTACCATATCCTTACGGACAACCTGCTCCCACATCTGCTTCGGTCTCCCCCTGCTCCGGGTGCTTCCCGCCACCTGCATTCTTGAAATGAACCTAACGAGCTCCTCTTCCTCTCTTCTCATTACGTGTCCATACCACCTCAACCGATGTCCCCCACCGTTAGGCTACCTCTAATATACTTATTCCCAACCATCAACTCTCGACACCCCGCTCATATGCCACAGCATTCGCATCTCAGTTACTTGCATTTTATTGACGTGGCTCTTCCTCAGTGCCCAACACTCTGATCCACATAGGATAGCGGGCCTAGCCGCTGCCCTGTAAAACTTCCCTTTCAACTTGATTGGGACTCCATTGATCATCCTTGATTTGTCTCCACTTCAATCATCCCCCATTGATTCTGTGGGTCACATCCGAGTGCACTTTCTTTACCTATTTGCTACTACACGGTACGTCACCATTTTTTCCCTGTTCTTTCCAGTTGAAAGCTAAATACACTTGTCTTCTTCGTGTTTATCTTTAGCCCTCCCTTTTCTATCGTCCTTTTCATATGCCCTTCTATACTTGTTCTCTGGAGTCACTAAGATTTCCAATATCGTTGGCAAATGTCATGCACTGAGGGGCCCTTGGTGTACACCAACCTTCACTGGGAAGCCCCCAGTATTTTCCCAAGGTGTCCTTTCCCTGTCTATGGAACCATCACACATATCATGAATTCTACTCCCATTTTTGTAATACCTCCCAAACTACCTCTCGTGGAACACTGTCAGAAGCCTTCTCCAAGTCAATAAAGATGGCATGGAGATCTTTCTTTGCTGCCCTATACTTTTCTATCATCTGCCTTAAGCCTAGTTCCCTGGCACGCGACACCGACGAGAATAGCGCTTAAGCAGACAGTATAATTATGACGTAAACCACAGGCGCTAACAGAAATTGCGCCTGGTTTGATTCCCTGGCATGAGCGAATTCATGTAAGCGATTAATAGTTTTTAATATGAACGTTTGGTGGCGACAAAACCGAAAAAAATAAATAAACCAATGAAAAGTAAACAGAAGACTATTTAAAAATTCAAACAGCCAATCAAATTCGAGCGACACATTCCATTGACAAAACGCAGTTAACTAACTCTCAACTCCACTTCACCATTGATTTCGTGCTTACTTTACAGAATGGTAGTGTAACTACGTCATCAGTTTATGTGGATTGTCGTCTGCTAGCGCGCTATTCTCGTCGGTGTCGCGTGCCAGGGAACCAGGCTTTAGAATGAAGATTGGTTTCATTGTGGACCTACTTGGCATCAACCCAAACTGATTTCCACGCTTTCCAGAGGCGACATTTTATTGCTTTCTCCCAGAGCTTCATGGAATGGCTCATTAGCTTAATAACTTTATAGTTACCGCAATCTTGGACACCGCCTTTGCCCTTGAAGAGTGGTACTATCCAATTCGCACGCCATGCAGAAGGCATTCTAAATCCCCTACCTATCCTATTGAAAAGTTTCCCTAACCACCTGATTCCTGTCAGCCCTTGGCTATGTCATGCTTTAATGGTTACTGTCTGGGCCTACAGCTTTTCGACAGCTTTCATCTTCCTAAGGGCCCTGACTACATCCTCCTCCGTTACTCTGTCCACCACCCCAGAAGAAGTAGGATGAGTGTCAACGTCCTCTCCCCTTGCAGCCGTCAAGAGGCTGTGGAAATACTCTCCCCACCTCCTCTTTACCTCAGACGGGGGAAACAGGACCCTACCATTGCTATCCCTCACTGTTAGGGCATATCTTTAGCTGCCTTATCTCTAGCCTTGGCCAGTTTAAAAACTTCTCTCTCCCCTTCCATTGTCTCTAACTGATCATAGAGGGTCTCATACTTCTGGTGTTTGGCCAAGGATGATCCTCCTAGCTATGGTGTCGACCTGCCTATATTGCATTTTAGAATTGTGGTTCCCTATCTCCATCCGCCATCCGGCTGCTTCTACCTCAACATTCCACCACAATGCCTGCCTGCCCTGGAATGTAGTTATACTTCCTACTCGAGCGTGACCAAAAACCTACATGGCGTCAGCTGTCCCCTCCCAATCTCAGTCTACCTGCCTGTGTATTTCCCTTGTGAACTACTCTGTTTTGGGGGGCAATTTCCACCACCTGATAACCTGCTGACCTTTCCAAGAATGTGCTTTGCCTGCCGCTTTCACTAGGATTACTAACATAAGTAACCTATGACTACATTGTTTTTGAAAATTTTCACTGGGCAATACCCAGCAATGTTTGGTATTATTACTTGGTCTTACCTGAAATTTTCTGACGGCTCTCCAAATTCTCTCATAGGAAAAGACCTTTGGACTTAGAAGTTCTTCCAAAGCATTTCTTGCCTGTAAAAGGGTTTGGTACCCACGAATTGATGGTGTAAGAACTGGCAACTGGAGACTTCAGTAATGATAACGATCATAGAGAAATAGTGATTCAGTTTTCGCTTAAGATCCTGACAGAGCCAAATAACCTATTGAAAGCAGTAGGTAAATTTATCTCTGTAGGAAATTTGTTAAATGTCGAAATTAAATAACATTTTTTAGTTAGGAAATGCGTTAATTTTATTGAGTACGCAATGTGATAGTTGCTGGAAAATGGATCTCTGTACAAGCAGTTGGCTTGAATTAATTGTAGAAATAGCTCTCTAAACGTTATTAATTAAAAAGTATCATTTTTGGAACTGAGCACTTCAAGCAATCGTTTCTCTTCTTCCGCAACTTCAGATGGGTTGTCAATATTTAAGAGCGATTTTGATAACCAGTAACTTGTAGTGCGTTACTGAATTTTGACTGTAGCCAATAGATTGGTGCAATATGATCAGCTAATTTCATGGAAGAAGTGTCTTTAAAGTTTCATGGAAATCGACGCCAAACCATCATTATATTACAATACAGTTAAGTGAAGTAAAAGCTCATTCATTATGTGATTAGAAAATGCAAATTTTGCGATATCAGAGTATTTGTATGCATCGTGATATAATATAGCGCACAGGATTTAATGCCATATGAGCAAAATTTGGGTGTTGCGAGGAGTTTAGGTTTATCACGTTTTTGCATCCTTGGCCTGTTTAATTCAACTTTCTTCATAAATCCTTACAAATTGATATCTGCATTATTGCACTTTGAGTTCATTTAAATATTTTGATCGTAACATCTTGAAAATATGCGAAGGAGAGGGTAGTAGCTTCTTTATAAAACTCAGAATATTAATTCTTTTTAGTAGCAAACTTTAAGGGTTGTAAAATTTAATGTGGAAGGAGTTTTCTATCAATGTGACTAAATATTTAATGAAGCCTGTTATCCTAATTCCACGCTCGTCTGATTAAAAATTACTTTGAAGGCAGAATGATACAAGTAAAGTGTTATTTTCACAAGCTAAATATCATTTAATGATATGGTCTGTATCTAGAAAAACTTTCGATAACATTAACTCGGTGTTGAACTCCGCTTTAATAAATAATGTCAATATCATTTTTGATTAGAATGAAAATCGACTCACTACAACAATGCACTCTTTCTCTCCTTCTCTCACTTGATGGTTTTAATGAATTGGTTCAATGGACTAAAATAAAGAAAAGAAGTGAGAATGCTAGTAAAAAACTTGAGAATAAGATTGAAGTGAAAGACGTCAGGAGCAGCAAATCATGAATATCATATCCTGTTAAGTTGAAGGCTGACGGCACTTCAACATGGAAATAAGAGGTTTTTTTGTTGAACGTTGACGATGATGACCATCATGGGCGTTAACAAACTCTTGAATTGACCCACTCGAAGGCAGGAAAGAGAGAGAGGAAATACTGCAGTAGTCTGAATTATTAAGTCGTGAGAGACAATCTTGAGAATATTGAGCTAAAAAGTGGCGTCACTTTGCAGCTGTCACCATTTGCTTTTAGAAGATTCGTTTCCCAGTCATATAAATAAAGCTGAAGAAATTTGGGTTTCATGTGTTAGTGGTGGTAATAGCTGGTCAGATACTTTTCCACTGCGCTTCTCTCATTTCATTCCCTCTTCTTCAATATTGTACTAACAGTGGCAGCTATAGTTTCATAGATACACAAATGGATTTAATAACAGTTTTCACCAAACTGTGCAATTCAGAGTAGCTGGTGCACATAAGGTTTATTGGCTTTATCCAATATGCAAATAGGTATTTGTAAAGGACATAGAACATACGTATTTTACATTTTGATGGGACTATTCAATTTACTCTTTTTGCCAAAGAGTTTTTTTATAATACTTGGCATTCAATTTTTATAGTAAGAATAGTGGCACCATTTTAATAAGGCCAAAAAAAAAATACTTTTTTTTTGGCTAACCACGCGCTTTAAATTTTTTTTTCATTTTATTGTTAATAAGCAATATAGAAAGCAAATAAAAAATTCAAATCAAAATGGTATTACTAGTAAAGCCATCCAAACCTTCACTACTTCCGAAATTGTGAATTTTTTGCTAGTAAAATTAGATTCTTTGCAGCCTTTACATTTGTAAATTGGCATCAAATCTTATAGCTTGAAGAAAGTCGAATTGATGTCTAAGAATTGTCGCATTGAATTTCTTAAAAATTATTATAGACGTCTTCATCTTTGCTATTAGTGTCCCTATTAGGCACATTAAATTAGTCGCAGTAACTAAATTATTTGTCAATTTTTATGTTAATAAAAAGAAGTCAAAAGCTTATTGTCGGTTACCAATTGATATCTACTCATGAAGATTAGGAAACCGATTATAAAACAGCTGTTTAGCAAAAGGCTGGTTTCTGGCATCCAGTTGTTCATCAATCATTCCCGTTATCTCATTATAAATATTCATGGCTTGTTTACCTCTAAATTGTATACAGACTTTTGCTGTAATGATTTGTAATTACATTATAGACAAAACGAAATGCGGCATGCGAAAAGACCATCAGAAAAGTTTATTCGTGTGAAGGATACCAAAAAAACACACACTCATACACACAGATCCTTTGATTCTGTAATTTTCGTGTTATAGGGAGACTAGAGAATTAAAGATATAATTTATAACAATTTCAAAGCACTGTACTTTAATGCAATTGTATTAATGCAGTGAACGGCCATTAAATCTGAAGTTAAAACAGATATTTTGAACCGCACTTAACGAGACTGACAGAATGACAGAAAAAAGAGAGCGAGAGAGCAAATCTGTGAAGCCACAGGAATCTATATAAAAAAGACGATCAATCGTGCATGTAAATCTAAACCACATCTTGAAGAAATTAGTTTTTAAAGTAATTTTTCCAACTGTGTCATTAGTGAAGAAATGCTTATAAGTCATGTGTAATGAAGAAGTACTTTGTTTGATTTATCTACATGATATGTACAAGTATTTTCATGGGAAAACATATTTCCTCGAGTTAAACTTACCGTGGTGGTGGTTTTTAGCAAAGTATTGAATTGCATCCCTCTGATTTTCTCTCGCGTAACGCTTATCTATTAAAAGCAGATGCTACAAATAAATAACGGATAATTATGACTATTTCTCAGGATCAATCTGGTTAGAAATTGTTGTTATATCTGGAAGTCTATAGAGACATTTGTTTTACCTAACATCCTTTAATGCTGAACTCTCTTTTCCTGTTTTTACTTAGTCATTTCAGGAAGTGATTTAAATAATGTGACATAAAATATTAAAAGTTTGCTCTATTGAAGTTTAGTGACATTTCTCATACCATTGCACTTACACTTGTTCACCACCATCATCATCATCAACAACCTAGTTGGGTTGTGAATATGTATACTATATTTTTCTTATGAGTGTGATAAAAATACATAAACCATACAAATGGATTTTTAATGTCTATTAATAATATAGTGTGTTTGCTACTAGTGCAAGCACAGAAACATTTGCTGAATATTCACTCTCATGCGTGGTACACCAATTCAGAAAAAAGTCAGTTGATTTATGTCCTTTTCTTGTTAAAAATTGAATTATATGGCATGGTAAACATTCAGATGGAAACTCAACTGTCATGATAAGGTACAATAAATAATTAAGCACCCCTGCTAGTTTACTAATATTAATAATCATATTTCTAACATTTCGCCTGTGACAAAAGTCATTATGCAGAGTACTCGTTTGTGCTGTATATTACTGATCTCACTCATTTCACTTACACTTTTTTTTCCTTAGTATATACTTCACTGAAGGTCGAAAAGTTGAATGATTCAGGCCCACTGTATCCCTGAGTGATGGTGAAAAGAGATCAAAAGTGGCGTGATACTAGAATGACAACCAATCATGTAAAACTATTGCCCATTTGTTTGCTCCATTACTTCCTATGCTACTTTCTCTTCTTGAAACCTACCGGTATTTTCAGCTAATGGTGGTGCATGGTGCATGCTGAAACCCATGAGTTCAGCAGGAGGTGACAGTAGGGATATTTTACTTACCGAACCCTTTTAATTGCCTCTTATAACTTGCCGGGATCTTTCTAATCTTCGCTTTCCTTTCGTATTATACTTTCTTCAGCTACTTTCTTTTCTGACTGTGGGTATCCTAAGGTAATCGGTGGCCAACCCTGCCATAGGCCAGAAGTTCAATAACGGTGGTTGTAATTGTACTGTGGAATTTGCCTCGTGTTTAATTGATGGGCTGATAATTTGGGATGTCTCCAATAAATAAAGTCTAAATATGTGTCTTTTTAATATTTCTTCAATGTTGTCATTTTAATCTTTTGAGTAGTTAAATTATATCCTCCTTTTTGTGTGATTAGAAGTCTAAATCTGAAGTCAGATATCAGATGCACATTTGTATCATCCTTGAATGGCTTTTAGATTTAGGTTTTGTGGTTAACTTTAACGGTCTTCTTTTCCACTTCATTGTCATTGAATGTTCATTTAATTTGTATACTGCAACGCTGATGAAGTTTGTTACACACTAGAGCTTTTAGTTTTCTTTCTGTTATTACTTCAAGTTTATTGCCAAGAGCGTTACTGTTTAGCAACTCTAGTGTTGTGCCAATTGTGTATACCTAGGCCGACATATCTGTGACTGCAGTTAACCCAAGGTAGACTTGTTTAATACAATCACGTAATGAAGATGACTTCGAGATGTCTTTTATCTAAAAGTTAGATTCGACGATAAACACTTTGAGGGTTGCAACAAGACTCTGTTTAAATAACGTCACTACTCATCAGAAAACATTATTACGTCGTTTTAGTCCAAGTAAAGCATCATCATCAGTAAATGTGAGGCAATGATTTTCCCCCGTTGTTGTTTAAATACTTATTTGAACCAAGACATCGTTGAAAAGTGTTTCTATATAAAATTCCTTCAAATGTCACAAAATCACGATTTATAAGGTGATTTAAAAAGAAAATGTGTTTGTTATTTGCAGAAAATGTCCCCGGTTTAGCATCTTTAGCGTTTTATAAGCTTTTTCACAATCTCTTAAAATGATCCATCATAAAATTGTTACATTTTTATTATCTAGTTGTACTAGAAAGGTTGCATTTTCTTCGTTGCAGAACAATTCAGGATACGAAAACGACTATGCATTAGTTTTGTGCAATGGACTGTAAGAGAGACATGTGCGGTTTCGCTTGGTGATGCAGTTTACATTTCTTATGATGTGACTTCCTATAAACGAGGCACACTTTTATCTTGTTAATATTGCAACAAATTGAAATTTGTCGCTATATGAATCTTAGGATGAAATTAATTCAGAATTATACCTCTCGTTTGTCGCAATGTCACTTAATCTATTAGAATTAGCGGTACAGTTATACTTTGGCGCACTTTCTGTTGTCTTTGCAAGGTTTCCGGTAACGGTCTCTTCTTGGAGGCTGTCGCATTGTTCTGGTAAATATTTGGCATTTCATTGGTTTATTTCTTTTATATACCAGGTCAGGCTGTAGACTGACAGCAACTTTTAACTGAAATGCTTTGTCCTCATAAATCTACAGATGTAGCAGAATATTTTGAGCTGTGCGGTATCTACATCACAAATGTATTTCTTGGAATTTTTTGGCGTATTAACTTTAGAAATGATTTAAATCATCATTTTATCGCCATGAAATGGGGTGATGTTTTGGTTTATGATGTTGGATTTAGGACAGTATATACTGTATATATATTGAATGGTCGTGAATATTTCGAAACTTATTCGCCCATTTGAGTTTTATGAAATGCATTTCTCATTTCTGTGAATGGTAATTTTTCTTTTCACTTCTATATGTGTGCATTCTCGTTTTTGCCGCGAATTGCAGAAAACTAGGTTTTTTTAGACAGTAATTCTTAATGTACACACAACATTTTTGCCGTCAAATAAGGTTTAGTCGTCAAATCAAAAAAGAGGAAAAAATGTTTTCACTTTACGTTGAATGAAATTTCAAATATGAAATACTTGTCTAACGTTTTAAAGTCTTAAATGTCAAATGTCTTTAAAGTGGTAAACGTTTTTTTTTTGCTTGCAGAAATTACTTGTTGTAGTCGTCAAAATGCAACTTCTCACCTTAAATCTAAGAAATGCGCTTAATAATCGAGAAAAAGGCTATCTTGTTTTATTCCACTAGTGATTTTTGCTATGATGATTTTTCAGTTTGATTGACATCCAAGGGCTTTACCTTTTATGTTTACAAGTTTGGACGTGTTGTTTAGATTTCTGTAAAATACCACAACGTTGACATTGAATGACATCAGTTACTTCGTCAGTGAAAAAAACATCATTTTCATAAATTTAGCTGACTTCTGTTATTGCCCATCAACTGCCACTGGTGGATAATCATCAAGGGTTTGGAATTTACCTTTTGAAATGTGCCATTGTTTGCAGTTTAGTGTGACTTTAGTCCTTCCTTATTTAATCTCCAGCAGCATTTTCACGTGGAACCTAGGAAATTTCATTTACTCGTATAGTATTTTCTGTGTTGACCGCATCCTTAAAATGTATAGACAAAGTTCATTGATCGAATATAAAATGGTGGTGTGACCAGAGATTTCAATTTGTGGTTGTGGTTTTACACCAAGTCTTCATTAATGGAATTTCATTGTAAGTTGTCATCATGGTGAATTCAATAAGTACTCTCAATTTAACTGGTTTTACATTAATTGTTCGTTTTTAAACTTTGTAGAAATTAACTTTCATTTGATTACTGACACTTTTTTTGCTAGATTCTCTCTCTCTCCCTCCTTGTTGAATTTCATTTCCGGAAATAAAATTCTATCATCTGAGATATACTTATTAGAGTGATCTCATTGGATGTACTCTCCCTCATCTCTCCTTTACCTATCAGGTTGTCATAGCGATTATTACATTGAGGATCATCTTATTAGTTGAGTAAAAAACCGACACGAAAGATGAAAGTCAGGAAGACATTTCCATGTTAGGAGTGTAATTATGGCATCATTATGGAATCTTACAGAACAGGTCTTTGGGCTTTTATGTGCTACCTTAATCATCTAATTTCCGGGACCAGCCCTACAGAAATCTTGTGAAAAGGTTACTGCCAGCACAATAGGGCACCGCTCATTTTGAACGTTCAAGTTGAAATGCTGAAATGAGTCGTGTGGTAGCAATGTTGTCCCTTATCCTTCTTAGTTCCACTCTGAAATTGAATAAAATGATTGCGTTGAGTTTCACGTGTTGATAAAGATACTTACATAGCTTATTTACTACTGTTACGTTTCCTACAGCAATAACCAATTTCTTCATCTCTCATGTGCAGTTTATCTGTGGTATAAAGGCAGTTCATTACAAGTCTTACTTCTAGTTAACGTACACGGTTTATATGACCTTTATACTGTAACATTCAACCCAGAGTAAAATGTAATGTTTTTTTTCTTGAGCGATTTTCACATTATGCAATCATTTAAATAAATTTTCCTAGCGTTTGTTTTGTGAACTCTGGGAGTTTGTCGATTTAAATTGTAGAACTTAGCGAATGGTAAAATTCTCAGCTATAATAACTCGAAAGTAAAACTTTGATCAAAAAAAGTAAACTTTATTTAAACTTGTATACTACTTTGGTGTAATGCTGACACAACTTAAATATTTAGACAAATATGAAGAGAAACCACTATATTTCACCTTCATTGCCTACATGTACTCATTGCACTGTATTTAAATAATTAGGAAACTTAAAAATCTATATAATTTCTACTCCAGGCTAAATTAGAGGACATCTTCTGCTTCATTGTCATGATAAGATTCCATCTGAGAAAGATGCTAAGATACTTTGTTTTCTTCAGTGGGTTATATTTGTTCACATAACCCACATGTAGTACTCAAAACTTTCTTGTTTTGCACTTGTGTTTGAACATCAATTAGTTAATCAATGTTATGTTTTAAAAATTTTTTTTTAATTTTATTTCTTACTCTACTTAATGAGACTTGTGTAAATTTTACTGGCAAGCAAAGAAGCCTAAATTTGAATAACAATTCCCTCTCTCTCACACACACTCCTCTCAATATATACACTATACATCTCAGCAAATTGATTTTTTTGTCTTCATTTTTCAAAAAAAGAGACATTTCTTCGATATTGGCATATGAATTTTATTGTGTGATATTTTCTCATCCTAGATTGAATTACTTTTTTATTGATACACTTCCAAAGCTGTTAAATAGAATTGCATAAGCCTGGATGCTCTTCACGTGACCTTATGTTTTTCAGGGATAGGGAGATATAACGCAGTGAGTGCCTGATGGTTTTTGAAGATGTTGCTGTCTTGACTACAGATCAATAAAAAACAACTATCCATATGCATAGATATATTCTGACTGCATATATACTACCTGATAATAAAGTTATCGTGGTGTTTGTTAGGCAAAAATTTGGCATGAAAACAACGTTGAGTTTTATTATAATTCAATTGCCGTCTTGAAGTGCATATATAGTATATACCGATGCTGTATATTATACCTTACATTTGTGTGCGCGTGAAATAATCAGAGGTTTTTTTGTTGGCAGTAACATTATGAAGAAAGACTTCACGTTCAACTGGATTGCTTTTCATGCAGTTTTCTAAAAAGGTCCTAGTCAGTTTTCAAAACACTTCAAAATATTAAATGTGATGTTAAAAAATATGAATAATAATGCTATTATTTTAGTTAATTATCCAAAATCATGTGTTATTCCCTTGTATTTTTATTCATTGCTTTAAGGCAGTGTTCAACACAATTTTTGTTTTCTTCTAGCATTGCATAATGACAATTAGACTTCAAAATCTTAATTAATTGTTGGGTTGTCATTCAAGTAGGCGGTGAATGCATCATTTAGAGTAAAGATATAATTTATTAAGCAAAACGTTGCAGTTTTTGATCTCAAAATTTCTATTGCATCCAGCAGATAAGAATACGACGGAAATACTGCTGAGAGGTTGTGATGGCAAGGAGTCCTGGGACTTTTTAATTAAGGGCCCAATAGTGTTAAGAATTTTTGGTAAACCGGAGGGTATTTTGTGGACGTTGTACTATTTCCTTAATTATTTATCTAACTGTAACTTTTCAAAATAAGAGCAATTCTTCTCCTTATCTGTCTAAACGTCGCGTCGGTTTACAACTGTTTACATTGGAAAATCGGTCTTAGACTGGACTACTACTTTAATCCATGCATTTTATATGCGGTTAAATCCGTCTTGTTGTCCAAGGATTTAAAAAACAAACATTAAACCAGAGAAAAGTGTAAGGGAAACTCTTTAAGCTTAAAAATAGTAAAGCGAGACTGGAACCATCGTCCACTCGAATTGAAAACGCCTGCTGACGTTCACTTCACTCTAGATAGTGACGTTGGTATTTTTTAAGGTTTTTAAAATAATGAATTGTATTTTATCACATCCTAAAGTGTATTATCGCACTATCGTAAATTGAATCTTCAATTACAGTAATAGTGTAGCGGTATGGTCATGTTTGGTCCTATCCGATAATACCTAGGACTATTAATTCCTCGATAAAGAAGAAAATGGGATTGTATATAATACCGGTGAACACTGACCTTACATTTTCTATTAGGCTTTTCTGTGTTTTTATCGAAAT